>JAZDUA010000441.1:5000-20000 GCA_038098605.1 Gryllus longicercus
TTTTCTACAGAAAAACTTATTGCTGCACCACAGTAACAATAAATATTGTTTCTACAAAGGGTACTGGGAAAGTTTTGCAACATGATGCAACAGTGAGTCACAGGAGGACCATTGTTGTTGTGTTCTAAGACATGTTCATATTTTCATTGTGGTAGTTGTGCCAAATCTTTGGGCTCAGTTGTTCAATAGCAGAGACAGTTTCTTTGCTTAAAAAACGAGTTTTCCAGCAAAATTCTTATTGGCAAACTTGATATTTGTGTTCAGCAATCCAAAAACCTTTCTACTAGGAAAGAAGTTTCAAAACCACACCAAAATCTTTTAACTTTTCTTCTTCTGCTACCTTTCTTTTCTACAATATGACTCAAGTCTTTAAAAATATTTTGTTACTAAATAACTTAAATGTTCATTTTAAAATTTTGTCCCAGTATAATATTATTAAAAAGCAACTTAAATTTAGGTCATGCTAGTTACAGTTACTAATAATTTGTGTAGTTACTAATAATGCTATTTCTGGAAAAACAATTTTGATAAGTAATTGAAGTAATTTAAACAACACATCTGCATATTGAATTATTTTCCAAAAGCCCTACAGGGGCTAAAAAACAAGTCAACCATCAATTTCTAAATCTCTTTGATCACACCTCCATATGCACTTCCTTAATAATAATAATAGTAATAATAATAATAATAATAATAATAATAATAATAATAATAATAATATAATAACAAAAAAATAGTGATAGTGAATATATTCTTTGTGACCACCTTGTGTAAACTATTAAATAATAAATGTGTCCATGTTATTTTTTTCTGAAGAGAGTCAATGTGTACTAATTAACACAAACATATGAGTGCTAGGTTTTGTATATTATTTATTCCTGAGTATTCGAGCATCTCTATGTGCTAATCTTTACGAAGATTTATAGTACAGCATTACAATAATGAACATGCTTATGAATATGTTAAGAACATTAATTTGATAAATTTGGAGAATAAATAATATATAGCACACAAACATTGGTGTTAATTATGAACGTTGACTATCTTAAAAAAAAAAAAGTTGGACAATAGTAAATAACAGTACATGATAGTAAAATAAAACTTTATTTGTGAGAGATCAAATTAGGCTCCTAAGGCCACGATAGCAGTCACAGGGAGCTACTTTTCATTAATGAATAGCTTCTATTAACTCTCAAGTACCACACGTGTTTTCATCCTTTACCACAATGTAAATGATTGAGAGAAAGTTTAAAGAAGATATCAACATATGTTTAAAGAATGACACAACCGCAAATATGTAAATTGTATTTCTAGATAAATTAAATCCCTAGCAATATAATATTTCTTTTTCACTCTAGTGAACTCTTACTTAAAAAAGCACTTACTCTAGAAACTCTTACATAGCATGCCACAAACAATGAAATAACTTATGGCTTACAAGGGTGTAAAGGACACACAAGGAATGCTTAAATCATCCTGGCAAATGCAAGAACTCACCCATGAGGGGGATATTGCATGTGAGCAGGAGGCCCCTGAGGAGGACCCTGCGGGGGGCCATGAGGGGGGCCCGGCAGGGGTCCTTGGGGAGGGCCCTGTGGAGGGCCCTGGGGAGGCCCTTGGCCATCTTCTGGCAGAGGCAGAGGCAGAGGCGGCCGCCCTGCACCCATTAGGTATTGAGGGGGGCCAGGAGGCAGAGAGCCAGGCCCAGCGGGAGCACCTGGGTTGCCAAACTGATCAGGCCCCATTGTGTACTGAGGCAGTGGGAATGGCGCAGTCATTGGAACACCATTGTATAACTGGGATACAAAAGAACACAACAGTTTGAAAAAAAAAACGAATAAATTAACAATCTTATGCATAAATATTACTTCAGTTACTAATTAAGTAATTAGTAACAAAAAATCATTTGTATTGTTGATTAAGGATAAGAAATCTACATTTTTTTTAATGGAAATCATTAAGTAGAATGAAGAATGATGATGGAGTTAAGTCTCGAATATAAAAAGAGAAAATACATTCCAAATAATTTTCTAATACTGAAAGTGAATCAACAGAAGTATAAAGTACCCCCTAATAAGATAGTAAAGTGTTAACTAAAATCAAATGACATATGAGTAGTAACACTATAACTAACAAAAATATCACATCATCATCATCATCATCATCATCATCATCAAGGACTAGACCAAATGTCCTGTTCTGTCGCCAAGAAGATCGTCTCTCCATCTTCTAGGTCTATCTGGATCTCGAGTTACTTCAGGTGCGTAGGGGAGGAGCTTATTTGGTAGTCTTTCACCAGTCACTCGTTGGATAGGATGGAACTATTTCTCTTTTCGTACTCGGATTCTCTTACAGAGGTTGAAAATTTTCATTTTGTTTCTGATGTGGTCTAGAAGCATATATCCTGCACAGATCTTAAAAATCTCATTTCAGCAGCCTCAATTTTCCTTCTATCAAGGCGATTCAAGCACCAATTTTCACAACCATATTCAAATACAGGAACCGCAATCACCTTGTAAAATTTAATTTGTATGTCCTTTCTTACTTTGATATTACGGTTTCTTTGGATTATTCCACACTTTGCGTCAAATTTATGGAGTTTTTTCTGGATGTTATTCTTCTCGCAATAAGAGGTGTTATGTCCAAGGTAGTGAAATTCTAGTATGGTGTTTTCCACAAATATTTTGCATTTCAAATGATGTTTGCCCACATAAGCAATTACATTAGATTTCTGAGTAGATATCTGCAACTCTTAGTTCTGTTATATATTTTGCAAGGTATAGATGTCATTCTGCAATCTATCCTCCGAGTTCTCCAAAATAACCTGATCGTCAGCAAATAAACACTGTTCTTAAGCCTGTTACATAAACTTCTTTTGATAAAGGTCTCTGCTATTCCTTCATGGCATGGTCAATATATAAACTAAAACAGGGGACAGTGGGCATCCTTGTTTTACTCCTCCATTTATTATCGCTTATTTTCTCCCAATTCTTGTTCCCATGTCAATAAACATTTTATTTTTACTATACAAGATTTCGTAACTTTTATAAGATGGTTTAGATTCCCTGAATCTTAAGAATTCCCCACAACCTTCTCCTGGACACAAAGTCAAAAGCATTTACAAAATCTATGAAGAGAATGCAGGTAGGGAGGTTGAATTTCCTATGCTTCTGTATTAACTGCACCATTACAAAGACACAACCTGCACATAATCGTCCTCTTCTGAAGCCACATTGTTCTCCAAGAATAACCATCAGTAGTTTTACATATTCTGCTAATCGGATAGTTGGAAGTGCACACCTTCCTGTATCATTTTTGTAAAAAAACAGCATGGTTTCTAGAGTTAAATTGCAGCACTTGAAAATTATATTTGTTTAGCAAAAGGGGTGCAAGTAATTTTACCATGTAGACAAAAATGTACATTGATAGCCTCTATAACAATTTCTGCGTAAGTATCCCAAATTTCAAGGCAATCAGCACATTCATGTAAATTTTGTTGTTTCATATATATCGCAACCCATGACAGGGAGCACTTGCTTTTCTTGCGTCAATTTGGCAACCATGAGAAATACCTTTGGTACCCTATCAGGTTTCAGAAGCATCTGGGAGTAATGTGACCACAGTTTTTGGGGGTAAGGGAACGCGACTATTTTAGTTGGAAGAAGGAGAAAGCACTTACTCTGTTCCTGGGTAGTCATTCTTTCTCCTTTCATTCATGTTGTGAAAAGTCTCATTTAGGAAGGAAGAATCACCACAATTATCATTACAGAATTTTAATATTTTTATTATTTTTTTAATAATTATTTTTAATAATTATTAAAGGGTTCACAAGAACTATTTTTACATAAAAACACATTCGAAATGATGTGTTGCACTAACTGAAGGTTTTTATATATATTATGAATTCTGAAGCTTGACCCTCATCAAACTCAGCATGGTGAATTGTCAACTGGTGTGTAAGGCAAAGTTAGTATAGGTGGCCACTTTGTCTCTCAGTAGCCTTAGAAACTGTCTACCAGCAGTCTAATATCTTGTTTATCACATTATCTGAATATTTCTCTCACTATAACACCCACCTCATGTGGCCAACTGTGATGTGACCATAATACCTTAATACCTGTGACCAACAATATGTGAACTTAAACCAGCTTATCTCTGAAATATATGTGTTGGATCTGTTTCCTGCATTGGTCTCTCTCCATCCACATTAACTGACATTAGGGACGTAACTGACAATTTGAGAATTATCGAGATTTGGACATTATTCTTAACATATATATAATGTCGATGCTAACCTTAAATATGTCAATAGCAATGATCACCACAATAATTTAATGTCAATTGCCAAACTCACATGTGTTGGTGGTCCCGGTGGAGGTTGCTGGGGACCAAAGTTGTAATGCACAGGCTTAGGTAGAGTATGGTATGTTTGGGTAGTAGCAGGTTCTCGCATCAGAGTATGGTACAAATTGAGTGCATCTACAAGATCTGCACTCAACTGCGTCAGCTGAGCATGCTTACGATCCACACGTTCCAGTTCTTGGTCAATAAGAGGTCCCATTGCATTTACTTGTTCTGCAACAGAAAACAAAACATTAAACAGTTCTGATTTATCACATGTAGAGATCAATGTAATATTCTTTTTCAATCCTTGAAATAATCAATGAACTATAAATCTCATCTTGAATGGAGGCAAAATAAAACAGGATACTACAAATAAAAACAGAGTACAGAGGGGCTTCAAAAAGTTTTGTTGAACAATGAGTACTGTGTTTACACTATTGTGACTGAATTCTGTGAACTTTCTGCTATAAATACATGTATCAGTGCAAGTTCAATCTTGCACAGTCTGAAGGAACTAGGCCTCAAAATTTAGTGTAGTGATAGTATGTGTTGAGAAACATTGATTTGTCTAAGATCAGCATTTGACTTTTTGCCAGTCCGGATGGCTGAGAAATAAGGCATAGCTGCCATGGCAACCTTAGACCAAAGGATTGCAGGTTTGAGTCCCACCTCAGGCATGGTTGTAATGGTGTTCATCCTTTCGCACCCTATTATCACGATATCATAACATCTACACAGTTACCATACTGTTAAATGCAATAGTGGTCGCTAATGACCAAGACGTGGATTCGACCTTAAATAAAAATAAATAAATACACTTTTTTAAAATAATAATAAAAACATTTTATTTTACATATTCACATGCTACAAGCCACGTGAAAAGCTAAGAAAATCCTTGACAACTTGAAAACAATTCATGGGGACCAAGTGTGTTTATTTGACACCATTGCCTGATGATTAATTCATATGAGCATGGAAGGGAGAGCTTGAAAAATGACCATCGCTCTGGGCAACCTCGGAAAGCTGTGAACGAGAGAACAATTCACGATATGAGGCAGTTAGTGGAAAAAGCAGTAATATCACTGTGGAAATGTTAAGTATGGATGTTGGCATCAATGTTGTTAGCATGGAAACGATACTCCACCAACATTTACAACTGAGAAACATTTGTACAAAATGGGCTCCTCATTTTCTCACCAAGGAACAGAAGATCTGAAGGGAGGATTGGCGTCAAGATTGCTTGCAATGTTTCCACCAAATGGGCCATGACTGACAGTTCAGAGGCTGAAAGTTGTTTTTACTACTACATCACGCCAAACACTACTATATCACAAAACCCAAAACTGTGGGTGGCTGTATTAAAATAAACAAAGATCAGTTGTTCTTCGCCAAAATTTCACAATTTTCTTCAGCAGTGAAGGACCATTGGTGGTGGAATATGCCAAAAGGTTGGACTATGAATGAAATGTACAAGTTTTGTAGTTTTGCATGCTCTATTCAAAAATTTGAAAAAGAGATGTCCACAAACGGGAACCTCCGCGGTGCTGCTTTATCATGACAATGCATCTGCTCACGGAATATGAGCAATTGTGCAGAAACTAAGAGAACAAAAAGTCTACATTCCCGAACATCCATCCTACAGCCCTGTCCTTGCACCTTGTGATTTCTGATTGTTTTAGCGGGTACAGTTTGTCATCGCTAGAAATTCCTTTAAATATGTGCAAGACCTTTCTGAAGTCATAAATTAAGCTTTACTAACAATACTTCAATCAGAGCATCACAGCGCCTTTGATAAATAGTTGCAGTGCCTCCAATGATGCGAGTAGTACAATGAAAGATTATGAAGGTTAGTACTCCAATACTTGTCATAACAGATTTTAGCAGGTCACTTGCAAAACTTTTAAAATCCCCTTCATTCAAAGATGGCATCATTTTACTCCAAAAATCTTTCCTCGGTTGCACATAATAACATTGGGACAGTAACAGTAGCATTATAATTATAGTTTTTTAATGTGACAAATGTTCTTTCCACCATATACCTTGTTCCCAATGCACAAATGCCCAGGGCATTCTTTTGACCTCCTGTGCCGGGGAAAACATTCTTTTGATTTCCATTTACAGATAATTGGCTCAAGGAACTTTAGTCCCACTGCTCTTTGTTACTGCCAACAACATATCATTTCTCTCAGAGGTGATGTTGAGAATGACAAACCAGAACTACTACAAGCTGGAATTAGAATGTTGTCAGTCAGGTTCTTTTAAACTTGACAATGGCCCTGTATGAAGCAATCCAGTGCTAGAGGTGCAAGATGTTTCCTGTACAACTCTTGGGTCATCCTAACCACTGGTAAAAGAGATGGTAACAAAGATACACATGATGAACATCAGGTTTCAACATGTGTTGCCCCTCTTGTCAGGGAGTCCTCAAAGCCTACTGGTTAATGCCTACCTAAACAGCAAGGGTGTCAAGGGAATGCCTTTACAATATTTCCATTCAATTTATTTTGCATAAAATGTGTCTAGGGCTTCCTGGAACACAGATTTCAGCAGACTGGAGGACTATTTACAAGAAATATGGACACTCATTACAAGCATTGAGTACTAGGGTACTCAATACATATCCTTGAAGGGTTAATTTTTCTGCAATAAATTGATCTGAAACTTCATATGTTCATGTAATATATGTATAATATAATTTTCATGTCATACATATAAAGATTCATGAAATTATATCTTTTTTTCGTCAGCCAGAGTAATTAAAGAATGAGACATTAACTCTTAAATTTCTCATCCAATTTAAGTAGAATTGATTTCATAAACAGAACATGTTTGCAAAACTACTGGAGTCCTTACAATATATTGCTGAGATTATTTTTTTTCCTATCAGTGTCTTATTTTCTATAGATATGCCACTTCATAAATAGCGTTGAAGCTTGACACAGGGAAAGCATCCCCAACAAACTCTCTGTGCTTGATTTCTAGTCTGTACTATGGACATCTGATGCCACACAAAAGGCACTTCATGCTCACAGAAGAACCACATTTTATAGCAGTCATGATTTTTTGAGGATTTGTAATTTTAAAGTAGTAAGTATTTCATTAGAAGTACATACATATATTTCAAGAGAGAATTGGACTAATAAAGGAAGAATGGTATTTGCACAGTGTCTCAAGTTCCCAAAAAATAGTGTCACACAATGGCTCTTGAAGATTTACTTGAATTACAGAGACAAGTTAATGCCAGCCAGTCACTGCTAACTGTTATGAAGGGGGTATATTATCAATAAAATTTTATGCACATGAGCAGTTTAAGTTTTTCTTAATGGATCAAGTATAGTCCAACACGTACTGCATTTACCCGATTGTAAGCCAACCTTTTTTTCCTTTCTTTAGTTAAAAAATTGTGTTGCTATAATGTAGCTGACACCTTAAAAGTAGCACACATCCTTAAAGATATCTATTTTTTGTTGGCCATGCAGCTGACAGAATAGAAAGTGGATAAAACCCCATGAAGCTACCACATATATTAATTTGAAATATATCTTATTAATAATATTTGATAAAATTTCTGAGTGACAGTTGGGGTAAAGAGGTGTTGCCTTACTTGCGATACACACATGGTTCCTGCCACCAAGCATATGACAAACCCCACCAGTCATTCTTTTTCAGCGATATCGGGCTAGTCTATCGCAAGTGTGCGCTTAGTCAGATGACGCCTAGAAGAGTATTCCTAAAGAAGTTGTTGCAAGGGCTTTTAAAAAGTGTTCTATCTCAAATGTCCTTGACAGTAGTGACGATGACTTCCTTTTCATGGACAAAAGTGATAAAGAGTCAAGTGAGGAATCTGAGTTGTCTGATAATGATGTCTGAGTCAATCTCTAAAATGTATAAAAATCAGTGGTCCGAGTGTATTAAGTATCAAATATATTTCTTATGTTTAAATAAATAAATTTCCTTTTCACCCCCGTTATTTCGTTCACTATTTCCTGATGTCTGTTTCTTGGCTTACAATCTGTGTCGGCTTATAATCGAGTAAATACGGTACTTGTAATTTAGAAGGGACTCTATAACCATATAGGCAGTTCAGAGTTTGTAAATATTGTTTTTTTTAATTTTTACTTTCTCATGTACATATGTATATACAGAGTAATATACAGAGTAGAGAAAGTTATGAAATGCTGCAGTAAATTGATATCAAGATTTCAACCAAAATACATGTTTTGGAGATCCCTGATACCAAAAAAGTATTTTTTGAAAATGTCTGTCCATTTTTCTGTGTGTCTATCAAATGTAAGCAAGACTAGTGCTTAAAACTAAGCATAGGATTTTTGCCTAAATGAAAAGTCCCTAATCAATCACCAGATTTGAAACCCTACAATTTTGAAAAGATGTCTTAACATTTTGTATGCAGACCCTGTGCCATTTTCAAAATGTTCTCAAAAATGGCTCCAAACTCTTTCTTATTCTTGTATGAATAGAGTGAAATACTCCTACAAACAGAGCATTCGTCATTCATCATATTACTAATATGCAAGGGAAGTGACCCTTTCCCCAAGTGACCATACGAGAAACTTATTCTCCATCACATAAATTATTTCATTTTCTTCGCAAGTATTTATAAATTCAATAATTCCAACAGAATAGGTGAATAGTAGACTGATTTTCACACTAAATACATTTTAAAACAAAACATCTTTATTTTCTCAGCACAAATAATCAAAAAAACAAAATTTGACTATAAAAAGTGTGGTGGAAACTCACTTCTCCCTATACCAAAATAAGACAAAGTTCTTCATGAAGTAAATTAAAATCTTTCTGAAGTATATGGAATTATATTCTTTCACTTTAAAGTTCCTGTCAATTGAATTAAACCCACTTAATGTTTCAACTTACCTTCAAGAGTGACAATTTCTTCAGAATCTGTCTGATCCTCACAAGGATCAGCCTCGTGCAACAAATGTAATAACCTACAGCAACAAAATATAAATGTTAAACTGGATGTAATTAAATCAATTTTAATAGATTGTTTCCTTTTTGAAGAACAAATTTTACTGGCTTCTCCAACTTTTACAGTACATTTACTTTCCTTTCCCCTAGCTAATATGTAATTTCAAACCATGAAGAAGAAAAATTTTAATTCAACAATATTTTGAATATCACTGATTTTGAAAATGTTTTGAACTTGTCTACTACTTCTAATAATTATTATTTAATACGGATAAAAACAACAGAACATGAAATATGTATATTGTGTTTATGTATATATGTTAAAACCATATTTTTGGTCATATATGCTGTTTTTTAAGCATATCACTTAAACAAAAGAATGCTCAGAAAATTTCAGTGCGAGTTTCACTGAGGGCTCTAATTTAAAATGCTCCACGATAAGAATTTCTTATGAAGGGTTGCACTAGCAAATAAACGCAACAGTGAAGGTCAGAGATGCTACAATTCAAAACTGATTCACATTAAAAAGAAAAGAATTAAAATTCAGAAGAATGGACACTTTCAGACAAAATCAGACTTATGACTGATGAGTTGAACATGCTTAATATCACTTATCTGTTTACCAGATCTCTTATTTCAATGTAAAAGGAAAAAATTAGCAATATTTGTATAACAATTAAAATTTGGGCAAAAAATAATGCTGCACCAATGTTAAATAATGAATAATACCTGGTTGAACAATTGCCTAAAAAGAAAAAAGAGAGCGAGTCCCTGACATGTCTAATGGTTCCAATAAGAAGATAAAAAGAATAAACTAACTTGGAAAATAAAATTATAATCAATATTGGTATTAAGCTGGCAGACTAGACTACAGTCAGATGCCCAAGTGAGCAGCAGTAGTAGAAATCCAACGTCTGGGTTTTATAATCTATTTTAATCTCAGAAACAAAACAACAGAAAACGTAATATTGACAAACCTGAAGATCGTACTTTATAAGAAAAATATAGATCTAACCTGTCTATCTTCTGTTCATCAATTTCCACTTCAGCAACTGGTGTTTCTACAGTCTTCACTTGCACCTCTTCATTGAACTGTACAGCTTTCTTATTCTGATCTAGCTCTACAGAAGAACAATGGCAAATCAATTTAACAATAACAAAAAATCTCATATGCTCAAACTTCAACAAAGGAATGAGTTTTGTAATATAAATGTATGAGGTTTATGATATCCTATTGAAGACAAAATGTATTGTTTTAAGTTAACTCACATTAACAAAAAACAGGTTGAAGGAAATTATTCTATTATCTAATTTTTGAAGCCTAAGAAATGCACACAAATTCCACAATTTTATTTGCTGCAAACTGATGCTACTGTCTCTTAGCTGTTCACGACTATGAAGAAATTAAGATATGTTCAGTATAAGTTCATTATTGTTTCTTAATAATTTGAACAATTGCGATATTAATTTTGTCATCTTGTACTCAAAATTATGAAAGAATTGTCAGAAATCTGTTCTATTGAACAAATTGTATTAGACATTACCTTCATTTGAATTTTTTTTTATTTGTATGCACCATTGTGAAGAATGTACAGAATTGTTCCCAGAATGTACAGAATTTACTCCCAGTATTAAATGAAATAAAAAGCTCAAAAAAGTATAAATTTTACCTCAAAATCAATCAAATAAGCTCAGAGTTTTGTTTTCCTACAATTTAATTTTTCCTCTTGTTGGGAAAACAAGAAACATATTCATTTAGCTAATATTTTCATCAATTGGAGAAACTAATGTCAATATTTAACATGCAAACTAACCATTGACAAGAGGAAAAGTGGTAAAACTTAAATTCCTTAAAATAAAAGTCAATTTCGGGAAAGCTACTACATCTCACTATAATATTTGATTTTGAAGTACAAAATGGAAAAGTATATCAATTCAGTCTACATTTGCGAACATCACAACGGCATAAATATATAGTCAACGCAAGTTACAGAAAATCTCTGGGGACCAACATTTGTGTTTCCCTAAATCTGTAATCCCAAAATATAATAGTTTTCAACTAATTGGTTTCAAATGTAGCATATTGTTGTTAACATCAGTATGTTCTCTTTTGAAATATTTAGTTGTAAATGTCTGATTATATCAGTTGTATATAATCTTAACAACAATCAAAATAAATATTATAATAACAATAATATTATAAAAGCAATAATCGTAATAATAATAAGAAAAATAATTGTAATATTGGTGTTATTATTTCAGTTCAATATACTTTATTCTACACTGACCACACACTAAATAACTTATTGCAAACTAAATACCAGCACTTCTTGCACTGTTAGATCACTCTAAGTTATGAATCTTTTTCGTTATTACACTTGCCTCCTTCGGTTCAAGTCACTTTTACCACATTCATGATGTCCAAGCTAAATTGAATTGAACTAGCTCTCAACTCGTACCCTGCATCTGTAAAGTCTTCAGGCTGGGCAGAACCACCACTGAAGAGATGAAGCAATTGCCTCAGTAACACTTCCCTAAATCCTTTTCAATCATTACCAATGTTACAAATACAACTCATGAGACCCTGTATCTGCAAATCCATGTTATATGGATTTGCAGAACTAAGGCAATTATTTTCCCTGGAAGTTGTGTTTATTATGATCATTATAACTAGGGTCCAGAAGTTAGGCAAAATGCATTTTTGCCAGTGTTACAATTTTACGACTTAAAATAAGGCAATCACTTAATTGTACTTCTGGAATTATTTTAATGGATTTTCATTCTATTCCCCCCCCTTTTTTTCTCCCCTTCCTTCCTTTTTCTTTCACTTTTTATTTTAGCTTCTGATGCCTATTTTAAACATTTTGGCTTATTTTTGCCTTTCAAGTCATTTTTTTCTCTCTCTCCTGGCACTGATCTCAATCAAGCTGGATCAATCAATAAGCATGAACAATATAGAGGTGCAGACATGTTTTGTCTTTCTGTGGAATCTGAGGCTGTGTTAAATATTGAAATGGAAAAGGAAGACGATACCAGTCCAGATTTTGGATTCTTTCATTGATGCTAACAGCTTTCGTCACTGACAAGGAATCCCATCCTACTATCGAGTATGACTGATTCTTTTTAAGGACAGCTCTCTGTATGTGATATACCCTTCTCAAAGCTGGCAATTACCCAAATGAAAAGAACAAAAAATGTAATTCTGTTTTCACTGATGCCATTTAAAAGAATCACTCTGGCTGGTCTTGTGGAACCAAGATTACAAAGAAAAGATCATTTTCTTACAATTTTAGTTAAGAATAAAAATGTGAATCATTTCTATTATAAATTTTGGATTGTCTTTTACATGTTAGGGGATGCAGCGTATTTGATTGGCCTTGTCTTGATACCAACCTGCGAACAAGTCATGCTGTTCTGCCCCATATAACTACCAACTTATGGAAACTTACATATATTTCACGTGGAAAGAACATAACCATGAATGAATGACCTGTAATATAACGCAATCTTCTCTAATCTAAAGCAGTGAAGGAAAATATTACAGAGTGTGTATAAAACAATTAAAAATGATAAGTACACTTTATTTAGAAAAATCATAAGGCTCAAAATGCAATATTACATGTTCAACCAGAAATAGGGATGGATCTCTACCCATCCTTTTGCAATCTTTTCACCCCAAATATTCCATCAGATAGCTGTCCAAATTATTTTGCTGCAAACTACCATGTGGGAGATGATGACGCAAGGGGTGCCACGCCATTGCCTTTCAATAGTGATTCCTCAGTTCCCTGCTCCAAATCTCTTTTCTCTGTCCCCAGTAGAGGTTAATAATGCCCCAGAATTTGCACATGGCATTTGAGTGGGAATGAGTCGATGTTTACAACACCACTGTATACCGGCTAATTTTCCCACAATATTTGACAAAGTTATCCAATTCATGTTGGAACGATTAACCGCTGACAACTACTAATACCTACTTAGATTACGAAGCTTGGCAGAACGAACTGTGAATATGTACATTTGTTGTGTTGGCAAACCTATTGTGACATGGGGAATGAAATCTGCTATCCCGTCCCCCCTCCAATATGTAAAGAATAGCCTTAATGTTTTGCAACAATTTCTTTTAAATGTGATTTTTCATTGTTTATTTGATGTTTTGCACCCCTACTTTAGCTAGAATAAATGCTTTCTTACACATCTATTTCACTCAGAATAAATGTCTTTTTGTTGGCCTATTTTAGTGAAAATAAATGCCATAACTTCCGGGCTCTAATTATAACCAATGTTGAGTTTTAACTATGACCGAATCACCTAGGATTTATTTGTTATGGACGTGAATCGGAGATAGTGACTTTGATTCCCTATAACCAAATTTCACATTTTCTTAAATTCACAGTCAATGGGAGAGTACTAATTCCAGAGAGCAACAATGCAAAAATAGATGAATGCTAAACCAGGAAGTTATTCTTTCTCATAATATCGCTAAAGCGCACAAAATATGTATATTCACATATATTCCTCATATACAGGACTTTGTTACAATTAGTTAAATTTCACAATTCAATAAAGGCCTTTAAAAATTTCAACTTGATTTTCACAACTTACATGGTACATTATATTTTCATACAAAGGAACAAAATGAGCAAAAATAAAAACAATAAAGCCTGTACACAAGAATTGGGAGTGTTTATGAAAATGAAACCTGCCAATCATGGTATAATAGCATTGTTGAACATGTTTGTTTGATTTATTTTTCATAAAAAATGTTTTTGCTATACAGGAGAGAATTATAATCTCTGCATGTTCTTTTCAACTCCAGAATCCCTAACCCCCCTCCCTGTACTAAGCATAGTAGAATAATGAGTACTAAAACAGAGTGGAAACATTTGAAAACAAGACAATTTTGCTTTCAAAGTAACAAAAAACTTATGTACATATATACACTTATATGCATATTTTCTTTGTTATGAAATTGAACTCACTGAATTGTTCAGGTTCAACAGAAAGGTCTGCTGTCACAAAGTTGGCAGGAAACAATCCTTCTCCTCGATGATTGTAGCCTTTCCACCAATTAGGATCAGAGTCATCCAAGATGTGAACTTAAAAATAATAACAGATATAATACATTTCTAACATCATTCTTAATCATTCACACAATTAAAACATATACAGATGCAACATACTTATTTCACCAGCAGAAAATGTCAGTTCATTATCTTCAGCTGCTTCAAAGTCATAGAGAGCCCGAACTTTTCGAGCCTCTGGTTCTCGGGCTGTTGAACTAGCACCGAGGCTAGTCGAAGGATATAAGCTTGATTGAGCCTTTGGTGATTGCTGATTCTCTTTTAATGATAATTCAATAGCTGAAAAGTAAAATGAACCTATAAATGCAAATATGCAGAAGGGAAACTGAACTAAACTAAATCAAATCAACTAAATTTCCAATCAAAAATTACCCCATTTAGTACACTGAAGCTTGACGGTACACACACAATGAAAAAATATATGGAAAGAACCCAACCAATATGTTTCAACATAATGGAATTTGAGGGTTTAGAGAGAAATTTGGAGTATTTAAGTGAGTAACTCGTGGTACACTGCCAACTACCATGCAAACCATTATTATTGTAACCATTACCATTGCATGTTATTACCATGCTAACATTACAATTAAAAATATTAGTACAATATAACTTTAAATTATTTGAA
>JAZDUA010000441.1:22500-552500 GCA_038098605.1 Gryllus longicercus
CGTAGTAGTCGTAGTAGTCGTAGTAGTCGTAGTAGTCGTAGTAGTCGTAGTAGTCGTAGTAGTCGTAGTAGTCGTAGTAGTAGTAGTCGTAGTAGTAGTCGTCGTAGTAGTAGTCGTCGTAGTAGTAGTCGTCGTAGTAGTAGTCGTCGTAGTAGTAGTCGTCGTAGTAGTAGTCGTCGTAGTAGTAGTCGTCGTAGTAGTAGTCGTCGTAGTAGTAGTCGTAGTAGTAGTCGTAGTAGTAGTCGTAGTAGTAGTCGTAGTAGTAGTCGTAGTAGTAGTCGTAGTAGTAGTCGTAGTAGTAGTCGTAGTAGTAGTAGTAGTAGTCGTAGTCATAGTAATAATAATAAATAATAATACTAATAATAATAATAATAATAATAATAATAATAATAATAATAATAATAATAATAATAATGTATATAATAAGTTTTCATAAGGATAACTTACTAACTAATGAAATTGACAATTATCGTTAAAAATCTTATTAAGCTTTTAAATGTTTGAATACCTAGAGGAAAGGGTAAGCTGTTTAATGCTGTTAAAATGCAAGTTATTATAGCCTGTTATTGTTCTATTTGAAAAGGAAAATTTTCTGTTTGTTCTCAGTAACCTCAACCAAATATTTTGCTTGTGTTCCCCTCTATTCAAGTACATCTACCAAGTCTTCCAAGTCAGATGTAGATATCTTTTGAAGGTGGATTACTGGCTTACTCTTTGTATAGTGGACAGAGCCTTGCTTTAACCCTCCTGATTTCTAGAGATTCACATTCCACTTTCTTCCTATTGCATCAAAAAGTGTACATGTTTCTCTGTGTATTCTATCCAAATTTTCCAGATGTAAATTTCTATAAAGATCCCAACAAACTCCACCATATGCTATTACAGGCCAACAGGTTAATTCTCTCACTTTCACTGTACTCTTTTATAGTATCCACACAGTAAAATGCAAAAGGCCTCCAGGTTCTCCCTATGACAAAATTTAACATGATTTTCCCAAACCAATTTGCTATCAAAATTTATTCCCAGATACTTACAAGACAAGACTGAATATTTTCATTGCATACACGGTATTGAGTTTCACTGTTATTGCAGCCCCTACCAAATGTAGTGGTTTTGTTTTTCAAACTTTTTAGTCATGCAATTTCTTCCACCCAGAAATGTAGTCTACCTCTATCCTGCAAAATATTCTCATAAACTCTTGATTGAATAATTCAATATAATATACAGCAATCTGCAAATAATCACACTTTTGGAATAATTACAGGAACACAAGGCACAGGAGAAGTCCAATAACACTTCCTTGATAGATCCCTGAAGTTCCCTTTGCTAAAGATGATCAACATGGTTGTTCTGTTTCCTATCCCAAAGAATTTTATCACAACTTTAAGTTCAATACCCACATGCAGTTTCTAAACCAGTTTATCGTGTTGGAAACATTGAATGTCTTGACAAAATTTATTATTATGTTGGCATCTATGCACTCATTAGTTGATCAATCAATCCCCGTATTCACTTGTTTCAGTTTACCCAACCTCATTACACCAATACAACACCTACTGCTGTACAGATAAGAGCTAGACCATAGCCTGCTAGTATGCATTATTTAGGCATACTAGTAGGCTATGACTGGACACATCACAACAGTTTTTAATAAAAATGATTTCCATACATATTATGCAATTATTATAATTCCATACTATGGTATAGAATATACATTATTTCAGTAATATATTTGAAATTACAATTCAATTTAATAATTATTTTCAGAAAAGTTTTGTAGATTTAATAAAACTCAATTTTCGCTATACCACAGCATGCATAGTAACTTTAGTAAGGAGATAGCCCAGTTTCAATAATTTCCATTCATTTTAATCTCTCTGTAAGAATAAAAAATTAATTATAGATTATTTTAAACTAAACACTTATGTCAATTTATATCCATTTTCAAATTCATCCTTATCCTTTTTTTAATAAGCTAGTAGATAATGAATATTTTCACTCAAAAATATTCATTATCTACTAGCAGGACAGAAAAAATCATTCCTAAAAGACTTATGATGATGGAATGCTTATTTATCCAAACATAAATTCTAGAAAAATTATTCACAAATCAGTAAGACTCTGTTTGAAAGTCAATTGAAGGCTTGAAATAAAAAAGGATGCAAGAGTAATTTTCATACTTCCAAGAAAAATGAGTTTATATATACGTTAAACCTATTGGCACATACAACTTCAGCCATTTATAATCACCCTTTAACACTATCAAGAAATGCGTCTGGACTTTGGTTCTTATTTATTTCTTATTTATTTGGCTCTATCAGAGCTTGATTCGTTCAACATACTTGTGGTGCAAATGTAAATTTAACAGAAACAGCAGTTACATCATTTTTTATTTCAGTCATCAATTAGCTGTTTCAAACATAAATTACTACAAACGGACTGCTGTTCTAATAATCCACAATGATCCCATAGTAAAATTTGCAAAATTTAATACAGTTGATGCACCTCAATAATATATTACTTAAGAAAAAGAGCACTTAGAAATTGAGCAAGAAAATTTTAAAGACCAAGCAAAATATATATATATATTTTTTAAATCAAAAGTTCAACTCAAAAGAGACAAGAAGAGAAGATCCTGCATACTATTTTTTTCTTGACAAATTTAATAGTATATTTATATTAATAATATAAGCATATCTTTTCAGGATATAAGTTCTTAATGTAAGATCAGCTTACACTTTGTACAGGAAAACACAAAATTTCAGGAAATTAAGAAAACATTAAAAGAATAATGGAACATCATGCCTGTACAACTAAAAATTTGTTTATTACACCATCATGTAACAAAAGATTTTGAGCTTGAGATGACCAAAAATGCAGAACAAATATAATAATATAAATATAAATGATAAAATGATTTTACAGCTTTGTGAGAAGAGGAAAGAGGAGTTTAAAATATGGTACAGGTTTCATAATTTCATGTAACTGCGGACCAGAGCAAAGAAAATCATTACACAAGTGATACTGTTGTAATTTTAAAATTCAAATATGGTATAAAGACAAAAGTCATCAGTCTCGGCTTTAAGATTCTTTCGTAATTAAACATTACTGAACACTGAAGTAATGAAAGAACTGATTTTTTACAATACACTTTTCATTTTGATTTGTAACATATAAATGCCTAAGCTTTATTGTCTTATGGACATATAAATTTTTGTTAAAATGGTATATTAATATTGAAACATGTAGAATTCAAGCTTTATTATGTACATATTATAATTTAATAAATAACAGCTATAACAGCAATAAATTAAATTGACATTATTAAGTAGATGTCAGATCACATCCATTATAACTTAAATTTGCAGCCAGAGAGGAACTTTGACATAATGTTGCTTGTTTGACATTATGTAAGTGACTTCAATTAACTTCAATTCTTATTGCTCTAACAATTAGTTTTAACTAAGCTAACAATTTTGTTTCCCACTACATGAAATAAAATGACAAACTATTACACTGCTAAATTGTTCAATAAAGCAAATAACCTTCACATAATCTTCCAAAATAAATACAAATTTTTAAAAACAAACATTCTTAAAAATAAAAGTACTTCTAATAAGTACTTCACAGAAAATACATATTTGGAAGAGTTATAACATAAGGTTACAAGATTGAGGTCATATGATGTCACCTTGTGAAATCACAAAGGGAAAAAGTAAAATATTTATATAAACCAAAATTATTTTCTAAGCCAATTTTTAATAAGTCCCTAGATTCAACCTCCATTCCCTGACTACATAATACAACTTTCTTAAGAAGAATATTATATTACTGCTCTTACCTTTAGCAATATCATCCTCTTCCTGCTGACTGGATACTACATTCGGATCACGACTCAATGGTGCTGTTTGTCGGGGCTGCAAACAAAAAAGTTGCACCAAATTCCTACCAATTAAATTTTCAATGTTCTTTTTGAAATTTGAAATCTTATTATCTAGAAATACTTTTCTTATGAAGTGTGCACCAGTAGCTTAAGTAAATATTCCCTACAGTTCCTGCTTTAAAGGCAATAGAAATTTATTTAAAATATATTTTTAACACTGATCTAATTAAGAAATATTAAGATCACAATCATTCTCTTAACTAACCATTTCTGAGTGAGCTGAGAAATCAATTCCTTCTTGCTTAAGTTTTGCATACAATGATGGAATAAGATTAAGTTGGGGATCTGTTTTGAACTCCCCTTCTGCCCACTTTTTTAACAGCTGTCGCAATTTCTCTGCCACACGAGGTTGACTTCGACCGTGTAATTTCCGAAACTCACTCTCGAATTCTCTGGAGGCTATTTCCAAGTGGAAAGATTTCCCACAATTATTAACACAGGCATCCAGCAGCTGCAAAGAAATAATTTTGTGAGGGTTCACAAGAATGCATTAAAAAATAAAATGTTTAGTACTGCTATGAATGTGTAGTACAAAAGACCCCGGGAGAGATATACATATTCTGCTAAAAGAACTAAATCACAGCAAGATTTAAAACAAATCTTACCGTGATAGCTTGCATTACAATGTGAGGGTCCTGGTTGTTTAGACGTTTCACAATGGCCCGCAAACAATCCTTTGCATGTGTGGGATTACTCCCCACTTTGTCACATATGTCCATGATCAGACCCCAATCCTCCGAAGTATTCTTCTCATTTGTTGCTTTCTCTAAATAGTGACACAGTGTATGAGGCCTGGCGAAATTTCTCAAAGGAAATTGGAAAATCTAAGTGTTACAAATTAGCCATCTAAGTTAGTATATCAAATATTATAATTTAAAGAAATTTTGTAAACATGAAGATGACTACAGGAAAAATCCATTGCAACAAGAGAAAAGTCCATCAGGGTACATAATATACAATGCCGGTAAATTGAATGCTAATATTCTATTATTCACTAATACTTTCATACAGTCACACCATCACCAACTTTCACACATCAGAAACTAACCACATTCCATATAATCAGAGCTTCCTTACACTACCTGAGCAATTAAAATTGGGTAATATGTTGCATTAAATTGGCCAGGCCTCTCTACTGCTGATGGTACAATGTGGCTGGACAATCATGCAACATTTCTGTACCATTTTGACTCTAAGGGTCACCAATTAAATCCCGTGTGTATATTTGTACAAATGTATTAAATTGTCAAATTATGCACAAGTTATTTCTGAGACATTAAAAATAAGTAAAAACGTAAATTATAGGAAATGAGAAGTGAATTAATAGAAACACTTTACTTGTCTTACAATTAGAAGAAAGATAAATCTATATTTCTGACAATACTCATCAAAAAAATGAAAAACAAATCATTGCACCCCATCCTGTATTCAAAATAGTGTAATATCTGTTGTAGAAAAATAGATTTTCAACAACCACTCAACACAATATATCTATAACTACAGGAAATAAAATTGAAAGAAAAAAATAATTACTATGAAACATTCATTCACAATACCGTGTTAACAAAAAATAAGTTCTATCATTCTTCCCAGAATAATGTCCTAATCTATTTTCGAGCGGTTGGTGATAAACTGAAAATGACACAAAGGAAGAACATACCTTGGTGTGTAAGGAATCTTAAGATACAGCTGCTAATTGTCAGATTTTGAATTACCATAATACTACACAGTTAAATCATAAAAACTAATATCCAGTTGAAAGGGAGGAACCAAGTTGTAAAGGGAACGACAACTAGTTTTATTTCTTATGACAGTGAATCATAAGACAGATCAAAGTTAAGTAACCATCCAACACACTCTGCATAGGCGGTCCAAAATTACTTACCAACATCCGCATCAAATGGCGAAGACGTAGAAAATATGCCCATTTTAAAATAGACTATATATTTACAATTTACAGAAATTAAACTAATCTACAACTCTATAACAAAAACTCCGATCATTCAGGTGACTTTCGACTGGTCATTGGCCGTATAAACACAGATGACTAATAACATACTAGATACGGAGACGTGCCATACTTTCGGTGACTAGGGCGCTATCTATCATGCATCTCCGACATTACACTACGATTTTCGTAACTCTGCCCCTGGCACGTATCAGCTGTTGACAGTTTCATCCAATCGGGATCTTGGAAGTCAACATGGTGACGTCATTATAGTGGCTTTCAAGCTCCCGATTGGATGAAACCGTCAACAGCCCATTCCTGCCAGGGGCAGAGTTGCAAATATCGCAGTATACAAATTCCAACAAGGAAATGTACTGCAAATCGCATTGGGGAACCCAATTTTCATATGTTATAAATTAATTGTATTTGGCCATTTAGTTTACATGGACAGACAGTTTATAAAAAAAATTTAAAAAATAAAATATTTTCACAAAATGGTTATTTCATAATTTTCTGAGCGACATTTCGAGGATTACGTTCTACCCCAACTTCAGGAAACCTCGCTTCCCCGAAACGTCGCTCAGAAAATGATAATTCAATAAACTTTTTGTAAAGATAGTCTAATTTATTTTTGGTTTTATAGACTGTCTGTCCATGTAAACCAAGTGGCCAAAGACTATTAAAGTATGAGATTGTGATTATGTTACGACAGACAATATTTTCTTTTTAATGTCAATAATATTCATAAGCGTTTAGAATTCAGTAAGTCTTGACATACGACAATAATGTTTATATACATTGAATGTGACCAATCGTTCTCCTTTTCGGCGGACAGTCCTCATTTTGTAGGTTCTGTCCTTCTTCGAAACGTCCCATCTTACCTGTTCTTTCGGTACTTTAAAACTAATCTGTCAATCTCTGTATTCAGTTGCCATGCCGAACTCTTACGCAAAGGCGCGCTTAGTGATGCCAATGATGCTTAGTGATGTGAGACCAGGGGTATTCCCGCCGTTTTCAGTGCAGTTTCAACTCGTACCATGAGAAAAAAGTCCCGCTGACAGCGGAAAAAACGATGGAAAATAATTGAAATGGCGGAAAATAAGTGGAATTTTAATTCATTATTAATTTTTTTACAAAAATATATTGTTCTCAAAGTTATGTTTTCACAGAAATGTTTTTGAAAACTCTTTAAAACATTGATTGCTGTGAAACTTTTGTATTGGTACGACATCTATATCTATTGCGTGTACAGATATACTCTCAAAATTTCCATTCACAATCATTGTTGTGAATAATTTTTTATTCTTGGCGTTTTCGTTAATTATCCAAAGCAACTGTAAATATTTCCTGAACACGCATAATATAGTTCCAAAATTTTCAATGTGTTCGAAAATGATATATTGAGAAAAAGATTCATTCAATGGAAAAAAGATTCTTATTTAATTAAATAATTAAAAGAGCTGTAAGAATAATTAGTGATTTTTTGTTTGAATTAATAAAATGTTTCATTTATTTGTATTGTAATTTTTACTTTCTTGCACTTACTAAGATAAGACGAGACAGTAATTGTGCGCTGGAAAACGGCGAATTTTCGACATAAAAACTCCTATTGACGAGCCCTAGTAACGAAAAAGTGGGTACATTCAGTTGCTAAATATTAGAAACAAATTCATCTAACACGTGGTGTAGCCAGAATCCATGTTTTGTGCATCCTTCATATCGAAAAATTGATTGACTGCAAAACGTCTGACTGTCCGATTGTGCATAATGCTGGCGCATGAACCGTTCAGCCGATTTTCTTCAAAATTGTTATTCCTCATTCTGGCTGATGTCACGGTCCCTGCAATTTGAACCCGATGTTTTCATTTTGGGGATACTTTACTTGAGTCCCTCGGACATTATCAAAAAAATGGCTCCAAATGTTTTGATTAAATTTTGTTGCTGAATAGTGAGAAGGACGTTTAAGAGAATGGTGCAGGTCTCATTTTCATTTAAATATCCACTTTTTCGAAAACTGCAAAAATAGTTTAAAACTACATAATTGAAGGTAGAGATTTTTGTCTCAGTCTAAGAATGTTTTACAAAATTAGCTCTTTAAAAAAGGCCATGTACAATTTTTTGAGAAAAATTGGTAGTTTTTGCGTAGTTTGCCATTGAAAATATCTAATTTTATTCTCATAAACCGCTCCAGATTTTTTCTTTAAAACTTCTACACTTATTTAATAAGGGACGGTAAAAAAAATATGGTGCTAGTCCCATTTTCGGGTATTTCTCAGTTGTTGTTTTTTTAAAGTTGCAAAAAAATCCTAGTTATAAAATTGAAGAAAAAGATTTGCGTCAGACAAAGTCTGTTGTACAAAATTAGCTCTTTAAAAAAGGTCAGGAAAAATTTGTTGAGAAAGCAAATAGTTTTTGCGAAATTTGCGCTTGAAAAGTACGATTTTTCTCAAAAATTAATCCAATTTTTTTCTTTAAATTTTCTCCATAGATGTAATAAATAAATATGGTGCAAGTCCCAGTTTCGGGAAGTGCTCGTTGTTTTCGAAAATTGGAACAACAAACTCCAGAACCAGTACTAAAGATGAAGACAGAGTTGTACCTCATACAAAGCCTGTTGTATCAATTTTGCTCTTAAAAAAAGGTCAAGGGCAATTATTTGTAAAAGTTAGTATTTTCTATTTGTATTGACGTCCCGTCGTACATAACGATAACATTGTAATATTGTGAGAAAATATGTGCTTTTCAAGCACCACTAGTTCATCGAATTTTTTCGTCCTCCTTTCAATTGTAAAAACTTTGGCCATCTTATATACATTAGTTGACTGCAACCTGAAAGTTTATAGAATTTTCTTTCCGTTGTCTGAAACAATCCTTCGGTTCATTGTCATAATCATGCTCGAATTGTTTTCCTTACCTCGAAATGTTTTTCGTCACAACCCTCATTCCCTCAGATACTCCCAAATTAAGTAATGGAAACAAGAACATTCGCAAACATTGAAAACATAACATAATTATTACTTTCTCGTATACGTACGCATATACGGAGAAATATAAGTAGTATAGAGAAAGTGATGCAATGTTGAAGCAAAAAACAGCTTTTTCGACAGAAAACCTCGTTCTGTGAGACCCTGATACCGAAAATGTGGATAAATCCTATTCTAATATGTAGTAAATTGCTCCTTCTAACACGTTATGTAGTCAGATTTCACAAACAGTGAGCCCTTAGTATCGAAAAAAACATTTTTTTTTTCTTTTTTTCTTCTTTTTTTTCAGAACTTCCGTTCGTCTATCCGGTGAATGTGAACACAAGCACCTAAAATATACGTTGCAGTTTTCCCAAACCGAATAAATTCCTGACGATCTGGCCTGACTCGAAGCTCTGCGATTTTGAAAAACATTTAATTTTTGGGTCTCCTTTACATGAAACCCTTGGGACATTTTCCAAATTCACTCAAACATGGCTCCAAATGCATTGTGCCCGGTAATCCTTGTCGGCACGCGGCGAGGCACCTGTCTTGTGTTAAGGGCTGGGGCGAGGCAGTGCGAATGATGGACTAATAACAATGTCCTGCAGCTCTGTTTTTCCCCTATGCTGAAAATGAGCCTTGCCACGGTACTAGAAGAGGATGGCCATGGCCCTACTGTCAGATGTAACATCAGTACCGCTTCGTGTCGTCAGTAAGCTGGTCAAGCCCTGTTTATGTATGCTAGATCAAGAATTTGACGTCGTAATTATATTATTTTAATAACCTAATTCAAATTCTAGTTCGAATTTATCGTTTGTTGTTATTTATGTAAGTAAAAAAATATAAAAATTTAAGAGGAACATCTAATATCCTGTAGAATTTTTTCCAAGGTCGGCAGAGCGAAATCTGACACTTCACGTTTCAGAGAGGATTTCTTTATATTTTGTGGTTTTACATAATCTAGAATGTGGAAATTATGTGAACATTTAGGTTTCTTCTGAACTGCTATGTGCAGTTGTACAAATAAACAAGAAGCGAAGATGTACATACAATCACATGAAACACACACACATACACACAGAAAGAAATATATGTACTCGATTTCAGTTACATTTATTATAAATTATTATTTTTAGAGATTACTTAAGTGTCATAACACTGTGACTAATTACATTAGTGGAAGAATTTGGGCGTTTATTTACTGATGTCAGGAGGTTCCTTCCACGTTCCCTAATACAGAACAGTATCACAGCCCGGTAGTATGCTTAGGCATACTAGCGGGCTATGACAAAAGCTATATTCAACATTCATATTCATATTTACAGATGACCCCAAAAATAAACAAAGGACATAATTAGTATGTGTATACAATTATTTTCATACCTTCCAAATTACTAACGTTTTTCTTTGCTCCATATGTACATTAATGAGACACTAATCTTAATAATCAGAATCCTAAATTACTCACTATTAAATATTTCCTATTTCTTTTCTGAAGTTGCGCAAGTTTAGCATTAACTGGCTTCTCTCGAAACGTTCTGCAAAATGTTACCAGCAATAGAAACAACAGTTTATATCAGCTTACTGGCCGCTTATAGGATTACCATTACTTACCATTGCATTACGTCAGTTTTGGACACCCACGCATCACGCGGGTTTTGTGGGCCTATCGCTGTGCGATTTATTTAGTCGTGCAGTTGACGTACATCAGCCGTTGCGGTTTCATCCAATTGGAAGCTTATCTGTCGCTACAATAACGTCACTGTGGGGACGTTCAAGCTTCCGATTAGATGTAACCGTGAAAAACTGATTTACGTCATGTGCATGGTTAAATAACTCCTAGTATAGACGTACGTACCTCGTGATCCCCCGCGCTTACGTGATCGCAGCAGAAATTTGCAACATCCATTTGTATCGGAGAGAGCATGGAGCACAGGTTAGAACAGTTGCGAAGCTACCAATGATTTTTTTTATACGGTGCGACCTCAGCGCTATAAGTGGCGAGCAAGAAGCAGCACCAATTCGTAGAGGTGCGGCTTACGTATTTGCAGGCTGATTACGCGTAGTTTGCTTGAAGGTATGTGATGATAGCGATACAATTTTAATGCAGTGGGTTGAAACTGTTGAATATTATTTATTATCCGCTCTTAGCTCACTTGCCATTGTTGTATTGTGACATCATATTTTCCATTGGTCTCAGCTAGCTATTCGGAAGCTACTCTTTCCAGCTGTTATCTATTCCTGCCCAAAGTACATTTTTTAAAAAATCTCAATTTTTCGGCTTCTTAATAGTAGAAGGGAAATATTATTTTAAGAATATTAAAGACTAGTAAAACCCCTGAAAAATTTGGAGCCGTGTTTTAAGAAAATTGCATTTAAGTCCTACTGTAAATTCGCATTTTGAACCCCTTCTCAAAGAAAACTATTAAGTTTTCGAATAACTTCATATGACGTGATTTCAATTATTTCCAGTCACAAATGCAATATTGTTTACAACTCGCTGGAAATGTGCATATTAACGGCGTGAGAGATCTTTCAAAACAATTACAATTGTGTAATTTTAGAAGAAACAAATTACTACAGAAACATTAATTCTATGTCATTTTAAACAGTGCAATTAGCACAATCTTTTGGAAATGTTTGAAGAACAAATTCGGAGCCGTTTTGAGAAAACTTTCTGAAAATGCGAAATTTTGAGCTAGTTTTCACACAAAACGATTGAGTTTTCGGAAAACTTTATCTGAGATTATTTAAAGCACATGTACTCGTAAATTCATTAATAAATAGAAATTGCCACTAAATATCAAGGACGTAAGAGACATGCAAAAAAATTACATTTTTGGAAAATTTTCAAAAACAAAAGAATATAGCAAAATGGCGTTTATGTCATCTTATAGAGTGCATTTAGTACTATCCCTACGAAAGGTTTACAGAAAAAATTTGGAGTCTTTTTGAGAAAATTTTGTTTTCATAATTTTTTGTAAAATTGCACAAATTACACGCAATATTGCGCGAAAACTACTATAATTTTTTATCAAAATGTACATGACGCACTATGAGAACAAATTTTATTTGAAGGAAAAATATCTATATTCAATTTTGTAGTTGTAGGAAGTCCCCCGAAAAAGTTTGGAATTTTCGAAGATTCAGAGTTAAACCTGAAATTCGGACCTATACCATATTTATAAGTGTATTTTATTTTATATTTTCAAGAAATTTAAAGAAAAAATTGCAGCCGTTTTTGAGAAAATTTTGAAATTGTCCGGGGGCTTCATGTAAAATACCCCCAAATTGTAAAGATTTTTTTTCAAAATCTCAAAGACTCGACTCGAGCCAGAAGGACAGTGGATTCTTCAATTTGGAAAAAATCCTAAGCATAATTTAGATGCTAGTACTGTTCACAAACGGACGGACAGACGGAAAATAACCACTTTTTCGGTATTACAGGACCCCCAAAACGTGTATTTCCGTTGAAATCTCGTGATCGATTTCCCGCAGCATTATATAACTTTCCCTATACTCAGTATTTACGTACGTATACGGGAAAGTAAAAATGCCAACAACATACGGAAATTCCTCTAATGCTACAAGTTGTAGCAACAATTATAAGAATTGGCCAAATATATTCTTCTTTAGGTTTCCTAAAGGTACAGAAAGAAAAGCGTTAACAAAATTGTCATTCAATATTGTTATTTCAAAGCGCATTTGGAATAAGCTTACTCCAATGTTTTCTTGTTAACTCTGTATATAGTTTTGTGTATAATTTGTTTGTACCTTCGGCGGTTCAATCATTTTAGATGTTAAGAAAAACTCTATGTCGGCTACCAGTGACATACCAGAATGTTACGAGTGTAATACAACGTATTGGATGCATCTAGAATGTTAAAATCCAAGGAACACACGTAGCATAGCAATGAATTAGGATTAATTGTATTGTGGAGATGCGGCACGGCCAGGTACATTAACATGGAATTGATTAGGGGAGGGCGTTGGACATTTAGTTTTTGCATAAACGAATGCTTACTTCTTACGGAAGCAGCCAAGCGGCTCACATGTCAGCGGTTGTTTATTTGAGTTATGAGTAAATGTTTACATTGTTTTAATAAGTTGCATTTGCTGTCGTGTATGAATTCTGCATTTAAAAATATTTAAACTTTGGGTTCGTGGGTTTGTATGGGGTTAGTTCCGTAGTGGGAATTATATATTATTAATTTTAAGGAAATAGTAGTCGCGGATAGAGGTTTCACCCGAAGTCTAGTGAGGGAAAGTCGCAACGCGACAATATTAGAGCAGATGCAGGGATTTTCCGAATAGCGGACTGTATAATTAGCAACAATCGGGTGACATCCAAAGTTTACACGGACATTAGGCTCATAAATTACACCATAGGAGGACACAGGACATCCCCTTTTGAGGAAGATGGCGGCATCATACACATCAACCTAGAAGACATTCCCGTAAGCTTATGAACTGTATCAAAGCCGTACGATTGAATAATGTTGTAAGACCTTAGGATCATGAATTAATAACGACCTCGAGACACGTTATTAGAATATTGCAATAAATGTTATTTGTGGTTTGAAAAGAAAGGCTGATATTTCATTGAATTGCCATCAATTCAATAAGTAGTAAATTCGTTTATAAATTTATATTGCAAGAATAGGGAGTAAAATACATATATAAATGTAGCACTGGTCCAATTTTTACGGATAACTAAACTTACAAAAGTTTTCATTTTTCGGCGTCTTTCTACATCTACAAAGTTGAAGAAATATTTCCTTAAAGAATTTTTTTCTCCGTAGTTAGTACTTTCTTTATGATCATGCACATTTTTTGAAAATTTCAATTGTTTTCGTGCAATATTAAAATATAGCAAAAACAAAATTTTCTCAAAAATCACTCCAAATTTTTTCTTTAAACTTTTGTAGAGATAGTGCTAAATGTACTCTATGAGATGACATAAACGCCATTTTGCTATATTATTTGTTTTATTCCCCAAAATTACAAACATTTGTTTAAAATGTCTCAAACCGTTTATATGAACATTTCCAGCGATTTGTATACATTACTGTATTTAAGAATGGAAGTGTTTCAAATAGCTTGCAATAAATTGTTTCCAAAATTTCAAAGATTTTTGTGACAAAGAGTTGCAAATTTCGCACAGTAACGCCTTAACATTTTCTTTAAAATTTTTCGCCAAATTTTTTAACAAAACGTTCGTTATAGGTGGAGGTTTTACTCTTCTATAAGATTCTAAAGTAATATTTCGTTTCTACCATTTAAAAACTGAAAAACTGAGGTTAAAAAAATTAGTTGGGCGGCGACAGATAGCAACTGGCAAAAGAACGAGGCAAGACCAAAAAGCTAGCTTAGACCAAATACATTAGAAAACTAACTAACAAGGAGAAAGTCTGTGCCATTCTGAAGCACCACTAGTTACTTTCTCGTTTATGAACACGAAGTAATTTATGTGGTATAGATAAAGTCATGTAACGCTGCGGAAAAATCAACTTCAAGATTGCAACGGAAATACATGTTTTGGGTTCCCCTGATACGGAAAAAGTTTTTTCAAAACGTCTGGCCGTCCGTCTGTCTGCGTCTGTGAACAACAGTACCGCCTAAACTATGCGTGGGATATTTTTTTCAAAAATTGCTCTAAATTTTTATTTTTATTTTCTTGTAAGAATATAGTGTTATACACTTACAAAGATGGAATAGATCCGATCCTCACGGTTAACTCTGAATTTTCGAAAATTACAAAAAATTAAAATGTTTACGTCTTCCTACAGCTATAGAATTAAAGATAGAGATTTTCCCTTTAAATCTAATGTGTTCACTCCTCTAACGCGCAAGGATACGAAGCTTTACCATCTCTTGTTTCGTTTCCGTTGCCGTCATTGTCAGTAAATTGGTCGAAACGGCTCGCCCGTTCGATTAGCGCATCTACATGTTCGGACATATTATTCCAAATCACATTTCTAACGCCACTAGGTATATGTCTCATTATAATGCGAATAATTTCAGTAGCATCGAAATTTTCGCTACCGACTATGAAAGCGTTAACCTTCCGGGTCACAAAATCGCTCATACTTTCCCATCCGCCCCTTTTATATCTCTCGGCCATTAATCGATACCTAAGTTTAAATTTGTGGTGTTGGTTCCAATACCGCTCAAGAAACTTCCATTTCCGCTCAAGAAAATTCACCATTCCGCGAAATTCATGAGGTTCGGTGTTTATGTTCTCAACCAATTTTGTGCTTTCGAACATAGGACTTCCTCGACTAAATTCAATTTTAGAGATTCAGGGATGTTCACAAAAAAGTGGTTCTCTAGTGTTGTAAAGAAAAAAATATGGTTGTTCTTTCGTTTCCCCATGGGAACTTAATAGCTTTGCAATGCCACATTTTGCGCCGCGTTGCTAATGGTTGCAGACCGCTGAGCGATGTACAAACGCCTCTCTAAATCTGCAATATTCCTGTGAACTCCTCTTCGACACCGTCAACCCGTCCTAATTCCTGCGATTTAATCTTTTAATTAATTTTGATTGGTGGCTGCCACATATTCTTGAACCGTATTAAAGGATTTTTCAATATTATTTAATCGTGTACCATGTTCCTGTGTTGTTTTTTATTTCGTGGTAAAATTCTTTAATGTTCCTTGGTCGCATTGTTGTTTCGTCGACTCTTCTAAGCTGAAAACTGATGCTCGTAATTCTCCAATAATACCGTCTGTATTTTTTTTAAAAAATTCCCTGTTCAGTTGTTCTATTTTTGAGCTTTGCTTCGATTTTACTCGCCTGATTTTCTAAATATAAGAAATTTGTAGCAGTTTCATTATTAAATAAAGCAGTTTCCTCCCGAATTCCGGCTATCATTTCACGTAATTCATTGCTTGCAATTTTAAAACCATTTTCTAAAATGTAATTAGTTATTAATTTTGCAGTTGATTTCCATATTTTGTTTACTAATTTCATCGAATTTGTCATGTAACTGTTTTTAATTGTTCAGTTTTAATATTTGCCTTTTTAATTTCGTTATTTACATAGGCGAGTGCTTGATTCGTTTTATTATTATCTTCCCTAATCTGGTTTCGTAATTCTGCAAATAACTGTAATATTCAAGCATCTCCGAATTTCATCTCCCCTTCTGGTTGTCGAGATGCTCCCCCGACGCTGTTGCCACGTTCTCCGCGACTTGACCATCTGGTTCGGCAACGTTCGGCAACGATTCTATCAAGTCCTGGTATATTTCATCATCGTTTGAAACCTACATTGTTTCCGAATCAGTTTCCCTGGCCGCACCTACTTTTTTCCCACACCTCGTGTATAATGAATTCACAATAGAAATTTATTGTTGCCACAATATGGCTGACTACCAAAGATTCCAAAAGAAAATTATATTATTATTATCTTCCCCATCACGCTGGGCGTCAGTCTGTAATGGATCATTAACTTGTGATTTAAAATTTATAATAACACCTTTTCTGTTTCACCCCACACTTGAGCGAGTCAGGATCTGTAAACTAATAACGATTTATTACGTTATGCCAAGTTTACGCTCCTACAGTACAAATTTATAAATTTTGTGTGAATTCTCGAGGTCGCCCCTGTACAAGAAACCGAAATATTATTATATTTCTTTGGGAACCTGGCTATCTATGTTCTTTCTCCTATCTTTGGGTTTGTATTACCTGCTAATATATACACACAAAGGTTAACAATGCCATCAGTACGAGCAATAATTATTTATTGACAACATCAATTTCAAAATGCTACAGGGCGAATTCTGCACTCCGCTATATATACACCAGCTTTCTATAGAACCAACTAAATTTACCCTTTAAATACAACATATCTTGAAAAGAAAAGAAATTCAATAACACTCACTCATTCATACATATTTAGATTTAATTTATTTAGTCAAGAAAAAATAAAATAAAACAACAGTAAAAACTGTATGTGGCGTATGAGGGAGATGATCATCTGCGCACGTTTTCTTGAGTTCCAAAATCCCTTCCCATAATTTTAACTATAAATAGTTGAAAGATGAGTAAAAGTTTAAAATAAATAAATAAAAATAATTTTTTTTAAAAAAACGCGAGATCGATAATATTTGAAAAAAATAGACATTTTTGTTACCGAGTTATAGAAAACTTATGTCTCGGTAAACGAATTGCAAGTATGATTTTTCTGCATTGCTAACAAAATTGTAACTAACCCTTACCTCTATTCTACCATTACAAACAAAAGGAGAGTTCAAGAAAACGTGCGTATAGTGAAGCTACATTTACGTCCAGAAGCAAAACAAGGGACCATCTCCGCATTTGCTCAATGGATCAGAGCAACTGAAGAAAAACCTGATCGAGATGAGGGTCATTGACCCGGAAGCTGAAGTTCATTATTTGTTACAAACATATTAAGTCTTATAATAAAATGTAAACTAATTCAACATATCACTGTTTGGTTATATAAACATTATTTTTCTTTTTGATAATCAGTATAGACTCTTAATTGTATAGAAATAGTTATGCAGCAGAAAAGATTTTACTTTTAACATAAACTTATGAACTGATTTCAATTGTTTAGTGTCATCTGGTAATGCGGTGTAAAGTAACGTATATGTATTGTATGTGAATTTCTGATAGTGAGCTGTCGATACACTTGATGAACCTGATTTTTACGACGTGTGTTGTAATTATAAATATCAGTATTGCTTGAAAAATATGTTCCTGCCATTAAGTAAGTCACTTTTGACAAATATAACAGATTCGTAAATATATAGGCAAGGCATTGGTAAGATTCCAAGCACAATGAAGAGAGGCTTGCTAGGGTAACGGCATTTTTTCATTATTTGAATAATTTTCTTTTGGAATCTAAAGGTATGAGTACCACATGATGAGTTTCCCCAGCCATATCGCAGCTGGGAATGTACATTTGCAAAATACACGCAACGAGCTGCATGAAGGCTGACAGAATTTGAAAGAATTCTGAATGCGTAACATAATGAACTTAATTTAGTGTTTAATTTTATTATACATACATTCTATTTGACGTTTGACTGAATTGAGAGACCACGAAATTTTGTACCCTGAACATCAGCTAATTGCGTATGGTTCATTTTCAATGGAGAATGCGATTGCTGATTTGAAATGCAAAAATGCTTTGAAACAGTTTTTCCTTCGTTAACGATTAATTTGTTATTAAAAAAACAATTTGAAACTTCTAAAATGGTACTATTGTTTTCTTTTTGGCAAAGAACATTCGTGTCATCGACATAGAGAACCGTTCTTCCGTTTTTAATAGTCGACGGATTATCGTTTACGTAAAACAGAAAGAGGATAGGACCTAAGATCGAGCCTTGCGGGACCCCACATTCAATTGGTAAAGAATCGGAAAGATAAGTAAACAATGTCCTCTCGTGCTTGTACGGTATTTATACGCTTCGAGATCGATGTTTGAGGTACGACGTTATCCAATTTAGGGCGATAACCCGAATTCCATAAGGAGGTAATTTTGATAGCAAGATGTTATGGTCAATAACGTCAAAAGCTTTCGAAAGATCTAAAAATATTTCAATGGATGCTTCATTTTGGTCCATTGATGAAGCAACATTTTTAAGAAAAGAAAGATGGCAGTTTCCGTAGATTTTGATTTTGAGATAAATGTTTTTATCCGCGTAAAGAAAAGCTCCTCTAATATTTTAGAGTAACCTGACAAAAGAGAAAGGACTTACCCTGTCCTTGTTAGTCTTCAACATGCTGCAGCCACTACACTGAAAAGAGTAATCGCCTGTCTATTGGCAAATGGTTCGCATTGAGCATTTACTCAACTGTCAGTTTTTTGTCATTTTAAGGAAATTATATTTTATTATTTTGTATTAATTATTTTCAATAATTAATTAAATTATTATATAATTTATAAATTTGTTACAAACCTTGCAAGGAGTAAGTAATGGGATCAGGGGGTGCTTTGTTTCATCATGGATGATGTAGGGCTCCTGCTTATGAGCGTTCTGCTGACGTGCGTCACCTAACACTGATGATAGCTGCGAGAGTGCCTGCGCACGTGAGTCACTTAACGCGCGTCGTAGATTAACACTATCTTAAGCGAAACGGCACACGAGCGCTCTTGGATACGTACGTTCTTGCCAACACGCGTTAAGGGAAACGTGTGCGCAAGCATCGCCGCAGCAGTCATCAGCGTTAGGCGACGTGCGTCAACGCAACGCTCGTGTACAGAAGCCCAAAAGAATGGGGTGTCTGAGGTGACCCCAACAATTTTATTAAATTTTAAATGATTTTGAAGTGAATTGTTCCACATACATAAACCGATAACTCGTAAATTACGTAACATAGACATTTAACTTGCGCATGCATTACAACTTTTCTCTTCTTTTTTGAGATTGCTTGAGATGATATTAATATTCATAGTAGTTCTGTAGTTTTTGCTTTCTTGCGTTACAGTTTATTTTCTAAACACACACACTTTGCAGTCCATCTATTATACTTACAATTACTGGAAACTGAAAAACCAGCTGTCGGGAGATCAGAGGCAGCGTGGTTTACGCGCGTGAATGGTCGGCGGGAAAGGAGGCGGTCGGGACCGGGAGGGGCACACATGAGGCGGCAGCTGGTTGAAGGCAGTGAGTGGCGGCGTGTGCTTCGGTTGCACAACCCCCAGATAATAGAAAAATATCTTATAACTAGGATTATATATTTTTCTTTTCATGGCATTCAATATTCAAGATTTTGCAGCAATATCGATGTATATGAAATCATTTTGAAACCAGAGTGTCAAACTGGCGCTCTCTGCGGCGTCTGGTGACTCGCAAGTATTGCACCGCACCCTTAGCTTTATTTATTCTTTGGTCCTTCGCTTTAACACGGGGGAAAATACGACCTTTGGTGACGCAAACCAAATAGTAGGGGGTATTGTGTATAGAAGATGATTCATTATTGCAAAATATTCCAGGGTGGTGAAGTTTTCGAAATAAAATAATTTTATTTGTATAAAACGTGGACAAACAAGTGCTTGTGCAATACTGGAAATAAAAGTCAGAATTACGTGCGCGGGAGGTGAATAACCTAACGCGGACACTACGCATTAATATATCTAAGAAATATTTCAATACGATTTTTATTAAACTTGGTTTTAATCAACTTACATGAATTGCTTACATTTTATTATATATTAGTGTTCTGAATTTTGGAAATTACATATCCATCATTTGATGAAGCTGCAGCGTCCAGTTTGTTCGGGCACCAACCGCTACCGATCGAAGCCGGCGGCGATGGCGTCCTGCGTCCGGTGACTGTGATCGCATTCGCTGTTATGTGGCGGACGGTCAGCGTGATATATTCGCTGTGCGTGTTATTTCAGTTCCACTTTTTCTATTGAAGCGGAAGCACTGAAACTTTTCAATGTTTTTTAACTTATACTGGCGAATTTCTTAGCTTTTTCGCACATCCTGTCACTATATTTTATAACACATTGCAAATCTCCGGAGAATCAGTTATGCCTCGCAATTTTCTCAATAATTTGCATCCTGTCTCAGGAGATCGAGTTATCTCCTGTGATGGATCTTCACCTGCTTCGGTCACTTCTTTAGATTTTTTGAAGAAAATCATGGATAGAAGTTCTCGTCAACAGAAAATAGTTTATATTTCGGACCAGTGAAGATGTCTTTGGAATATTGTCATCAGTGCTCACAGTGAGCTTTTGCCTTCAACTGTTTATTGTGTAAAAAAAAAAAGAACGAGGAAGAAAGGTCATCGTTCAAGAAAATTTGCGCGATTATTACTGCATCATTCCCTGAGATTTCGGCGCTTTTGTCCGTTTCTGGAAATTTACATGCGTTCTTAATTCTGAGTGGGGGCAAGGGTTCTTTTGGCTAGAAAGTTCCCTTCGCCTAAAGGATATCAGCCAGTTGAATTTTTGGACTTTAAGCGTTTGTGAAATTTGCGCGAGAGTGCGCCTTCGATGGTTATCTCTATTACGAATGGGTAGGTGTAATCGCTAAGTGATGCGCCTGATGCTAATTAGATGTGGTGTAACTCTGCCTCTTATGGCAGTTCGTTTGTCTTGGTGGGAGTGATTAGTGGGTAAGGCGGCTTGCCGGTGGCAGCTGGTCGCCTTTGTGACTTCGCAGTGAAAAGAGGTCGGGATTTATGATCCTTGTAGAAACGTCGGCGTAAGTATAACTTGAACGAAGGGTATTGAGGACGAGTATCAACGGCTTACGCGAAACTGCGTCTCGGGAGCAAATTCGGTTCGTGACAATATAGTAGTTGGAAGACGAAATGAATTTGACCTTCTGCTTTCGTCAAAAAAATTAGGATTTTGTAACGAAAACGAGACTGTTCTTAATCTCTTACTAGTTTTTTACCCTATCCGAGGACAGTTTAATCAACCAATTTGGCGCCAATTTTGAAAGTGATTGAGGCTACCCCCTCCCTCCCAATCAAAATATCCGTTTCGAACTCTCAGGGTCTCGAGTTCGAGGAACATCAATTCTGGAGAAAATTGGCTGAACAGTTTGGGCGCTAACTTTGGCCATAGACGGCGTGGCGGGTGTTGCAGAGGCAGCTGCTTGCTTCCTGTCGCCCACTTACAACACCACGCGTTATCTTAAAAAAACAAACAAAAACACTTGAAATTGAAGCAAACAGTCGCGCGTCACAGCTGCCAGTTGGAGCCCTTTGCAGGACACAGCCTTTGTATACGCAGTGAAACTGCGTGACACATGGCCACATCCTTGTCTGCTACCTCCAAGTCAGAGATTTCTTCGATTATGACCTTTGGCCGCCATTTCTTCCGTCTAGTGTTGGAATTTGTAAAGAGGCTATACATTATTTTCCATGAAATTAATTTCCAGGACGTTGCATTTCCTACGCTCATTATAACCAGAGTCGACTGTACATAGGAAAATATATATCGAAAATACCGTGTTTTCCGACGCACGATTACTTTCTCATCTTACTTAGGGGAGAAAGATCGCATTGTTGTAACATCCCAAGTTATTCAGTATAGCTTTTTGAGAGTACAAATGCTTCAAATTACTCAAGAAGTTTCACAAAAACTTCAAAACTTTCCTTCGCAAATAAGCTCAAAATTGTGCATTTTCAGAAATGACATTTCCCCAAAATTTTCATGTAAATAAGCATATAGAATCATATAAACCTATAATATTCTTTGTCTTATTTCAGTGCTACAATTAGGACTTCGTGTGTGTGGGGAGTATTTTAGGAGACTAAGTAGCAGCTGGGAAGAGGGAGTGATAATACCGAAAAAAGCTAGCAGATAGTAGAAAAATACCTATTGCGAGAAAGTGTGCCGTTATCTTTACCATTTAAAAACTTAACGGGAATCGGCTAACTGTACTTCAGAAAAAATTTTAATTTTCATTTTCCTTATTTTTGCTTTTGATTCATATTTTTAGTATTTTGCCTCACTCTGGTCTTCGACGATTTTCTTCTTTCCTTTCTTTGTATGAAAACATTGTAATCGTGGTCCGGACAACAGCGAATTTTCGCAGAGAAACTGTCGGGCAGGCGTGGATAAATCTTATTCTTAAAAATAGTAAATTACTTCTTCTAACAGTGTAGTTGGAATCCAGTTTTGGGGGTTCTTCCTACCGAACTAGGCGCTATAACAGCACATACTTTATCGCATCATTTCTAATTTGCATTTTCGAAAATTCAAAGGGGTTGGATTCCGAGTACACGTGTTAAAGGAAAAATATTGTTACAAGATTTATCCACCTTTTTGTTACCAAGGTCTGACAATACAAGTCCTTCTGTCGAAAATTCAGTTTTCAGCGTACAATTACAATACTTTTTCTGACGAAGTAAGAGAAAGTGAATCTGAAGTTTTACATCAGTTCGCTCACACAGAAAAAAAGGCCCACAAAGTTTGTGCAAATAAATTCTTGCACATAAAAAACATAACGCCAAGTTTCAGACGTGTATCACTTACGTGGCCCCTTCCATATGTATTTAAGAAGGAAGAGGTCACGTCTCATCTATAAACATTTTTGGCTGACACTGGGAAAACTGACCCCAGAATTTGTTTTGTTGCAAAGGTCTTCCTACACCATGAATTAGTATAATCCGATACTTAAGTAACTTACATCCTAAACTTCATTTGTAGAGTTCTTTTAATATAAAATTATCAATACAAGTTTGTAAAATTCATCAAACATTAATAAACAATAAAAGCTAATTTGAGAATGTATAGGTCAGAAATGAGTACACAATCTTCACAAACAACGAATACGATCTTCATATTATTGTTTTCTTACATTCCTTTTTCACAGAATGTTTTGCCGTCCAAATTTCTTGGACCAAATCACAACTTGCCTTATCAGTTTTCTTTCTTTGTATTTCTGCTAGTTTGTTCCGAATGCAAATATTGTGCCATTTTGCATATCATCCATAGTGACAATCTTATTAGAATTGAATTCTGATCAGAGCCATATAATAGGTGTATATGAATAGGTGAAAACAAAGCAAACTTGTCTGCAATTCTTTTTTAAGGCACTTTGTGGCAGTATCAGTAACTTTAAAAATTTTTATTATATTTCAAATACAAATGACCTAGAAGCGCAATACATATGGAAAAAAAAATCATTAGAACAATAATTAGATTTGTTTATAGTATCCTGGCAGTTCATTCCCCATATTATATCATTTGCAATTCTAGCAAGGCTGGGAATTAAGGAGCTGAATTGAAATCTATGAAGAACAAAAACGGTCTTGAAGTAACTTAACATTTCTAATATTACATGGATTAGAATATTCAGCAAACAAATCACTCAAAAGTAGTACAATCAGTCAAACTCGTTAACAGTTTATACCTAAAGAGTACACCATTTGTCAACCTTGCAGATTCCAATGATTGTATATTCAGTAATTACAAAATAGTTATGACTAGGATTTATGGGATTAGCCTTATAGGCTGCATATGAGAAAGAATATGACGTGCCAAAGTTGGCTGTACCTACTTGAATTGTGATAAAGGAAAGAGGTTATTACAAGAGCTCTGTGGACAATGCACTGGTAAAATAAATTTCTGAGAATTGACAAAAGCCTACAATCAGGTTTCAAGTAATGATATGACAGAAGAGAGAAAAACAAAGCGAGAGAAAGGGTAAGTACTGAAAAATCACAGGTGTTCACAATGTTCTCTAACAAAACTATATGAAGACAGGTGGGCCCAATTCTCCTATGCAACTCACTCCCAGGTTAATGACAATTTTTGAATATACAACTGCTGAGTTATAAATTAGCCTATTTTAATTTAAAACGGACTGCCCCTGATCCTCTCAATTCTCAATTTTTGGCTGTTCAACAGCTTTGTCAAATAAACTCCGGAAATGACAAGTGAAAAAAATCAAAACAATAATATATAAAAAGTAGTTTATTATATACATTTTATACAGCTTGTTACATAAAACTTACAAATGTTTCTTGTTAATTATAAATTTGTGAGAAATACTGTTTTAAAATTCTGAGCTGTTAGCACCTACACACACTTTAACAGTTATTTAAAGCAAACTAGTAAATTTAGTTAAATATTTTTCTATTGTTAAGATTCACCAGAACTTTACACTACAGAAATAATATAAGCTTGAGAAGGAGAGAAAGAAACTTTGGTTTTCAATTCACACACTGGATTATGTAACATTAGAACAAATCTCGACATGTGTAGCATTATGTAAAATATAAATACAATCAAAGCTCATTTTCCAAAAGGAAACAAAAAGATAGAAAGTGCATCGACTAATAAATTTTAAATTGGGAAGAAGTAAATAAATAAATAAATCAATTTACTTCCCCACAATTACTTAAAAAAAAAAACAAAACAATAATTTAGAGTAACAAATATTAGCAAATTAATATTAAACATTGTAAAATAATATGTCAGAATCAAATTATAATTGGTAAATGACCTCTAGCCGTGGCAAGTCGAGGAGCTGAACGAGACCTTGACAAACCCGGGCTTGCTTTCCGAACTGCTTGAGGAGTACGAAACTCTGATAAGTTTGTGCACGAGCGAGTAACAGAATTTTTTCGAGGAGGTTTAGCTGGGGTGGCAACTCTCTCTTTAATGCATGCAAGTTCATTCTGACCATTTCTTTCTTTCAGAAGACGTGATGGCACCACAGAACTGCGAACCATTTCTTGATCAGCACTACGTTTCTCCAGTCCATACTAAAAATTTCAGTTTCAATTACAATAGAGCAACAACAATGACCACATTAGATTGAGATAGTTTCATCTAAATTTTAAATATAAACATTAACATTAAATGCTTTCATGATTTCCAAGATCTAAATCATGTCGGGAAATAATAAAAATAATATTGTGTTTCTCCAACGACTTACCCATGATTGAATGGAACATTATTTTATTTTTTCCCCCACCCCAGTGACTACAAATGCAATTATCACAATTACTCTTCACTTTTTATATTGCCTGATATGCAAATAAGTTCATTCTCATTGTTCACATACCTGAAAATCTGTGTAAGATGCTTCAGGTGACTGAACTCCACGATTCCGAAACCCATATTTTGTTCGAGTTGTTACACGATTTTCTACATTTCCCCGCCTGTCGAAGATCCTCCTTACTACCTGGAAATATTTTATTAACATTACCTACAGAACCTGACAAGCTTCAAACGTAAAACAGCATTGGTCTTACGATCATAAACCAGAGGTAAGTACAGTTGTTCATACATGAAGGAACTTCTTAAGCAACAACAATAGTTTGGAATCTTAGACAAGAAAATTCCCTGTCCTAAAGGCATGGATGACACAATGACAGAAATAAAAATTAGTAAACTCCTGGCAAGTGACTAAAGCATTACAAAAATAATTCACAATAAGCCTAAGGATATTTGATAACACATTTAAAGGGAAAATATGCACAATCATAAGATAGCAAAGAAAGGAAGCAAAAAACAACCACCCCCCCACCCCCAAAGAAGCAAAAACTCCAAAGGACAGATATAGCATACCTTACTTCCAGTGGAGCTAGCAGTGCTACTAGCTCCTGAAGGAGGACCACTAGATTTGCACACTTTGCTAGGAACAGATGCTGGTGTTGCAACATTTTTCCTTTTAGTTGCAGATAATGTCTTTTCTGCAAGGGTGTGGTCTTTGCCTTTCTTCTGAAAGAAAATCAAAGATTATAAAACCACTTGCAAGCTTCAAAACAGCATACAGCATGCCTATGAATTATAGAACAAGGTCTCCGTAACAGGTGGAACTCTCACCCGAGCCAGTTTTTCTTCCTCTTTTTTCTTTTGAAAGTCTTCCCATTTCGACTTTATTATATCTCTCAAATCAGTTCCATCATACAGAAACGGCACATTGTGCTTACTTTCATAAGTGTCCAGTAGGCAACCAAGTTCTTTATCCAGTATGGGGAGGTCCTGCAGAGAAGGCAAAAATCCAGTTATTCTCAGTTTCCATATTTTCTTTGGTTTACTATTATTTCAGAGTGGGAATGCCATTTCAAAAAAGAAATTGACAAGTTAAAATTAACATGAGAAGTGTTCCCTTTTGGGTTGGATATCAGAGGTTTGTTTGCTCAAATTATGTAAAATAATAGTGAATTCTTAGATCAGGGTGTCTTGTGAAATTCTTATACAAAATTCCTGACTCTCCACAAAGTATTTCTAGATTTGAAATTTTAAGAAATACTTAAATGACAATGAAAAAAAGATAAATTAAGAATAACTTCAACATAATGGCTACGTGGCGTACTGTTTTCTTTTCACTACACCTAGCGGTTTTGAGGTTAGATCACCTGTTCAAATTTAGAGCAGAACACAAAGACAAAAAAATAATTCCAGCCAACATACTAATTTTCCTCCTGTACTCCAGTAGTCTCCTGAGAATTTTAATTTTTTAAACTAATTCTTACTACTTAGTCAATAAAATTACAAATTGACTTATTGATTAGAAAACTGGCTTGTTTATGAGAATGTTAAGACTTCTTGCTGAACTATCATTTTCTCGTTCATTAAAATCATCATAATCATAGTTTTGTCACTACCCTAATTATCTTTACACGGATCAATTTCTGTCTTTTTGGCCCTTCTTCAATGCTACAACATTGACTTCTTAGGCCCTCTGAACATTTTGCGCATTGAATTTGCATTCTAAGTCTTTCATCTGATGCTATCTCAGAGTATTCCCTTCTGTCTCACCAGTCTGGTCTACTATCTCAGACCACTCCCTTCTGTCTGTTTCTTTCGCAATTCAACACGCATATTCACACTCTGGTTGTTGAATGAATATTCTGTGCGGATTCAGCAACATGCATCGTAATGAAATCTAGGCACTCATTTGATACAATGCAATTTGTTTGTAATTCTCTCTTAACGGCTCATTAAAAAAAATATCAGTCTGAATTACCCGGCAAATCTGCGTATTTGCAGGTGATGTCGAAAATACGACCACAAATATATTACGAATTCCAAAAAATTTAAAAAATGTTAATGAAAAATGAAAATTTTAGGCAGTGATAGATGGTAGCAAGAGTATGTGGGAAGTTTGAATAGCTAGCCAAGATCGAAGGAAATAGAAAACTAAATGGGAAGATCTGTGCTATTCTGTAACATTAGTTTAAAATTAATTTCCAATTGCTTTCATCAGTTACCTTAGTGAAGATAGCTGGAATACTTTTAGTTGTAAAAGTCAGCTATTTTGATTTAGTAATTTTTTGTTGCTAAATTGCTTGCTTTATTTATTTTATTCACTGTACAGAATCCAGTTTACTAATTGGAAAGTAGATAGCACAACTACATTTCGGCATATATTTAGTATTTCACCATTTAAGATAATGCAAAACAAAAGTTCCCCTTCAAATGTTTATTACTTTTAACTACAGTTAAATATCAGAATAACAGAAATAACGAATTTGAAATGCCCATTTAAATGCCCTAAGTTACAATGTAAAAGATATTCCACTTTTATGAAATCACTACAGGAGCCTATTTCAGTATTAATCAGTAATAATATTTTCATTGCTATTGAATCTGCCATTGTCCCCAGAATACAGAAGTTCACTGGCTATAATTAAGAAGATGACAATGTGCATTTATTCAAAGCTAAAGTAACTGGAACTTCAAAATTAGATGGTGAAAATAGCAACACTAAGGACAAAATACCTCGAGGGGCGAAACTGTGAGAGCACACAGTAATCATTCCCTAAAACTAGATCTTGAAACCAAATTTATAATTTAAATCAGATATTTTAAACTGGATTAGATGTTTTTTACTTTAAACCAAAATTGTTAAGTGATTTATTTATCCTTAATTATCTTAAAATCAGAAAAAAGTTTCAATAAACATCAGTTTTTAAATTTATTACTAAATTGTTGTAATTATATATATATATATATATATATATATATATATATATATATATATATAATATATATATATATATATAAAATTACAACAATATATGAAGATAGCATCAAGAAAATGCAGAGATTCTTGCTGATGCATTCAATGAACTTTTGAATTGTGAAGACCCACCAGAAACACTTCGAGTAAACACAGACACACCCATTTTAACCACCCCTGAACTCATAGATCCCCAACAATCAATGAAATAGAACTGGCAATCAAGGAACAGAAAAATTATAAGGCATGCAGTGAAGATGAAGTCTGTGCAGAAATTTGGAAAAATGCAGGAAAGTCTGTGATCATCAATCTTCACCAACACTTAGTCAAAGTGTGGATTACAGAGAAAATTCCAGAACACTGGACCACAGGAATAATCCACCCAATATTTAAGAAAGGAGATAAAACCAACCCAGATAATTATAGGGGAATAACCCTTTTAGATTGCACATACAAAATTTTTTCCATGCATAATTTACAATAGGATCAAAAACATTCTAGAACCACAACTTGGGGAATACCAAGGAGGATTTCGCCCTAATAGGAGCTGCCCAGACCAAATTCTCAGCTTAAAATTAATAATGGAATACCACAAAACCAGAAATAAACAGCTCTTCATCTCATTCATAGATTTTAAAAAAGCTTATGATAGCATCCATAGAACCACACTTCTCACAATCCTAAGAGCATATGGTCTTCACCCCAAAATAATAAAAATCATAGAACTAACTTTGACAAACACAAATGCCAAGGTAAAATTTAGAGGGGAAAAGTTTAAAACATTCACCATAAAAACAGGCCTCAGACAAGGAGATGGACTATCCCCATTACTGTTCAATGCGGGACTGGATTATATCATGAAGATTTGGAAAAAGGAAAACCCAGGCCAAATATCAAAATTGGAGCAAATCCTACAATAAGAACTAACTGTTTAGGGTTTGCAGATGACTTGGCTCTTTTAGCTCCCAACATAGAAGAAGTTCAAGCCCAAATCATTAGTCTCCAAAACATTGCTCTAAAAATAGGCCTAAAAATATCTTTTGAGAAAACTGAGATCATGCCCATGAAAACCCTGAATGAAGATAAAATCTTCATACATGACCAGAAGATCAAAATAGTACAACAGTTTAAATACCTGGGAGAAACCATCACACAAAACTTAAACGAAAAAGCAACATGGATAAATAGAACAAACAAAATGAAAAAAGCTCAATTCCTAACTTGGTCCACATATAAGAAGAAATGCCTGTCAATAGATACAAAAATCCAACACTATAAAACTATAATTCTCCCAGAAGCTACTTATGCCTGTGAAACCCTGTTCAAAATTAAAAACGAAAGTAAAACTGATCAAATCAAGAAAAAGAAGAATCATTAGAACCTGTATCAATAAGAAATACCAAGTAGAAGGAATCTGGAGAATCCTCCCAACGAAACAGTCTATCAGGAAATCGAACCAATCACCAGTACAATGAAGAAGAAAAGAATATCATATTTTTTTCACATTTTGCGACTGCCAGGAGACAGGATCTTACACCAACTGGTAATGAGAAATCTTGGTAAGACAGGAGGACAATGGATCCAAGAAGTTCAACAGGATTTTGAAGCAGTTGGACTCAAGATAACAGATGCCGACAACAAAAATAAAATTAACTCCTTACTTAAGAAACATACATTTTCAGTAGAAATGACACCTAGAAAGGCTGTTGAGATTTCAGATGAACTGAGAAAATTAAGATCAGACCGAATGAAAAGGTACTGGGCAGAGCACAAGAACAGAAGAGTACAATCTTCAAAGAAAATGGGAAATGGAAAGACTAAAGTGGTCCAATGTGACCGAAAAAGATAATAATAATAATAATAATAATATGACGATAGCTGATATGAAGATTATATATATATATATATATATATATATATATATATATATATATATATATATATATATCCCAGTATAATACTGTCCTTATCCAAAAAATCTTTAAATTTGATTTACTTATAGTTTCAAGCTAAATCAATTAGATTTAGAAAAACAGCATTCTTCTCTAAAAGAAATTTTACTATTTTTTGTGTGCAATACAACCTAATCAAAAAGCATATTTTGTTGAAAACAACTGAATTCATTGAAAACCTTCCACCAATGTGAGACAATTTTTGAAGTATTAAATTCTACTTAATAGTTGTCCTGTTATAAAAAAAATATTTGGGTTATAATGGTTGTTACTTGCACTCTTTCCCATTAACCCTCTAATGGTCAGTCGAGTGTATGCTTCCCACTTAAAGTAGAATTTTGTAAATATTCACATAAAGAAAAAGGTTAATACAGTAAAACTTGATGCAAAACCTCAAGGAACCTGAATTTCTTTCCGTATTAGACAAGATCCCGCTTTATGCAATGTAATAGTAGTATTGCCAGGACTGAATTAAGTGCTAATTAGACAGATTTCTGCATTATACACATTCTGCATTGAGCTAATTTTACTGCATTACTAAAACTAGTAAGATTAACTACAGTTTACCTTAAACCTACCAGTTTACCTTAAACATTAATTTTGGTTATTAAATGAGTATTAATACAATTTAATTTTTATTAATGCACATCAGCTTTAAGGTGTTCTTTAAATGGGTTTGGCAAACATTTTAATACAAATCTAGAATTGTAAACAAGATTTGTAGTTCAAGCTTTAAGCGTGCTTTTCTCTGAACTAGCTTGGTATTGCTGCTAAATTACTTTTTATCTTCAGACAATTAAATACTGGATAAAACTTAATCAATGAAGTATATTAGCATCACATCTCTACTACAAACGTTTTTGTTCTGTTTCACGAGATTGTTTGTTTTATCGTATATTGTGTTTTTATTTTATGTTCTCGCAATAGTTCAATTATGTGAAAAAGTTTATAAGAAATGTAATATGTACTTAACATCAACTTTGTAATCTATTTAAGTCTCATTATCCGAGTAATTTTTATTTTACAAATATTTGAAATGAAAATATATTTTCAAATATTACAAATAATAAGTATTGATTTAAATCATTGATTAAAAACAACCAACAATATTTGATTTAAATGATACCAGCCTTACCTAAAACAGTCATTATTGTAGGGCTAGTTCTAGTAAAGAGTACCTTTAACTTAAATATTACAAAGATGTAAAGGAAAGATTTCTCTACAAGGAAAGTTTTGAAAATGAAAGATGTCGCTTGCAAAATTATTTATGTATCGAAAGATATTTAATGAATTTCATTTAGATTTTTCAGCCGAAGGTGGACAGATGTGATCTCTGAAGAATATAGGTGTTGAAAAAAATATTTCTAATGGTTTGAAATTAAAGTATAGTGATTATTAATCGGACAAGGAAAGTAGAAGAAAAGAGAATTTACGATCCTTCCTCTCTCTTTTCTGTTGAAGAAATTCTGCTTCAAAGAAACTTTAATATACAATTGAGACCAGATTTTGGTGTGCTAAAACTCAAACACGCAATAAAAATATCAAAATGTTACAAAATTGTGTTATGAACCTTTAAATCTCTAATTAATTATTACTCTACAGTAGCACTGCACTTCCCAATTTCAATTATTTTTAGTGGTAAACTATATTTTCATTGAACAAGGACATTAAAAAAGGAAACATTGAAGCCATTTTAAACTCAGCCAACTGTGAACAAAGGAAGGAAAGGAAAAAACAAACAAGAATCAAGTGGGCTTAAGGACACAACGATCACAGAACCTCCAGTTGCCAGCACTAGCTGTCAAAACAATCCATTCTCATAAAAATTTATCTACATCTTGCAAGGCATCATCTATTCCAAGAAATTCCAATTTGACATGCAATAAGATTGAAGATTGGCACTACGCTTCACGCCTGAATGTTAAGTCATATGATATGAATTCTGGCCCTGCAATTATGAAATACCAGCCGGAATTACTACTTTAATCTCTGACAAGTAAAACAAATTTCTTCACAATAGCATTATAGTGAACATGTGCACAAATTTGAGGGAGAAAATTTTAACAATAGGATTCTTGGCAACCATGTCCAAACCAGGACATAGAACAAACCAATACTTGCGAGAATGTCCTTTATCTATTAGAATTTTGGTGTAAAATGAGTAACAATTGTCTGACCAGTAGTGTGTAAACATGTAATGCACTTCAATAGCAAGGCATTGCTGGATCTATTTGTTACAAATAATATTGATTTAAAGTTGTTTTTTTTTTTAAAATAATAATTTTGTTTAGATCATACTAGCCTTATTTAATTGTAACCAAAGATGTGACCTACATTATTGTACTGTGAACGTTCTTTCAACTGCACAAGGTGTAGATTATAAACAAAAATGCAAGACAGTTGATTAGAATGATAAGTTTTTAAATTGGAAAAATGAAGTTGCATGTAAGTCAGATGGCACTATTCTACTATATATTAAACTCATTAAGCTTTCAATTTTAATTATTGATTTCATTTTATTGTATAATTTTTAGCCAATTTTATATTTGTGTTCTTTCATTTCTTCTTTTTATATTTTATTGTTTCACAATTGTTTTTTGGATAGTTTTTTTTTAAATATATAATTGCTGGATGGTAATATCATTCTCAATGTCTAATTCAGGTACTTTTTTAAAAATTCTTTCCGGTTTAATAAAAATAATCAGATTCACTTTGAGTTTTATCCAAAAGACTTTACCTTTTGAATGGCTTTCCTTTCTTTTTCCTCCCTAAGAAGTTGACCACCTCTATTTGCAAATAAACGCTTTGGATCGTGAGCCCTCTCGTCAAGATCCATCATTTTTTTCCACAATTTTTCTCGTTTCTTGGCCAATTCCAAGATGTCACTGTGAACAAATTTGGATAAAACTTCTGGAGGGAGAAATTACACTTACAAATTTGAATACTTCCTGTAACTCTTTCACACAAAATTTTATCGATATTTTCACCCCCAGTCACATCAAAAATATATTCCTTACATATTCTCACTGAAGTATCTTTTTAACTTCTCAATTTCAATTTCATGTAGTTCAAGAAGATCTTCGGTATAACAGTCTGAATAAAAGGAACGAAACTGTTGTCTCTGGAGTTTTCCATAACAGCATTTGTCCCACCATGAAGCAAGTTCTTCACGAATTGCTTCTACAAATACACGGATATTTTGCCTTTTCTTTTCTTCACATTTCTGAATTTCAGCCTTTAACTGCACCAAAATCAAAGAATAAGGTAAAATTAAAAAAAAAAAATATCGATATGTACATCGATATATAATTTATATATATTTAAATAAAAATATTATGCAATTCACTAAATACATTTAATTCCTTTACAAAAAATATACATACAGCATCAATTGATGTCTTAGAATGGCCCGGATATTGCTGGAAAATTAGGTCACGTTCTGCATAATCAACATGTAAACGTTCCCATAAATTTGAAAGCTTTTCTCTAAGTTCAATTGCCACAGATTTAGCTTCTTCCAACCGCTGTTCCATGTCTTGGTGCAAATTCTGAAAGAGATACTCAAAATGTATTCTCAATTTTAAACAATTTATGGATAATAATATAATAAATAAATAATAAAAACCACCAAATCAATCTACATTTTCCTAGCAAAACGCAGATTATATTAAACAATTTCTTAGTAGAGTGGATCACACAATAAAATAACCTTAAACGATTTTCACCAGCTGGTAAAATAATAATAATAATAAGTCAAAACCTATGCAATACAGAAATTCTGCCAAACATTTATGGATTTACAAGACAGCATATTAAAATACACAAACAAAATAATTGGCAAAATTTTTGTGTATTACCTTCAAAAGCAGCATATTTTCAGTTGATAAACAAAACTGGGAATCTGATACCAACATTTTATGGATAGTTGTGTTGGGGGAAATTCCCAATTCTGCTGTAATTTCCTCAATCTTCAGCTTTGTTTCTTCATATTGATGCCTGAGTTCCCTCTGTATCAGGCACACACAAAGAAATTGAAAGAATTAATGCAAGACACGAGAAGAGAACAAGGAATAATGACATTCTCTTATACCCTAGTGTAAATTACTTATGGGGAAAAAAATAAAATCATTAATTTAAAGCCATTTTCAGGACATTTCTCATGTGCTGCCATAATCATAGTTTTCATAATGTGTAGTTCAGCATCTAACCAAGTTAAAGATTAATAATCACAATTTTATTGATTTTCATCAATTTGTTATTTTAAAATTTATCTTGAAAGTGTGTCCAAGCTTACTTTTTTTGGGTTTTTCATATAAATAGAATGTGAATGAGTGAATATATAGAACTAATGTTCTAGAAAGAAAATATAACCTTATCTACAAGAAAGACCTCTCCTTTCTAAGAAGAAAACAATTTGAGCTTCCCTTCTTGTGCTAGCAGATATTTCAGATGGGACTGGAGAAACTAACTTGCAACTGCATTGTGAGTGCATACTACTCGTTATAGATAAGCAGGCTGATTAAAAAATGTTGGCCTGAATTTCCTGTCAAATTCGTGGTGGAAATCAACAATGTGAGAGCATAATGAGGTATTTACAGATACGTGTGATATTTTCATGGCCTTCATTGCTAATTGTTGACATTGACAAAGACAAGAAGCTAAGCAATTAGGCTTAATCTGGAAACAGGATGGTCCAAATTCAGATTTTGAATAAAATATTTTGGAAAAAAATGATTTATACAATATATTTTGTATTTAATATTATTATTAGGGAGCGAATTTTCATTACCTAAAACATTGTCAAAAATTATTTTTAAAAAAAGCTCTTAAAAAGTTTTTAAAATGCCCTAGAAGCAAGGAAAACTGATGTAAAAAAATGTTATCAAAACCAGTTAGGATGAACCACTCGAGCTATTGGATATATTATTGATGTAACCGAGGCTTCATCTATTTGTTCAAGAGAACTAGTTTTACAAACGTTTGGTTTGGATTACAACTTACCAGGATATCTGTCTCTAGTTACCCAAAATTGGCTGAAAAGGAAATAGCGCTGATAGGTGACACAGGAACCTTAGATTACATATTCGCAACAATGGCTGACGTTACAATTTCCGAGAAAAGAAATCTAATATGCTACTCAGCAATTCTGTGGAGAATATTGGTTACAGCTCATAAATATTATTTGAAGTAAAAAACATTAAACGAGTTTAAAATTAGTGCAAGCAGCAAAAAAATGCATTAAAAACACGGCAAAAAGGACTTCTTAGACTCAATCAACACTTAGAAGACTTTTCATGAAAATCCGCCTGCTAATTACTATGTTTAACGTTTTCATACTACTTTAAAGGTTTGTTATCCAATATAATATGTTCTAAAACACTGGGTATATTTCTTCATAAAATTTTAATGCTATTGTCAGAACACTATTTGTCTACTTGACAGCTGAACTGCGGGCAGTATGATGTTGCCGCCTTCTTAGGCAGATATTATGCGGCTGTTTTCACATCAGATAAAAGCAGCAATAGCAAGAAAGATATTGCAGTAAGAGCACACACCAGCGGCCACAGTTTAAAGAAGAAATTTGAAGTTGTTTGAGAAAATTTTGTTTTTCTTGTTTTCTGAAATTTTGAAAACAATGAACATGACACCCCCCCCAAAAAACTAATTTCAATTGAAAGAAAAATCTCCATCTTCAATTTGTATTTTTAGGCATTTTTGAAATTTTCAAAAATTCAAAGAGAAAATTTTGGAAATGTCTCTGGGACTTCATGTTAAGTATCCCTAAATTTTAAAAGCGTGTTTCAGAAAAAATGCACTGAGTTGAGACAGATCAACCAGAGAATATCTATTTGGGAAGAAATCGTATCAATGGTGTAGGTGTTCATGGTGTTCACTGACAAAAAGACCAGTAAGTCAGGTATTCAGCAACGGAGAACCCCAAAATGTGTATTTCTGCTGAAATCTCGAAATCTATTTTCCGCAGCATCCTCTGTATTATGTATATTTTAACTCCATAAATTAGTAATTATAATATATCAGTAAGTACGTCACTCATATGTATACAAGAAAATAATATATTTTCTTTCTGTACCATATGTACTCTTATATTGAGAATGAAAAGTTGCTACAAAGAATCAACTAAACCTAATGTGAAAGATGCTACTTTTAACAACATTAAATGTTTCTTTTTCCTTTAAAAATATCATTCATATAATAATAATAATAATAATAATAATGAAATAGACTCACTTCCTCATCAAATTTCTGTTCTATGTATCTAGAGAATTCTTGTAATGCTTCTTCAGATGGAAGTTTGGTCACTTTTGGTTTCTTTTTTATTCCCATAGAGAGGACAAGTTGTTGCTCCTAAAACAATTGAAACAAATAGCTATTTGGCAATGGTTTGTACAACACAGTATATACTTTTATCAAATTAAACACTACAAACAGAAACTACACAAAAATTAGTATTATCAAAAGATTTAAACAATACTCACTTTTCGGAGAAGATCTTCATATTCACTAAGCCTCTGTTGCTTACAGTTTCTGTAGCCTTCCATTCGCATATTCAATAAATTCTTCACTTGCAAAAGGGGAATACTATTGTCCTCTAAACCAGCTACTACATCATTATGGTTACCACCCACTTCCTACAGGAAAGAGAAAAAAGAAACCTTGTGATAAAATATTTAATTGAATATTAAATTATTTTATAGCAGTATTTGCCTAGAAATCTCAATCCATTTGATTCTCATTGGGTTCCATTTGATTTTATTGGTTAAACAACAGCACATAATTTTTAACTTTATGGTAAACAGTTTTGTAATATTATAATATTGCAATATCTGCCCTCACTCTAAAAACTCCTAACAAATTCAAACAAAGCACCTGCAAAGCCTATCTACAATTATTTGAATAAGAACTAACCCTTTCTTTCTTCTTCACAAGAAGAAATCTTAAATAAATCTTAATTGCTATAATATTTGCAACAATATATAAACAAGCAAGGATAATTTCACACATAAATGAAACATTGAGAAGGGATCCAATATATCACCATGCGAATACATATATATGACATATATTATGAAACTACGGTGCCATTACCTAATTTCCATCTTATGCATATTTATTCACACATTTACTTCTCAAATTTAATTTAGTTGAATTTACCATTTTTTAAAATATAGACACATTGTAACATTAACGCAAAGTAAATAAAGCCTCCTTATCATTTCCCACCCAACAGCAAGAAGTTATTCCAAGAATTTCAAACTGCCATGTCACAGTCTTTCATAATGTATGGCAATGCCACAAGCAAGATTACTTTAACTCCTGTAAAATAAATAACCATTACTAATGAATTAACTCCAGATGCAAAGAAGTGCAGGAAATTCAAAATTGCAATTACAAAAATTACACCAAACTTCTCACATTTTTAAAAATTGTGGACAACCTTTTAAAGCACTGATTTTTCAAACAGATTTCAATTAAAAAAATATCTATCATCAATATTGTACTTCATAATGTTAATTTTTCTGTTTGCAAATTTTGAAAATTGATTTTGCCGAAGTTTAAGTGAGAAATGGAATGTATTGAAGTCAATGCCCTCTAAAAAACATTAACTTTTTAAGCAAAAATGTTTCAATTTTTAATACTATACAACTTACAGCACATAATTCTGCAGATTCTTTCAGCAGTTCTTCTATTTCAATAGCCAGATTATTCCGGAACTCTGTTTCTTCTTCAACCATATCATTTAAAAGGGCCTACACAATAAAATAAAATTACAAAACAGTAAATATAACACCTGGGTGCCAGAATTGCCTGGCTGCTGGCCAAGTAATTGTGAACTATAACAAAACATTTTGTTAACAGCCAGGATGGGCTTTCATTAGCAGCCAATTAACTTCCTCCCACTAGGGGCAGAGAGTTGGAAGAGAGAGAGGAGATAGAGAGAGACAGAGAGAGAGAGATACAGAGACAGAGAGAGAGAGACAGAGAGAGAGAGATACAGAGACAGAGAGACAGAGAGAGAGAGAGAGAGACAGAGAGAGAGAGAGAGACAGAGAGAGAGACAGAGAGAGAGAGAGAGAGAGAGAGAGAGAGAGAGAGAGAGAGAGAGAGAGAGAGATTACTAGATTTATAAATAATTATGTTTAGTAAAATCATTCCAGTAAATATATCTTAAAATCTTTCAGAAAGGTTATACCATTTCCCATTTTAAAGTATGGTTGCTCATGCACATTCAGAAAACTTTATTTATGTAGAAATTATACTCCTACAAGCATTTGTAAATAAAACTGGCCTTGCCATATAAATCCCCTTTCTTTCAATAAAACAGCCAGAGCTGACATTACTGGTCTCACTACAAAAACCAAAGGGAGTCACAGGAACTGCTTAACCTTTCTCTAATCACATTCTTTTCTAACATATAAAGCTCGCACAGTGCACCACCAACAGAACAATTGTTTATTCAATAACAAATAATAATTGCAATAAATTAATAATATTTATTAAGAAAAATAACTTATTTCATAAAATAATATTTTGGGTTAATCCTACAATATATGTAAAATTAGCTGTATGTGTCTGTAACTGATGAAGTACTTATTGAAGATGATACATTGAATGAAAATGAGTTTTATAAATGATATACAACACCAGCAGCAAAATAAATCTAAGACACAAAGAGGAACTGAAACAGAAGTTACAATGACCGCTTCGGACATTATAGACTTAAAGAATAAGATTTATTGAAAAGTTATGCCTCTATAGCTTACTCATTAACATAAAATCTTGGTGGGTACCTTGATCTTTGGTAGATCACTTGAGGCAGGAAAATATTTTCATAGAATATGCAAATATACAGTAATATTACAAATATTAAATTACTTGAAAGGTGTACTATTTAGAACTAAAACTGTCATTTTTCATATCAGTACTCACTAATTATAATACTATATTTACATTACACCCTATCACCCTTTCATTCAGTAGTCTACATATATGCTTCATTAAATCAGAATTTAACAATAAATGCAGAGCGCTTAAACTAGTTAAGTAAAATATTTCAATAATTGATATTGTTGGTGCACATGCAGAAAGAATTAACACGAAAATAGGATTAACACAAGTTTCATACCTCCACATTTTTACAGACCACATTGGCCCTTGAATCGAGATTTTGATGGCCAACAACTCCCCATATTTCGAAAAGTTCTTGTATCTTACTGTCGCAAAGCTCTTTCAGAGTGGTTACACACATGGACCTATAATAAAAATGAAATGAAATAGAAGACAACGACTATTCCCCACGAAAAAACTTTAGACACCTTACCTCACGTCGCTTTCACAATCCATTCTGAAAATCAATCACAATCGTTCTTGTTGAGAAAAAAACACATCTACCCTTCAACACTTTCCCAATAAAATACTTCGGCATTCACATAAACGTTTCACACTCCACAGCAGTGCAGAATCAAACTCTACAGCTCATTCGACGTCTGTTGCTGAAAACAAGCGTTGCTAATATCCCGTTACTCTCTCGAGTTTAAATTTGAACGGCATTTCAGTGCTGCCAAAATGCAGCACTTAAATATCATATTCATTTTCCGAACATGAACATCGAGATTCGCATAAATAATTCACTACCTATTGCAAATGCTTGTAGTATCAATCACCCACCAAACGCAAGTTATTATTCACTATTTGGTTAATTCATAAACACTAAAAAGTGAGTTACTGTGAACGTTACGTGTATGTCTATACCATTCAGTATGAACATTTTTTTTTTGTATTGCGGGCAGTTTATTTGTATTGTGGGCGGTACATTTAAGGATCGTTTTCACGGTGATCCACAGCGACTTTTGGGGTCATGACACAAAAAAATCGTGACTCATGACATTCAGTTGCGGTGAAATGGTGGTGTCAGAAATCACTTTTTTCACGTGCTGTTTGATTTTCGTGACATGGCGATAACAGAGACACCTGGCGGTCGACTGTCAGTTTGCTTGCGCGGAGGAAGCAGATTTTGAAAAGTCCACCAAACTGTCCCGCTCCCCATAGCAGAATCAAATCAAACTAGAGCCATAATTTGTAACTATGTTATTAATAATCTATTCATACAAAACCATTTTTTTCGTTTATCAATTTCTGTAAAAACGGGATCTCCCCTTATCTTAATATCACGACGGCCTGTTCACCGTAGCAGAATCAAATGAAACTAGTGCCAGAATTTTTCACTATTTTATTATGAAGTCATTAACCCCAAACCATTTTTTACAGATCAGGGTAAAAAAACAGTTTACACCAACTCTTGATATTGATGTCAGCCACCACAGCAAAATCAAATAAAACTAATCTAAATCTTTAATTACTATTTTGTACTCCTTGTATTAAATAGTGGTGCTAAACACATACTTTCTCGTCCCTTAGTAACGGTTAGAGCAACGGAAAAACGAACATGTAAGTGCAATGTAGATGCCATATTAGGCGAAAAAACAACAATTGGGTTGAAGCGTAGTGACCATGGAATCCCAATACTTGCGTTTTCAAGTGACGTGTTTCTGATTTAATCTATCTAATGTTGTCAAATTAAAAGATACGAAAAATAAATAACTAAATAGACAATCAATAAACATTAATAAGTGGTATAATAGCCCATTTTTATTGTCCTACTCTATATTTATCGATATGCTTCAAACGCCGTATATTGGTTATTTTGCTGTAGCTTCGTTTAACAATTCTGCACATGTAATTGTTCAGGAACAATGGAAATGTGTACAAGAATTTCTTATAAATGACACTGAATTCACAAAATTCATCTTTAGGAAATGAAGAACGTTTGAAACATTGCTGATATGTCATGCTCGAACAGACAGAACAGCTTGGATGTGACTGCTTGTTGTTCTAAGTTCGTAAAGATCAAGAACGTGGCAGTGAATGAAGATTAATGCTACAGTGGCGAACATTCAAAAGGCATAGGAGGAGATATCCATGAAGACCCACATTTCAAGCGTTCTGTGAAACATTCCAAGACACTTCTTATGTTTTCTTAACACATATTTTGATGTACTTAGTTTCTTACTGTGTACATGTGAATTTGATGTTATTAACACGTGTCATTTTGCCAGATAATATAATACGAGAGACATACGCAAATACAAAAGCAATCACATTAAAACCGAGGGCGATACTGGAATTCTGAAATTAGATCTGGATTGAGAAGCAAAGTAACTTACAGAAACTATGCCTAATTCTTGTTACAGAATTTTTTAATTTTAAACCAGGTGATACCCTTGGATATCACCTAGATCTACAGTTTCTAAGTGGTGTTGCGTGTACTCCACAGTTGTATATCTTAAAATGGACAATATTATAATTTTATGAATGATGGCGTAAATTACACAGCACTGCCTCCAGTATGAAGGAACGATGAACGATTATATCGTCTGCAGACCGTCAATTTTATGCACTCGTACATCAATACATTGAGAATACAAATTGTAGAATTAAGTAAAGTAAAAGTGCGAGAAATCAAAAATAAAATTAATATAGGAATTTTAAATAAGAAATTATAATGAAAATTAAATTATTTTTCATATCACTCATTCAATATTTCTCGTGGCTCGTATTTCGTGTGATGGCTCCCGGATTGCCCGTTCTCCACATTTATGGAGAAATTTATCGTAAAAATGAGCAGATTATGACAAAAAAATTGTTAATTTGAATCGCGAAACTACTAGTTTTTTCAAAAAAATTGTACATGACCTACTTTGACGAGCTAATTTTCAACAAAAGACTTTGGGCAAAAATCTTTCGATTTTTTAGTTTTAAAATGATTTTTTTTTTATTTTCAAAAACCGAGCAATACTCGAAAATATGACTATCTCCATACTTTTTATCGTCTCTTATAACATGAGTGAAGAAAATGTAAAGAAAAAATTGGAACAGTTTTTGAGAATTTTTTTGTAAATTTCAATCACAAAATACGCAAAAACTATACGTTTTTTCCAAACATTGTACATTACCTTTTTTGAAGAGCTAGTTTTGTTCAACAGACTTTGCCTGAGACGCAAATCTCTATCTACAATTTCGAAGATATTTGTTTTTCTTTCCAATTTTCAAAAAATCGGGGATGTCAACGATAATGAGACCTGCATCATTCTCTTAAACGTCCTTTGCTCTATTCGACAACAAAATTTAATCTGAACATTCGGACCTGTTTTTTTGAAAAATCACAGAGGACTTTAGTTAAGTACCTCCCAAAATTAACTACTAGAATTAACAGCTAGAACAATTCAATCGTTTATTTCAGAAACCCGTCAAATGCCAAAATACAAAACATTCTTTAGCGACCGATTTCTGTTCCATGAGGATAGTGCTTATTTATAGGAAAAATATTCGTTTATCAACTCCTTTAATACAAAAAATATTTTAAAATCTGAAAAATTGAGAGACTTATTCTCAGTTTTCTCGAAACGAGGAATTTGGCGTTTGACGGGATTCTGAAATGAACGATTCAATTGTGAAATATCAATTTTCGAGAAAATCATCGGAACGGTTTACGCGCTAGCGTTGTGCACAGACGGACAGAAAGACGTTTCGCCGTCAATTGATTTTTCAGTATGAAAACCCCACAAAACATAGATTCTGGCTACACCACATGCTAGTGGATTTTTCTCTATATTTAGCAACAGGATATATCTACTATACTTCCTTACCGACGCCCGGCAATAAGTTTTTGTGTCGAAAATTGACTGTTTTCCGCAGGGTTACAATACTTTCTTCTTACGTTAGTGAGTGCGATTAAGCAAACTAGTGGTGAAGGGCACAGATTTTCCCATATGAGTTTTCTATAACCTTTGGTCTCGGCTACCTATACGAACTTGCCACATCTTGCCAGCTGCAATCTATTGCCGCCCAAAGTACAGTTTTTTGACATTTTCTTCATTTTTTGGTTTCCTAGAATGGAAATATTATTTCAAGAATATTAAAAAACAGTAAACCATGCCCTAAATGGCAATTTTATTTGAAAAATTTGGAGCCGTTTTTAAGAAAATGGCACTTCAGCTCTACAGTAAATTCAAAATTTGAAGCACTTTTTCACAGAAAACTTTTGTTTTAGAAAAGCTTCATTTGAAGCACTTTAACTCACAATGGTGTTTATAAATTGCTGTATTACCGTCGTGAGAGATATTTCAAAAAAAGTACATTCGAGTTATTTTTGAAAAAACGAAAAAATATCCCGAAATGAACTTAACGTCATATTAAAGAGTGCAATTAGCACTATTCTTTCGAAAAGTTTGAAGAAAAAAATGGATCCGTTTTGAAAAAATGGCGTTTAAGCGTTTCTGAAATTGCGAAATTTTGAACAAGTTTTGATAAAAATTGTTGCTTTTTCGAGAAGCTTTATCTGACATTATTTAAAGAATATGTACTCATAAATATAATAATGAGTACGAATTGCATCTAATGTAATATTAACGACGTGAGAGACAAGTCAAAAAGTTACATTTTTGTAATTTTTGAAAAAACAAAAGAATAGAGTAACATGGGGTTTATGTCATCTTATAAAGTGCATTTAACACAATCCCTACCAAAAGTTTAAAGAAAAAGTTTGGAGCCATTGAGAAAATCTGGTTTTGTATTTTTTTTAATTGCACGCAATATAGCGAGAAAACTAGTAAAATTTTCAAAAAAATGTACATGAACTTAGTGAAAGAAGAAATTATGCACAAACATTTCATTTGAAGGAAAAATCTTTATCTTTAATTTTAAATTGCAGGAATAAACCGAAAAAAATTACTTCAGACATTTTCGAAAACTCGAGTTTTTCGAGTTAACCGTGAAAATCGGACCTATGCATATTTATAAGAGCATTTTACTCTATTTTTGTATAAGATACTTAAAAAACAAATTTGGAGTCAGTTTTGAGAAAATTTTGAATACGTCCTAAAGGCTTTATGTAAAGTACCTCCAAAACTAATGAATGATTTTCAAAATCGCAGAGCTACCACTCAGGCCAATTGGACAGGGGCTTCCTTAATTAAAAATAATAAAAAAACAACCAAAATCAACGCATGGTTTAGGCGCTACTGTTGTTCATTCACATAACCCAAACAAACGGATGGACGATTAAAAAAAAAACAAAAAACAAAAAAAAACGCCAACTTGATATCATGTTGCCTAAAGTTGGGCAGTATCGAAAATATTTGATTTTAAATACGTGTTTGTCGACACTTTTGTAATTTATATTCGGTAATGAAAGTACATATTAAACCGTGTATTTTTTATTTGTATCAAAAATGCTTTCTGACAGTATTTTGTTTTTTTCAAAATACAAAAAAAAATGTTATTGATCCGCCGTTGAAAATTTGAAATTTCGCCAGAAAAAAACAATAAAAGACGTATTTTCTGGTTCTGGTTACGAAAAAGTGTATAAATTCTGTTTCTAAATTTAGAAAAAATCCTCTAACTCGTTATGCAGCTAGAATCCATGTTTTGTTGGTTCTTGATACCGAAATATCGATTGACGGCGAAACGACCGTTCGTCTGTGGTCAACACTAGCATCTAAACCGTTCAGCGGACTTTCTCCAAACTTGACATCCCCTAATCAATCTGGTTAATGTCGTAGCTCCAGGAATTTGAAACTGATATTGTAATTCCGGGGGGGGGGGTATTTTACATGAAGCCTCTCGGACATTTTCAAAATTTTCAACAAAAAAGGCTCATTTTTTTTAAATAACATTTTGTTGTTCAATAGTGCGAAAGACGTTTAAGTGAATGGTGAAGGTCTCATATTCAGTAATATCCTAGATTTTTCGAAAATTGCAATAATAGTTTTTAAAACTTCAAAATTAAAGATAGAGATTTGTGGGTCAGGAAAAGACACAAGCAAAATTTTTTGAAAAAAGGGTAGTTTTTTGCGTAATTTGCTATTGAAATGTACAAAAAAAATCTCCATCGTTAGAATTCTTTCTGTACATTTTCTCTACATATGTATTAAGGGACGGTAAGAAACATGGTGCTAGTCCCATTTTCGTATTGCTCGCTTTGGATTTCAAGTTAGAGATTTTTGCGTCAAAGTTGGTTGTACTAAATTAGCTATTTAAATTAATAAATAAATACTAGAGGTGCTACAAAGTGGAACGGACTTTTCCGCATGAGTTTTCTATTTCCTTTCGTCTCAGCTAGCTACACGAACTTGCCACATACTCTTGCCAGCAGCACTCTATCCCCATCCAAAGAACATTTTTTCGGACTTTTCTTAATTTTTCGGTTTCCTAGAACGGAAATATTATTTTAAGAATATTAAAGAACAGTAAACCGTGTCCTAAATGGCAATTTTCTTCGAAAAATTCGAAGCCGTTTTTAAGAAAATGGCGACTAAGCGCAATTGTCAATTCAAAATTTAAACCCCCTTTCACAGAAAATATTGAGTTTTCGGAAAACTTCTATTTTATGTCATCTGAAGCACATCCACTCACAAATACAATAGTGCTAGAAATGTGCATAATAACGGCGTGAGAAAATCATTCAGAAAGATAACATTTGTTTAATTGTTGAAAAAAATGCCCCAAATGAACATTACGTCATATGAAAGAGTGCAACTAGCACTATCCGTTCAAAAACTTTAAAGAAAAAATTTGGAGCTGCTTTTGAGAGTTAATGAAAATGCGGAATTTTGTTCTAGTTTTCATACAAAATGGTTGAGTATCAGGGTTTCCTACGTATGGTTTCTAATTTTTTTAAAGCACATGTGCTCATAAATAATTTAATGTAAACAAATTGAAGCTAAAGTAAATATTAACAACGTGAAAGATAAATCAAACATACATTTTGTATTTTCTGAAAAAACAAGAGTATAGAAATCTGGCGTTTATGTCATCTTATAATGCATTTAGTTATCTCCTTATCAAAAGTTTAAAAAAGAAATTTGGATCCGTTTTTGAGAATATCTTGTTTTTGCATTTTTTTAAACATCGCAAATGTTGCACGCAATATTGCATGATAACTACTAAACGTCTCAAAAAATTGCCTTAATGAAAGACCTCACTATAGATAACAAATTTCATTTGAAGGAAAAATCACTATCTTCAATTTTGTAGTTGTAAGAAGACGCCCGAAAAATTTTGATATTTTCGAAAATCAGATTTAACCGTGAAAATCGGACTTATGCCACCTTTACAAGTATATTTTGCTCTATTCTTACAAGAAATGTAAAGAACAAACTTGGAGCCATTTTTGAGAACATTTTGAAAATGCGCGGAGGGCTTCCATTAAAGTACCCCCAAATTTAAAAAAAATTCTTCAAAAACTCAAAGATTTGACTCTATCCATATGGATAGGAGTTTCTTCAATTTGGAAAAAATTCTACGTACCGTTTAGGTCATAATAGTATTCACAGACGTACGTTGAAAAAAAAACAATACACTTTCTCGGTATCCAGGGTTCCCAAACATGTATTTCCGTGAACATCTCGATTTTCGGCAGCATTACATAACCTTCCCTACACTCCGTATAAAGGTACGTGTATGGGAAAGTAAACTAGTAGTGATAAAGAATAGCACATACTTTTCCGTATTAGTTTTCTATTTTTTTTTTTTTTATTTTTGGTTTCGGCTAGTTTCTCGGGCGTGCTACATACTCTTCCCAGCTGCCATCTCTCGCCGACCAAAGTACATTTAAAAAAAACGTAATTATTCGGTTTTATAATAGTGGAACGTAAATATTATTTTAAAAATATTAAAGAACAGTAAAGCGCAATTTTCTTTGAAAAATATTAAGCCGTTTTTAAAAACCTGGGGTTAAGCGCTACTGTAAATTCGAAATTTTAAGATCCTTTTCACAAAAAAATTTGATTTTTCGAAAAATCCATTCAACAAATTTTATCAATGGTTCTTATAGAATATAATAGTGTGCCTGGGCATCCTTGATTTGTCACGTTTTTTTATGTTCATCAGTGCCACACTCACCCAACAGTTTAGCACCAGACACAACTTCCCATACCTATTTTGCTTTGCACAAAATCTGTATCTCAAAGTCTCAAAGACGGAAGGAGTCGGAGTTCTTCACTTTTGTCACATTGTTCAATTCAGTATCTTCAGATGCCATGATTCTTGTTCTCGAACCACTTGTAGCCAATTCTTAATATTCGTTTCTTAATATATTTTGTAGAATATTGTAAACAGTATTACCAGAATCATTTGGTGCTGTCTGGGCCCGTAACCTGTTATAAATTTAGGTTTTCTATTATCTGGTTGCACAATATTATAAAGACAACACTGTTTTTAAACACGTTTTACACACAACGAAAAAGCCATGTATTATTTTATTGCTTGCTAGTACCAACATAAAAAACATAACAAAAAGCAAAATAGTATCATCGGTACCAACTTTAAACATTTGCATTTCATTGTTTGTACATTTCAACAATAACCAGCTAAGTGTTGTCAAGCAGCTAAATATTTTTCCGCTGCGAGACTAACTGAGATCCTCAAAGTTAACGTGCCCGCACGCATATCACTAGGTCACAGAAGCGCCGAATGGTTCGAACTCTTACAAAGGTATATGAAGGTAATTGCCCAATTAATGTTTAAAAAAACTTGTAATGTAAAAAGGTGGATATAATAAAAAAACCCTTCAACAATAAAAATATACATTAGAAACTCCCAAAGCCTCCACTCTGTTAAGATCAATCAGGTAATATCAATTTTGAAGAAAATCAGGTGAACGGTTTAGGCGCCAGCGTGAACCACAGACGGACATTTTTCCGTCAATCGATTTTTTGGCCTCAAGAAGAACAAAAGATGGAACTAGTTAGAGATTCCCCCCGGTATTTATAAATATAATTTATCTATTGGATTATTTGAATTTTCGTACTTCGAGTACTGGCGCCATCTATATCAGTCGACGAGAACTCTCGCGCCCCATGTTGGTAGCTCCTTGTACTGTTGGTATTGTACGTGCGCGAGTGAACGGGCCCTCCGTTCTTCTGTATTAAAAACAATTAAATAAATAGTCATTTGAACAAAATACTCGTTTTATTCAAAAGGTTATGGGCCCAGAGAACGCTTGAAGTGGAAAAACCAGACTATTTGTGACCGATCGTAATCTGTGAGTCGGATTTCGAATTGCCAAGGACCTAACCTCGAATTTGGCTGTGGAAGCGTGTTCGTTTCGCTTGAGCGCGCATTCGTCGTGTGAGTCGCGCAGTTTATCGAGGAGGCTTTAACCGTTTGGAGGGCTCGCCACGTGCATATAATTGTTGATTGCAATCTGTGAGTCAGATTTCTAATCGCGACGGACCTAACCTCGAATTTAGTGGTGGAAGCGTGTTCGTTCTTTTTCAAGCTCGTGTTCGTCTCGCTTGAGGTCGCGTTCGTCGCATGTGTGGCAATTGAGTGACGTCACAATGGCTGAGAGATTAGACATGAATAGCCTGAGTAAGTTTGATGGCAGTAATTACAATCAATGGCGATTCCAAATGAACTGTGCACTTCGGGCAAAAGGACTCTACGAAATCGTCCATGGAACTGAACTGAAACCGGAAAATAACAATGAGACGCAGAAGGCATGGATTAAAAATGACGCAACGGCAATGTTTATCTTGACATCTGCGTTAGACTACGCGCAGATAACCTTGATTGAGAATTGTGAGTCATCTCATCAAATAATTGATAAGCTTGATTCGATCTATTTGCAACGATCTGAGTCGAGCAAAATGATTGCACACGAACGATTTCACCAATATCGAATGAAAGATAGTGACAGCGTTGCTCAACACATTGCGAATGTCGAAAACTTAGCGAAGAAATTAAAGGATATTGGCGATACTGTAAGCGATGCGGCGATAATGACAAAAATAATCAGCACGTTGCCGCAGAAATTTTTGAATTTTCGACAGGCGTGGCTATCAGTTAGCGAAGACAGGCAAACGCTGACAAATCTGACGTCTAGGTTAGTTGACGAAGAAGCAAACCTGTCTTTGGTTGAGCAAATGGAAACTGCGTTCACGGTCTCATTGGGCAAAAATCAATCGGCGAAATCAAAGAGGTCGACGAAGCAGAGCGAGCCGTCATCAAGTGGATCGAGCAAGCAGAAATCAGTCGATCAAAGCCAGGAGGTGAAACAAAACATCAAATGCTATCAGTGCGGGAAAAGGGGCCACATCGCCCGGTTCTGCAGGAACAAGCCTAAGCATAAGTCATCACATCGCGACAAGGAGTATACTTCATTCAACGTGGAATTTCCTGGAGATGTCAACATGGAAAATACGTGGATCATGGACAGCGGAGCATCCGCCCACATGTCGTACAGGGCCGAACTATTCTCAAACATGTCTGCTGTTTCTGAAGGGACTACAGTCGTAATTGGAAACAACGTGTCATTACCTGTCATTGGAAAAGGAGACATCGAGATCGAGAAAAAGATTAAAGGTGAGTGGTACAAGTCAGTTATCACGAACGTCCTATTTGTTCCTGACCTGAGAAGAAACCTGTTCTCTGAAGCTGTCGCGACCAAGAAGGGTTGGTCAATAATGAAGGAAGGAAAAAAGGCAGAGATTCTACATGGCTCAAAACTCATTGCGAGTGCGATTCTCGATGACAATAATTATCGTATGTTGTTTAGAAATATTTCAGTTCATCAGGCTCAACAAGTTACAGAGAACAGCTTGAAGGCGTGGCATGACAGACTTGGCCATGTAAACTTTACGCGGGTTCGAGAAATGATCAAGAGTGGTGTGATATCCGGCATCACACTGAGTGACGAGGATGAGATTCTCTGTGAATCTTGTTTGTATGGCAAGCAATATCGTTTTCACCATGCGTCCAGAGAAGTCCGAGAGGAGGAAGTTGGGGAACGAGTGTTCTCCGATGTGTGCGGCCCTATTGCGACTGAATCTTCCGGAGGTGCCAGGTACTTCGTTCTATTCAAGGATAGCGCAACATCCTACCTGGTCGTCAGGACCATGAAGCACAAATCTGATGTTCTGACTCGTCTCAAGGAATATGTGCGGATGGTTGAGAATCAACAAGGCCGTAAGGTCAAGGTTTTGCACTGTGACAACGGTCGAGAATACCTAAATGAAAGTCTGCAGGAATATCTGAAGAGAGAAGGCATAATCCTAGAAAACACTTCGCCTTATACCCCACAACAGAACGGTCGCATTGAGAGGGAAATGCGCACGGTCATGGAGAGTGCCAGGTCCATGATGCACGCAATGAACACGCCAAAGTACCTCTGGGGCGAGGCGGTTAACACGGCAGTGTACATTCTCAACCGGACTCCAACAAGCGAAAAGAGAAGTACGACGCCGTATGAAGCTTTCATGGGTAGGAAGCCATCATTATCGCATTTAAAAAAGTTTGGCTGCACTGCATTTATGCACGTCCCCGACTGTCAAAGAACTAAGTTGGATGACAAATCTAGCAAACTCATGTTTGTCGGGTATGATGGAAATTCTGACAATTATCGACTGTTTGACCCGACAACAAAAAAGGTAAAAGTTTCGAGAAACGTGATTTTCGATGAACACACTACGATCGATACCGAGAAGAAGACCGTCCAGATCAGCATTGCGCAAATGGAAAATGGAGACGACGACGCTGAAGAATATCCTGGAGGTCGAAACCAAATCGTCGATCTAGGTGGAGCATCCAACTTAGCAGCTCCGGAGGCGCAGCGGCCGGCAATGAGAAATCCCGCAATAAATGAGACCGAACCTCGACAGGATCTGGATGGAGAACAGTTCGACGCAAACCCGAGGAACGTCGAAGCTCTTCAAGAGGATGAAGGGACAGTCGTCGACAACGCCAGGGACTACAATCTGAGGAAGCGAGAAAAATTGCAACCCCCAGGAAGATACACAGCGAATTTCGCTATGGTAAATGAACCGCAGACTTACAAGGAGGCCATGGTAGGCAGTGAGTCAAGAGAGTGGTCAAAGGCGATCGCAGAGGAGCTCAGTGCCCTGAAAAGGAACGACACATGGCAACTCGTGAAGCGAACTGGCAGCATGAAGGTCATCTGGTCGAAGTGGGTTTTCTCTCTTAAAGATCAAACATCGAACAAACCAAGGTTCAAGGCCAGACTATGTGCCAAGGGATTTTCCCAGGAGAAAGGAGTTGACTACGACGAGATCTTTTCGCCTACTACTTGGATGAAAGTTTGTAGAAAACTATGAGGAATTCGAGAAACTTTATTCAAAATCATTTGAAGTCCACAAATGCAATCATTACATTTACAAATAAACCGGACGTCTCTGTACGTGAATTTTCGATTTGTAACTTTTAAACATTTTTTCAACTTCCTTTTGCGATTTGTAAAACGTATGTCACGTCAAATCAATTGTTGAGTTTCTGTGCATTTGTATGAACCAATTTATGTAAACTAATGAATCTATCGACAAGAAATTTTAATACATTATGAACACTAGCTATGCGACTACCAGAGATATTCCTAACGGTTCAGAAATTATTATTTTCTCGCCTTATAAATTCTTCGTAAAAAGAAAAAGTTATGTAATCGTGCACCAGAAAACGCCGAAATTTCCCCAGAACAAACCTCATTGTCGGGTTCTGGTAATGAAAATGTTGATAATTTTGAATAATACGAGTATTTTGTTCAATTGACTTCCTCATAGTTTTCTACAAACTTTCATCCAATTACAATCCCCGGGTGGGACTCGAATCGGCGACCTCTTGGTTTCAAGTGATGAACCCGAACATGACACTTAACAACCTCAGCCATCCAGGAGGACAAGATTGCCCCTCTTCCATATTACTCAAAACACAACTGTTTCAGTTCTCGCATTACGGAGCTGAGAAAATGTGAAAGACAAGGGGGTTAAAAGTTGCAAATTCAAAAATCACATACTGTAACACTTCCGGTTACCTGGGGAACCGGATAGTGGCCCTATCGCTAGCTCAAGTCGGTGATGGAAGGAATTGTTACATAGTACAATGGAAACACAAGAATAAACACTTGTTCACTGGTAAAAATTCACATTTATTCCTGGGCAATATGATTAAAATGCCCCAGGGAAGTTACACTCTTAAATTGAATAAAGTAATAGCGGGAAAATTAGATGAAGAAGAGGAGAGAAAAAAATGAAAAGTTAGTTTTAGGAGTTAAGCTTAAAAAACTAAGAAGAATTACAACTAACAATTACAATAGGTGAAATTACTACTGGTCAGTGTGTCAGAGCGTGACACCGCATTATGAAACATTTACACAATAAGGGCGGTAGCCCTAACGATACTGCCTGAAAAGGGTCTTTGTGCGGCCGGGGGCGGCCGTGGCGCGGGTGAGAGGGTCGTCTGGCGGCCTTCAAAAAAAATTGCCTCCGGGAAAGGCAATGACCTCTCTCGTCGCCAGCTGGGCAGCCGCCTCGTAGTTTCACGAAAAGGCCGCGATGCGTGGCTGCATAGGCGGTGTCTAGAAGTCTGGTTGAGCTGGCGGATCTAGAAGTTCTGGGAGAAACTGGCAGTACTAGAAGTTCTGGTCGAAACTGGCAGTACTAGCTGAGCTGGCCGGACGATTTCAGGAACGGAGTTGCCAACTATGCGTCTCTCTCTGACTTTTATGATAAGAAGTCGAACACAACTACGGACAGTTTAAAATTCGATTGGAGAAACATTCGCCTCTCTTCACGACGGAAACCCACCCCAAGAGAAAATTCTCTCTCCACTGCAGTCGGCTCCACGGCAGTGGGGGTTGCAATTTTTCTCGCTTCCTCAGATTGTAGTCCCTGGCGTTGTCGACGACTGTCCCTTCATCCTCTTGAAGAGCTTCGACGTTCCTCGGGTTTGCGTCGAACTGTTCTCCATCCAGATCCTGTCGAGGTTCGGTCTCATTTATTGCGGGATTTCTCATTGCCGGCCGCTGCGCCTCCGGAGCTGCTAAGTTGGATGCTCCACCTAGATCGACGATTTGGTTTCGACCTCCAGGATATTCTTCAGCGTCGTCGTCTCCATTTTCCATTTGCGCAATGCTGATCTGGACGGTCTTCTTCTCGGTATCGATCGTAGTGTGTTCATCGAAAATCACGTTTCTCGAAACTTTTACCTTTTTTGTTGTCGGGTCAAACAGTCGATAATTGTCAGAATTTCCATCATACCCGACAAACATGAGTTTGCTAGATTTGTCATCCAACTTAGTTCTTTGACAGTCGGGGACGTGCATAAATGCAGTGCAGCCAAACTTTTTTAAATGCGATAATGATGGCTTCCTACCCATGAAAGCTTCATACGGCGTCGTACTTCTCTTTTCGCTTGTTGGAGTCCGGTTGAGAATGTACACTGCCGTGTTAACCGCCTCGCCCCAGAGGTACTTTGGCGTGTTCATTGCGTGCATCATGGACCTGGCACTCTCCATGACCGTGCGCATTTCCCTCTCAATGCGACCGTTCTGTTGTGGGGTATAAGGCGAAGTGTTTTCTAGGATTATGCCTTCTCTCTTCAGATATTCCTGCAGACTTTCATTTAGGTATTCTCGACCGTTGTCACAGTGCAAAACCTTGACCTTACGGCCTTGTTGATTCTCAACCATCCGCACATATTCCTTGAGACGAGTCAGAACATCAGATTTGTGCTTCATGGTCCTGACGACCAGGTAGGATGTTGCGCTATCCTTGAATAGAACGAAGTACCTGGCACCTCCGGAAGATTCAGTCGCAATAGGGCCGCACACATCGGAGAACACTCGTTCCCCAACTTCCTCCTCTCGGACTTCTCTGGACGCATGGTGAAAACGATATTGCTTGCCATACAAACAAGATTCACAGAGAATCTCATCCTCGTCACTCAGTGTGATGCCGGATATCACACCACTCTTGATCATTTCTCGAACCCGCGTAAAGTTTACATGGCCAAGTCTGTCATGCCACGCCTTCAAGCTGTTCTCTGTAACTTGTTGAGCCTGATGAACTGAAATATTTCTAAACAACATACGATAATTATTGTCATCGAGAATCGCACTCGCAATGAGTTTTGAGCCATGTAGAATCTCTGCCTTTTTTCCTTCCTTCATTATTGACCAACCCTTCTTGGTCGCGACAGCTTCAGAGAACAGGTTTCTTCTCAGGTCAGGAACAAATAGGACGTTTGTGATAACTGACTTGTACCACTCACCTTTAATCTTTTTCTCGATCTCGATGTCTCCTTTTCCAATGACAGGTAATGACACGTTGTTTCCAATTACGACTGTAGTCCCTTCAGAAACAGCAGACATGTTTGAGAATAGTTCGGCCCTGTACGACATGTGGGCGGATGCTCCGCTGTCCATGATCCACGTATTTTCCATGTTGACATCTCCAGGAAATTCCACGTTGAATGAAGTATACTCCTTGTCGCGATGTGATGACTTATGCTTAGGCTTGTTCCTGCAGAACCGGGCGATGTGGCCCCTTTTCCCGCACTGATAGCATTTGATGTTTTGTTTCACCTCCTGGCTTTGATCGACTGATTTCTGCTTGCTCGATCCACTTGATGACGGCTCGCTCTGCTTCGTCGACCTCTTTGATTTCGCCGATTGATTTTTGCCCAATGAGACCGTGAACGCAGTTTCCATTTGCTCAACCAAAGACAGGTTTGCTTCTTCGTCAACTAACCTAGACGTCAGATTTGTCAGCGTTTGCCTGTCTTCGCTAACTGATAGCCACGCCTGTCGAAAATTCAAAAATTTCTGCGGCAACGTGCTGATTATTTTTGTCATTATCGCCGCATCGCTTACAGTATCGCCAATATCCTTTAATTTCTTCGCTAAGTTTTCGACATTCGCAATGTGTTGAGCAACGCTGTCACTATCTTTCATTCGATATTGGTGAAATCGTTCGTGTGCAATCATTTTGCTCGACTCAGATCGTTGCAAATAGATCGAATCAAGCTTATCAATTATTTGATGAGATGACTCACAATTCTCAATCAAGGTTATCTGCGCGTAGTCTAACGCAGATGTCAAGATAAACATTGCCGTTGCGTCATTTTTAATCCATGCCTTCTGCGTCTCATTGTTATTTTCCGGTTTCAGTTCAGTTCCATGGACGATTTCGTAGAGTCCTTTTGCCCGAAGTGCACAGTTCATTTGGAATCGCCATTGATTGTAATTACTGCCATCAAACTTACTCAGGCTATTCATGTCTAATCTCTCAGCCATTGTGACGTCACTCAATTGCCACACATGCGACGAACGCGACCTCAAGCGAGACGAACACGAGCTTGAAAAAGAACGAACACGCTTCCACCACTAAATTCGAGGTTAGGTCCGTCGCGATTAGAAATCTGACTCACAGATTGCAATCAACAATTATATGCACGTGGCGAGCCCTCCAAACGGTTAAAGCCTCCTCGATAAACTGCGCGACTCACACGACGAATGCGCGCTCAAGCGAAACGAACACGCTTCCACAGCCAAATTCGAGGTTAGGTCCTTGGCAATTCGAAATCCGACTCACAGATTACGATCGGTCACAAATAGTCTGGTTTTTCCACTTCAAGCGTTCTCTGGGCCCATAACCTTTTGAATAAAACGAGTATTTTGTTCAAATGACTATTTATTTAATTGTTTTTAATACAGAAGAACGGAGGGCCCGTTCACTCGCGCACGTACAATACCAACAGTACAAGGAGCTACCAACATGGGGCGCGAGAGTTCTCGTCGACTGACATAGATGGCGCCAGCACTCGAAGCACGAAAATTCAAATAATCCAATACTACTCTTGAGAGCTTCGTGTTTCAGTTGCAGTATTAGGCAGCGGAAAAATCAACAAAATGTAAAATAAATGTCCTTTAGGCAGGAAAAGATTGCAACTCGGTGCGGTAAATAATTTTTGCAGGTTAAAAGCAATAGAGAGTTGAGTCAAATAATGATCCCTGAGCCAGCGGCCGTTCTCCACGAAACGCTGAGCCCGAACTCAACATTTAACCACTTCGGCCACCGGGATTACACAGACAATTGTCACTTCCATAATAGTCATAAGCACCGAAAGACAATTGATTTGATACGATTGATTGATTAATACGTTCTACAAACACAATAAAAGTTGTGAAAATTTGTTTTAAAGTTCGATAATGACATTCAGACACTTCCAGTTTATTTATCTTGATTAATACTATTTGCGATTAGAGTTGCTTCAAATGGGTTTCAATAAAGTTTGTGGACTCTTCAATTATTTCCTGTGGCAACACAGAATTGTCACAAATAATAATTCCCTGACAAGATTAGAACTAGTCAACTTTCCCTCCTAAGCGCTGGGCCCGTACCCACCAATTTAGCCACCTCTGTTATCCCGTTAGGACATGAAATGAATATTTCTATAATAGTAATAAATGCATGGTGGTTTCTGTTCTAGCATTACAAAACCAAGTAAATGAGAAAATATGAAAAAAAAAATGTTTTTCGAGTGACAAAATCAAAGCAGCCGTAAAAAGAATGAGGCTTGTCGCAAAAGTTAGTCAAGAGTAGAGAGATTAAAAAACTAATGCGAGAAAGTCCGTGCCATTCAATAGCACCATTAGTTTATTTAAATAACTAATTTACTACAGCAAACTTTTTCTAAGGCAAAATATCTTCAATTTTGTAGTTTTGAAATTCTTTTGCAATTTTCGAAAAAAAAGACCAATATCTGAAAATAACTCTAGAGCCATATTTCTTATCGTCCCTTATTACATATGTGGAGAAAACCTCTATCATCAATTTTGTAGTTATAATTTTTGTTTGCAATTTTTGAAAAATCGGGGATATTACCGCAAATGTAACCTGCACCATTCCCTTAAACATCTTTCGCACTATTGAACAAATAAATTTAATAAAAAATTGGAGCGGTTTTTTGTAAATATCTGAGGGACTTCACGTAAAAAAATCCCCTAAAATTAAAATATCGGTTTCAAAATCTGAGCTAAACATGATGGTAAAGACAGCGACGAGGATGCTGTGAACAAATTCCTGAAAGGTTGAGGAATGATGTTGGACTCAAATATACCCAGGCTATCTTTCTCGATATCAAAGGAGCTTTCGATAACGCTTAGTGGCCATAACTTCGTACGAAGTGGCAAATTCCTAAAAATTTATACGAACTTTATCAAAGCTTCTTTTGAGGGCGAAATGCTGTAATAAGTGAATCTGGAATGACGGTTGAACACGAGTTAACGAGAGGATGTCCCAAGGTTCAAACTCAGGCCTGACGTTTTGGAATATCATCGTTGAGAAGTTGCTATGCAACTTGGAACAAAATGAAGCAGAAGTGATGGTATATGCAGACGACCTTGTCCTGGTCGCCCGCGGACGCACACGTTCCGACGCTGAAGAAAATGTTAACTGGCTCTTACAATTAGTGTCAGAATGGAGCGAAGAAGCCAAATTAGAGATCTCAGTGGAGAAAACTAGTTTCATTATGATGACTTTCTTATCAAGACTGGACCTGGAAGAAAACACCCACCAAAGGACAGATCCCCTACTGTTCTTTACCAAAGTTACGTAAATACAAACATATTTAAGTATGAATATTGATGCACAATGAAAATTAAGAGCGCATGTTGCAGGTGTGCAGCAAAGCAAAATCTTTGTTCATGATACTTATGAGAATTGCCGGATCCCAGGGCATATACAACAAATCATCTTTAAACATTATTTACTACGGATCATTTATCCCTATTGTCACTTACTGTGCCTCGGCAGGGGTGAGAGAAAGTGCCAAAGTCCTTATAAATAGAGAAATGAACAAAGCCCAGAGAGCGGCACTATTAACAATCACGGGGACTTACAGAGACACGGCGACGTCAGTCGTCCAGGTGCTTGCGAGAGTTGCCCATGGACCTGGTGGTACAACTTGCAGCAGCGAAAATACATAGGAAATAATATGTATAGATACTTTCTGGATGGAAGCGAGATCTCAGAACCATGATGGCGGCGTGGCAGCACAGGAAGGAATGATTTTCTCTTCCATCTGTTTCGTTTAAACGTGAGTTTAGACATTTCAACCCATCAAGAGCGCTAGCTCAAATGATTAGTGACCACGGGCCGTTCAATGCTAAGCTATTTACCTTAGGTTTAGTTGACCCTCCCACCTGCGATTGCAGAGCAGAGGAGGAGATGAGACAGTCATCCACTTGCTCTGAGTGCCCACGATGGCCGAGAATAAGATATTTAATTGAAGTGCAGTGGAAATTAGTATGAGGGCCGTGTCCAATCTGCTATCTATTAAAAGGTATTACCTAGATTTAGAAAAGTTGGCAAACATGATTGTATCTATCCTAAATGATCAGAATAGGTAATAAATGTAAAATTGCATATTATATATAATTTATTGTAATAAATGTAAAATTTTATATATATATATATATATATATATATATATATATATATATATATATATATATATATATAGCATGTATATATGTTGTAACAAATACTCGATGTAATGGAGTGTAAAGGTTTAACAATATTATGTATAGAATAATGGACTCCTGTGCGGTGTTGATAGTCTTAACTCCTCCGGGGGACAGCAGCTGCTAAATTATGTACATGAATGTAACACTACCGGTCACACACATAAACCAATATCTTCTATACACGGATTGACAGTTCTTGTACTATACGTTTTCCTGGATTAGGCTTAATGTTAACTTTATGCTAATAATTGGATTACCAGTAACACCCTTTAATGCATGAGGTAATCCAATTTTTTAGCACTATTTATTATATACATTATTTTTGTTTTCTGTCATATTGTTTGTTAATTATATTTTTATACATTATTATTTATGTTATGTTAAGATGTATATTTTCTGTTATATTGTTATTCTGCTAGAACTGCAGATATCCTTTATTGCAATGCACTACATAAAAGTACAGCTTTTGAACAAGTTAAAACCTTATACACACTAAATTAAATCTAAATTATTTAATGTTTTGTTGATAGTAGACCTGCCCATCTATCTGTGCTAGGGACGACACATATTACGAATGCCAAGTGGTGGGGTGTGTGTTTAGCCAATATTAATATGATACGATAATGGAGAAAAAAGAAATAAGGTGAAACTATATTGTTTTATTATCAAAAGAAAATTATTTAGTTAATTGTAATACATTAAATTGTAAGGTGAACTAGATGTCAGGTAGGAGTAAATCTCATGAACTAACTTTAGTTTGCCAGCCTAATTTTGGCAAGAAATAAAAATATGTATACATTAACAACAATTTTAAAGAGGGCTATCAGCACGTGCTCGGAGGGGACGCGCTCCCCCCTAAACCGAGAAGTTTGAGGAATGAACTCTTCCGGCAGCTCTGAGCACTCACTCTTCAACGGCTGCGCTAAAATAATACAGGTGTACTTGCAATGCTTCATAGCACTTAAAAATCAATTTTTATGGATTTTGAAAGACGCTGAACAAATGGGCAAAATATGTCATGTTAATCCGAGTAACCAGCACGGCGAGTGTCGCGAGTAAGCGTTGGCTGAGAAGTAGCAACGCTATTCTCTATAAGCGCTGTACTGCAAACAAATGCTTGGACGCTCTATAGAGATGAAATTAAAGTTGAATTCACGGAATTTTGTCTCAAGAGTCGCAATTCAGAGATGAAATTGTAGTAGTCAGATTGAAGTCAAGATCGTGTCATTCCCTGCGAAGCGCTCCTTCCTCAAAGCCTGCGTTTCCCGTGCGAAATCTCGGGCCGAGGCCGTCTTTTCGTTTCCCGCTCAATGAGAACGCAATAATTTTGAGGTGAGGGATTCGCAACGGCGTCGAGATGATCCATTCACTGGCGCCGATGTCACGCGGGCAAGCTTCTCGAAGCTTCCTCTAACTTTATGGTGTGATAGATCGAACGAATTTCCCTTTCTTTGATCTTTCTCACAAACCCGATCTCGAAGAAGGTTAACGTTTGCTCTTTGTTCGGATAATTTTACGGGTGTTACTGCTGTGTTAAAAGGCGTTTCCACAGGGCGTCCTCGTGGGACGCAGGCGGCCAAAGGGCCGGTGGTACCGGGCGCGTGTCACTGTGCCTATTGAACGAGTGTGATTAACGTCTCCTTCGTGCGTCGTTACTGGACCCAAGTAGGCCAGCTCTGAGCACATTAGGATAAATTCCACGACCATTAGCAGGATGTAAACGTCAATGGAGAGCACACGTCCTCGGAGACGCTCAAACAGAGCGAGGGCGGTGTCGACTCGCGAATGTCCGGGCGCGCAGTCATATACGCGTGACAGCGCAAATCGTCTCTTCCGGACAACGCAGCGAATCCGGCAACATGTGGGCGGGGAGGGTGCGGCGCCGTGCGGCAGCTCCGCTTCCTCGAAGGGGGCTCTGTCAGGCCTAAGTGAGCGAAAATTAACAAGTTTCTTCGGGGGTCGACTCTGGTCGTAAAAGAACAAAGGACTTTCACTACAAATGCACGTTTCTCACACAGGACGCACCTCAGGGGCGACACCGCTGGTTAGTAGATGTAATCTTTAAATCAGTGTACAAACCATGTCCAATTTGATTATACAACCCCAGGTGATATAACTTGGATTATCCTACACTTTGCTCTTGCATTAGGGAAGATTTTGTATTTTTGTAAATTGTGAGCTATTTATAACAAGGAATACACATTCACTTACTTTCTTCCCACTGCTGATCAGTATAGACAATTTGTATTTCTAAAGACTTACATCTTATGTAATAACATTTTATTTATATTTCAAATAAAACTACAAATTATTTCTAAGAATAGTACATCCAAAAAAATAAATATTATGAAAATAGAAATATCAGCTCCAAAAATGTGTGTGGAATTACATAAGGGTAGTTTTTGAAAAATCTGAAGTTAAGGGCATTGCACTCCATTCATTGAAAAACATTCAAGAAAAAAATTCAAGTTGTTTTTTACCAAAATCTTGTTTACTTATTTTTGGAAAATTGTTATCATTTGAGCGAAGGCCACACTCGGGGACACTGCCCCAGAAGCACATATTCTTCTTAGCAAACCTTTTGTTTTCTAAAACCTGTTTCCTGACATAAGAAATAGGTTATTAACATCCCATCCAACTTGACATCCTACATTTTGAAAACATGGAATTCCAGAGAAACACAGACCATAAAATGTTCAGCATTCTTATGAATGGTGCCATTTACAAGTTTTTTAAGTTAGTAAAATATTGAAGATTTAGCTCTTGAATTTATGACCATGCTATTAATTCCAGGAATAGTTAATGGTTCGTCATTTCATTGAAAAAACTCCTAGTTTACCACTGTTTCGGAACTTTATTATTCCCTGATAAGGGCTTGCTAAGGTTGAATATTGAAGAACATAATATAAATCATCCAACACCTGGCATGAAAAACATCTGCATGAAAGCACCTCCACCCTCTGGAAAATGAAGCCAAAGACTGGAGGTGTTTTGATGCAGGTGTCCTTGATGCCATATGTTGGATGATTTGTATTATGCTCTTCAATATTCAACTGTAGCAAGCCCTGATGAAGGAACAATAAAGTTTTGAAACATTTGCAAACTAGGAGTTTTTCAAATGAAATGACCAACAACACTAACCCATTCATAGAATTCAAGATTTTATCGAAAGCTGTACGGCTTGTCTAACACAATGCTATCACAACACTAGGGGTACTGTATTTTACATAACTCAAAATCAATTTACTAGGTTGCATATCAATACAATGACATTAATAACGAAGGAAATATATCTCGAAGGAAAAGTAATTATTTTTTTGGTCTTGAAGAGGAACGAAGTTCGTATTCTCATAACTCTTAACATTATTCAAATCAACATAACTTCATATTCACCATCTTCAACTTGACAAATTCATTTATTTACTACTTCATTCTAAATTCATGTTAACTCTTATGACTTCCATATATTAGTACTTTCTGAATAATTACTAGCTTCTATGATTCAGTGTTCCACATAAAATTAATTTAACTTTTGCTTTGGAGGCCAAAAAAACAAACAAAACATTTCTTATGGATAATACGTTTTTTCAAACTTTTTCCATTTCACTGTCCTTTCTGACTTTCGAACATATGCTGGTGTATGGTCATCATATCTTCTTTCTAGTGGAACTTGTCCCAATTCAAACGGCCTTCTTCTTGGTTCTTGTGGGCGAGTTTTATGATCAACTTTATAGATTTTCTCCCAATGATACAGTTCATCAGCTAATAGCTTCCTAGGCCGATTTGAGTACATATGTTTGAAGTGTTTTTCCAACCAAACACGCTTATCTTTTTCTGGGATATCAGCTATATACCTATTATTGACACCCAAGTATGGTTTTAGTTCCACTCCAGACCGCACGTGAGGCACATTTAGATAAAAATACAGAAGTATCTTCAGAACTTCTTCATTAAAACCTGAAACAAAGGAAACCCCCATAACTAGCCAAAGACTAATAACATATTGATGCATTCACAAGTGAAAGAAACATGAATTTCTAAAAAAAAAATAGAAAAGTATATATATATATATATATATATATATATATATATATATATATATATATATATATATATATATATATATATATATATATATATAAACTGTTAACTACACTAGAAAATTAAACAAAATGCTTCAGAATATGCAACTCCAGATGGGCAAGACTCTTCAAAACTACTGAAATACTTGGATATAGAAGAGAATGTATGAGTAAACAATCTAATACTGCTAAACATTGAGATTAAATTACACAAAGTTAAATGGTCCCTTTAATTCTATTTTAATATTTCAGTCTTTTTCCTTAAAATCAATTATACACAGATTTCGCTTTTTTGCACTTTTCTGACCACTCATGCTGAAGAATGAAGGAAATTAAAAGAATAAAATCTCAAGATGATCTCTTTGTACTGTTTAAGAAACAATATGAACCTCACCCGTTTACCTTTATTTCCCACATACATCCCTCAAAGCTTATGTTCTCACAGAATTCATTTGTTCCCCAAAAATTCTGCCTCTTTGGGCCACAAACACTGATTTAAGGGCATTGTTTCCAAACTATCCAATGTGTGTTGCAGTAATAGGTTTTTATGTTATAATCTGCAAATTGGTGTTGTTTTTTTTGCATTAAATCTGTAAGTAATGAGTAATTTCTTCTCCATCAGTAGCACTCTTTCATGGTCTTGTTTCGATTGTTTCTTATAAATTGCCAATATATCCTCCAAGCATAAAAGTCTCTCTCTCCCTTTCTCAGTATGTGAATGTATGTATACATACAGATTAACGAGTGAGAGAATGAATGAATAAATAATAAGTGTATGTATTGTGTTTTTTATGTAATTACACTTTATAAACTAGTGGTGCTACAGAATGGAATAGACTTTCCTGTGTTAGTTTCTTTATTTCCTTTGGTCTCGGCTAGCTATTTTGGACATATCACATACCCTTGTAACCCATCCAACTATAGTTGGACATATCACATACTCTTGCCAACTGCCGTATATCGCTGCCAAAAGCATGTATTTTAAAATTTTCTTCATTTTACGGTTTCCTAATAGTAGAACGGAAATATTTTGAAAAAATTGAAGAACAGTAAATCCTCGCCCTAAATGGCAAAACCATTTGGAGTAGTTTTTAAGAAAGTGGAATTTAAGCACTACTGAAAATGAGAAACTTGAACCTCTTCACAGAAAACTATTGAGTTTTCGAAAAACTTCATAAGTAGTCATTTCAAGCACTTCCAGTCACAAATGCAATAGTGTTTACAAATTGCTGGAAATGTGCATATTACATGTGTGAGAGGTATTTAAGAAAAATTACATTTGTGTAATTTAAAAAAAAAAACAACAATATAATACAGCAAAATTAATTTTATGCCATCTTAATCGGTGCAATTAGCACTATCATTTGGAAAGGTATGAAGAAAAAATTTGAAGCTGTTTTTGAGAAAATGGCGTTTGAGTGTTTCCAAAAATATGGAATTTTTTGAAACCAATTTTCACAGAAAACTGTTTTTTTTTTCGGGAAACTTTATATGACATTGTTAAAAGAATATGTACTCATAAATACATTAATGTAAACAAATTGTCGCCAATGTAAATATCAACAACGTCAGAGACAAGTAAAAAAAAAAAAACAAAAACAAATATTTTTATAATTTTTGAAAAAACCAAAGGATAGAGCAATATAGCATTTACGTCATCATATAGAGTGCTTTTACAAGTATCCCTACCAAAAGTTAAAAGAACAAAATTTGGAGCTGTTTTAGAGAATAACATTTTTTTTTTGGTAATTTTTTAAAATTACAAATATTGCACACAATATTGCGCGAAAACTAGTAAAAGTTTCAAAAAGATGTATATGACCAATATTTTACTCTATTCTTACAAGAAATTTAAAACAAAAGTGTGGAACCGTTTTTGAGAACATTTTGAAAATGTCCGGATAGGTCCATGTCGCCCAAATTTTGAAGAAAGGTTTTCAAAGTACCCCTGGATTCACTTTTTGTTTCTTAAAACAAAGTTCTCCTCGTTCAAAGTTCTTTGTTGCTTGTAATTTTCAATATTTAATTGTTCCATCATAAATAAAATTTTCAAAACTGCATGTGCATTTTCAGGATAAAATATCTAGAGTTATAATGGCCAAAACAGTGATTAATTATCAGTTAATTCCTCAAAACTCATTTTATTGGGCAATGTGCTTTGGATAATGTATCTTGATTAGATAGTGACAGGAAATTATTTCATAAATGCTGAAGACAGTTACAGCAAAGTCAAAAACCACACCTATTCTACACAGGAATACCATATGAGTGAGTCAATACCAAACAATCTTACAGATACATAATACACATTGGTTTCTGAAGACTCTTATTTTACAACATACAATGGTTGAAGGTTGAATTTAATACTCACCCACAACTTTACCATTCTCAATTTTATCGAAGAGCTTTAACTTTTTAGTTCCCCAGCATAAATTGCACTTTTGGTTCTCAGTAGCATGACTTGAGTGCAACAACATTGTATTCAATTGATACACATAAAAAGACCAATATTGACCATCAGTGAGAACAGTTTGTGTTAGCAAAGGATAGGTCACATCCTGAAATGTTGAAAATCCTGCAAAACAAACAAGGTATTGAAACAATTGACAACAGAACTGATCTAATGCCTTTTCCCTTACTTGATCAATGTTAAGCATTTCATACACAAAGGTTTTGTACAATGGCCTTATTCTAAAATACTTAAAAAAACAAAACAACCAACAACACTTCCGATTTTCTTTATAATTCCCTTGATTATTCATTACAAATAATCAATTTTCAACATCAAGAAGGTGCTTTAGAAGGGGTTTTCACAGAGAGAGACAATCAAAACATCAATTAAATGTTTAATTTATTTTACCATTTGAGTATCATTTCAAAATAGTCATATTAGGGATTTTAATCTAGCCTTCCTTTTATTTGATGCATGAAAGACAAACCTTGCAAACTCAAATTCAGATAATGAACCCCAGAACAGAAATACGAGGGTCGTTCAGAAGGTAATGCCCCTCAGTTTTTCCTTCAAAAATATTTATTTGAGGAACATGAAATTTGCACACGATATTATTACATGGTTACTCTACTGGTTCTATTTTTCCACATAATTTTTATCGACTCGTACAGCCTGGCACCAGCATGAAACAAGGTGCATGCCTTGCCAGGACCAAGTCTTTTCCTGACGGCTTTGCCATTCCTCCACTTCAGGTCATCTTCAATTTTTCCTCCATAAATAGCGCTTTTCAGTGGCTAAAAGGGATGGAAATATGAGGGAGCTAAATATGGACTGAATGGTGGATGGGGAAGCACAGTCAATTTTTGTCAGAGCTTCTATTGTTGCAACATTTGCGTGTAGATGTACGTTTTTTTGTGCAAGAGCAAGCTTGGTGCACAATGCACACTTGGTACTGGGATTATAGTTGCGGGAAATGCTTCTTTGGAGTATTAGTAACTTTGAAGGAATAACAACTACAACTGTCTACCATTATTATTGCATGACAGGGAAAATGTGGGGCATAACTTTCTGACCAACCCTCATATAATACTGCAGGGGTCACTGAAGGTCATTTCGAGTCTTCCCTTATTTCTCTATTTTCTATTTTCATATATTTTTCTTCATTGGTGGAAATTATTGGTTTTAGAGCTTTTGAAGAACTTATCTTTACTTTCTCACTGACTACTTATGTAGTAGAGAGAAATTATTGAAATGCTTTTGTGAAAAGAAGCAATTTTTCAATAGAAAAATTACTTCCTCCAATACATTGTGTACTCGTAATTCATGTAGGGTGGGTTCTTGATACTGAAAAATTGGTTTTCAAGAAAACATCTGTATTTCTGAACAACGCAAGCGGCGAAGCTGTAGGCAGGATTTTCACTAGATTTCCTATCAACTTTGCTGATGTCATGACCCCTTGAATATGAAACACATAAATGATAAAAATATTCTGAACTTTTTCCAGTCATATTAATACTATTTTTCAATATTTCTTTTATTTATCATTTCGAAACTCTTTTTGGGGTCTATTTCAAGAAGCATATCTAAAAAAATTACAAATTTTTGTAACAATCTAGTTTTGAATATTGAAATAATGAAATTCATAAAACATCATTAAGTGAAATGAAACCAAAATAATACACAAATTAAAAAAGGGCAACCAATGATATATTCCTTAAAAATAAAACTTATTTTGATTTAGAGCATGGTTAGTTTTCTTGCATCTGAAACATTTTCAGAATTTTATCGAAAATGGTTCCAAAGTTTTAGATTATTTTTTCTTGGATAGACCGAAGTATGCTTATAAAAATGGTGCAAGTCTGTTGTTCGTCAAATTCTTTAAATTTTCAAAAATTGCAAAAGTTCAAATTGCTTTGAACATCTACCTACGTATGACTACAATATGGAAATTAAATATTTTTTCTTGGTGAAATCTTTTCTTCAAAAATTATATCTTTAAATAAGATTAAGCACAATTTTTAAAAAATGTAAGTAATTTTTGATAATTTTTCATGAAATAGTTGTTTTAAAAACAAAATGTTCTAAAAAATCTGTCTTAAGTTTTTCTTTAATGTGTTTCATGGGATAAGGCAAAGTATGCTTATATAAAGTCAACATAATGTACATGTACATTATGTTGACTTTGACTACATAATGTATAAGACATGTCCAATTTTTGTTGAATTCTCTTAAGTTTTGAAAATAGAAAAAGTTAAAATTTTTTTTCGAGTCTTCATACAACTACAATCTAGATATTTGTTAATGAAAACTGTTCTTCAAAATTAGATCTTTTAAAAATGAGGTTTTTTTAAAAGTATTTTTTGCATAATTTTGATTGGAGACACCTGTTAAAAATCTGCTAAACAAGATTATCTCACATTTGTAAAGATGTTTAGTTGTTTTTCATTAAAAACTGTATTTTGGAAAACTAAAAATTTTCAACTCTCACACCAGGAAGGTTTTTGAAACAAATTCAAACGATTGGAGTTGTTATGGTAACTGCTAGCAAGTATAAGTACCCGAGTTCAAATCCCTACACGGTCACATAATTTTGGGAGCTGGAAAATACCGATATCAAGTTTTTTAGGAAACTCTCATATTAATGTCACAGATACCAAGTGTCTGGTTCATAGCGAATTCCGACACAGAAAAATTCTGTAAATTTTAATAAAATTGCAATTAATTACGAGAGCAAAGATATTTTTATGGATTTGCTGAGCTTACTGTGGGAAAAATATTAATTTTTATGAGCACCAATTAATTAATTCAGATAAAATGTATATTTTATGGATTTTCTTTACACTGGGCGATTGCAAAAAGGAGAAAAGTTCTTTTAGGACTTTGGCTGTGGATTGGAAAGGCTGTGACTGAGAGGTGGATTGGGATGGGGCTGTAACAGAGGCATAGGAAAGAGGTTGTGATCCTAAAGGAGGGAAGTTTAGAGATGAGTGTTCAGGGTGCTGTGGAATGATCTTTCTTCAATTGTTAGTGGAGGGTCTTCACGTGGACAATCCATGGACATGATGTATCGTAGACTGGGTACACGGAGTAGTTTGTACATTTTTGGATAATGAGCAGTCAGTGTGTGAAGCACATTTAACACTGTTTGTGTGGGGGAAGTACACTGTTTAGTGTTGTGTGGTAAAGTGCAGTGGGTGCAAGTTGCTGGTATCTTACGGTAGGTCTCAGTGTGGCAGATTTTACCCTCTAGAAAGACATTCAAGATGGTGTTGATTCCAAGTGTTGTGTCATTGCCTCTTCGTTGCATCTTCATTACATGGTGGAGAGGGATCTTCAGTTTTGTGATGTTCCGTCAGACTGTGTTCAGATCTGCTTTTGTTAAAAGTTCCTAGATACCGATTTTTTCTCATATTACCTCTGTAGCATAATTAAAGTGGAAAGCAATGCAAGTAAAGAATAGTTGTTCAATTAAGGGATGTTGGAAATTTGGTCAAGTTTCTCGTGCATTTTGAAATGGCCTGTCACAGTCATGGGTAAAATTATAAGATCAATCTGTGTGCATTTGCCTGTCACGTGGTTGTTGCAGATCTTCATAAGGTCCTTGGTTAGCCCAGAAGGATCCAATCATAATGTCAGGTCAATTCCGAAGGGACATTAGCTTTGGGCTTGCAGCTTGAGAGTTGGTTGAGGTTGCATTTGATGTGTTCTTTGGTTGAATGAGGTATTTTCAGTTGAGAGGGAGTCAGGTCTTCAGAGAGACAAAGCGGTTCTTGATATCTATGATCTTGGATGGAATCAAATGTAAAGGCTTAGCGCCTTTGGCGATTTCATCAAACCAGCTGGTCAGGAGGAACTTATGATTCCTGTCCATATTCAGCTGTCCGTATGAAGAATCGCTCGATCTCTGCATTTACCTCGCCATCAGATGTGATCTTGATCGTTGAGTCATGAATTTCTGTGGCGTCGTCAATATGTTCATAATCAATATTGTTCATAATCAATATTGTTCGGGGGGGCAGCGGCCGGATGCGCATCTCCAAAAAGTGGCGGAAGGTCCTCTGTAGGGCCATACCCCGCTAGTATGCCTAACAGCCGCGGCACTTAGCCGATCCTTACACACACGCGCACGCAAACACACTTACCCGTAGCACGCCGATGCCTGACATTCAGTCCTGACGCGTGTTACTACCGACGTAATTTCAGCGTACTTCATCTTAAACTTATGTTGCTAAATGACAAGTCTTGTGACGCCTCGTGATAATTAAGCTCATCTTTCTCTTGACGACTACTATTTTACGCCCTAAATCTCCTACAACTGCACCCAGTTCAATTAACCGCTGCAGAAATATCGAATACTACGTAACTTCCTATATCTTCTCTAAATTCGCCCAGTTCAATTAACTGCTGAATAAATGTCGAATACTACACAACTTCCTAAATCTGCTACAACTCACTTCTACTCACTCCTGCTCTCTTACTAACTCCTCTCATGAGGGGATGCCGTCTACGCCCTATTGGCTTCGCTCACCGCACTCGTCTGCTCACCTCGGCGTCTCGAACAGAAAAGGGGGCGGAGCGGTCAGCTGCTCCGTTTTTTAAAGGGATGGCGTGAAGTCAGGGCGAACCCCTCTGCGTTTGCCATAATTCAGAAGTTCGCCGCCGTCGCGCCGCGGGCCGCAGATAACAGATCACGCAGCTTCTGACGTAAATTATTCGACGCGCCTGTACCACGGTAACCCGTTTTGGCTTCGCTTAATAGAAATTGTGAAGTGAATACTTAACATTAACCCTCAAATAACGTGCGTGAAATCTCCCTGATTAGTGATGCAGCAGTAATTCTTTTTTCTTTTTCATGAAACTAAAATATTTATTCTTAATTATTTCGGATTTATATTATATTTTCTGGTGTTTATAGAGACATAATCCCTTTAAACTTTTTTAAGACAATGGATGAAAATGAAAACAATTCAAAGTATTACTTTATCAGCATTACTTTACATATTTTCAGCAAACCCCATTGTCTATAACTACAACACTCGATGTAGTAATCATATTCATCAGGTGACAGTATCAACAGCTCACTACATCAATTCACATATAACACATGTACATTATTTTACAACACCTTGCCAGATGACATTAAACGATTAAATTCGATAAAAAAGTTTAAGTCCCAAGTAAAAACTTTTCTGCTTTGGATTGTATAATTGTAAAGAACCTGTAACAAGTATTGTACTTCAGCTTCTGGGTCAATGACCCCCATCTCGATCAGGTTTACGTCCAGTTTCCCTTGATCCTCGAGCAAATGCTGAGACGGCCCCTTGTTTTGCTTCTGGGCATAAATGAAAATTCAAATTAACTTCTCACCATAGCACGTCACACACACTTTTTAACTGTTTTTGACGTAAATAACTAATAAATATAAGTTTTTATACCCTCTATTACTATATTTCCTAACTATCGGTTCTTTAAACTATATTATGTCCTCAAAAAGAACAAATTCAAAATAGAACTGTTTATTGTTGAAGAAAATAGCACTAAATAACTGAAAGAAACTAGTAATATTCGTGCAACTTTTCTTGAACGATGACCTTGATCCCCCTCCCTTGTGCAATAAACAGTTGAAGGCAACAGCTCGCAGCGGGCACTAATGACAACCTTCCAAGCATTGAAACTTCGTTGGCGCGAAACAGAAGCTAGTCAAAGCCAGTTGCTTTCATAGTGCAGAACCCCTGTTCAGATTTATTGTCAATATCGAAAGAAATGGCTGAGTCAGGTCCAGGTTCTTCAAGGGAGTCAACTAAAACTCCCGAAAAAGTTAAGCACAAGATGCAGTTTTGACTTTCAGAGACGTTGGCATTACTTAAAATACTCTAGTGGCCGACTTTGTAACTAATACCCCCACTCCACCCGAAATCGTCAATCCATCGTTCAAGAAAAGTTGTACGAATAATACTAAAACGAACCACGGACGCTGATATAAATAACACCCAGGAACGTTCACTCATCAAAAAGCACTATTGTCCACAAGCATCTCTATTGTCCTCGCAAAAACGTTCTCACCTATTTTTTTTAAACAGAGATAGAACCAGAAAGTCACTTACAACTAGGGAAATTCATATTGGCGCTCTCGTGGACGTACAAGAAGAGATTTTCATTAAAATCAAGTGATGTATAATGAAAAAATTATTTATCGTCCTTTCCGTAGGCCTCTTCCAAATTCCACAACAATGACAGAGCAATATATCAGACTTCAGAATTAAAAATCAACAATCAGACATCTAGTGATTTCCAACGACGTTTGTGAGAAAATAAATAACTTTTGATTGCAGTGTTACAATACGAGAAACATCCAAAGCTGTATCTGATGATCTTTCCCAGTTCTTGAGCCAATGTTCTCATTGAACGTAAAGAGAAGTTGTTTGGGCTATTTGAATGTTTTTTTTTCTTCTGTGTCGAATGTTGATAATAAACTGAATTGTTAAGTAGTCAATGTAAGGGTTATATATTTTATTAACGTTGAGAAACATTAAGAATGTATGTTACTATTTATTTACTATGGGAAGATAATTGTGATCCTTGACGTGTTAAATAAATCAATCTCATCTTTAAATACCCCTGAAGGTAATCGGGGGTGATGCAATTTATTGTGAAAGCTGCTCTACAACTTTCAAGGAATGGAGTGAAAAGATATCTTCAAAAATATATTAGCCAGCTTTCAAATAAGCTTTCCTTGCGTCTCACGAGAGTGCAGTACATTTAATAATGATCATTGACATAATTTGTGAATATTTTGTACCAAATATAGTGAAGAACATTGCACTCATGAAGCAATAAAGAGGCCTAAGAACTTGAATTCAAAGCCGCTAAGTAGAAAAGTTCTAGGTTAGTAATGCGTATATTTCAACAAGCTAGAATATACTACATTGAGTAGCTGAAGCGCCTCCATCTTTGAAGCAAATTGAATCCATGTTTTTTGCAGTCAAAGCAGCGCCCTCTGGAAAACAAAGTATTTTATACCGCGTACGAAGTTAAGAATGAAGTACAGGGCCTTAGGGGCTTTACCAGTAAATAAACATACATCCAGTTTTTAAGATTTCAAAACTGTTTTAAACCCTCATTAACATATTTTTGCATCACAACAATTACATTAGTAAAGTAATACCGCGAATACATTATGTATTTACCACAAATCATGGTGAATATCTTCAGAATTTATTATTTTTTGAAGGGATAAGTTCGGCTTTTGGATCAGCCACAGCTGCGATGCCACGTGCTTCAGTTGCAGTATCATACTGTGCTCAGCAAGGTTGCGTTCCGATTGTTTACATGTACTTGTTCGCCTGTGTATAGTTGTGTTTTGTCTTTGAGAATTATGGTTCTAATCGCGTCAAAGTTATGTGCTGAAATGTGATTTCGTTTAGTTTTAATTTTAGTTTTTAGGTTGTGGTAAATTTATTAATTTACAATTTTCTAAACTTTAATTACATTTTACTCTGCAAACAATTTAGAATGTACAATCCACAAACCGTAAAGTGTAAGAGTGGTAAAGTGCTCAATAGTCGAAATAAACAAATGGTAATTAATGTTAATAACTATTTAACTACAATTATATTTTCCAACAGGATTCGCGCGCAATGCCTGCCGGTAGGTAACTGTCCGCTTATCTGGCACGAGGCAGCTCAATTTCCCGTGAATCAAATCAGTTTGTTCCGTAGGGCCGACTTCTTTTATCACCAAAGCAATTAAAATTTTTTCTTTCGGCAATCAAAACTTTTTTTAGTTAACTACTGTTAAAAATGAAACACAACGCTTGGCTTTTTGCAACTATACGTAATCGGTTTGAATTTTGGATATTTTAATGAAATGTTTGTGCACTTTAAAATTACAATTTCTGCCTAATTTCTTATGACATTTCGAAGCACAAAGGACGTGAGAAGCTGAACGGAAACATTCCTATGTATTGGAGTCTCTTAGGAATAGCTTTAGATATGAGGAAGGGAGAAAAATACGATTTCAGATAATTGGAAAGGTTTGAGATAAAATACTGAGCGCTAAACTAACGTTCCGCCCTATTGCTATTCGGCGTCACCATCGAGCGCTTAACTTTCGATTCATACAGTACGATACAGCAGAAATGCGCCACGTTTGGCATCACTGTCGCCATCTTATGGTACTTCATTCTAAAACTCGGACGCGCCACAGCATTACCTTTGGCGGTGATTACGGACGGTTACACCGCCCCTTGTATGATTCGACTTCAAAAAACATGGCGGCCACAAGTTCGGTGAGCCTCCACCAAGAGCACTGAAACTATAGGAACAGCCACTCTATGTAGTATATATTATATGCGTAAGTTTTCTTGAGACCCGGAATACCTACCACCACTCCTTTGCCAACATTAGTTGAATTAAGAATAAATGATAGCAACGAACGTTGTGGACAAAATCTTATATCCAAAATGTTCGCTTCCGTGTAATAAAAACTATTTCGCATCCAAAAAGGAACAACAAATTTTTGAAAAAATCCTTTCGTCAAAACAACTCAACTCCCCACTCCTCGCAACTAGCGAAGTGAGGGCTCAAGAAAACTTGTGCGGATAATACTAGCTTGTTGGTATATTTCCAAGGAGAAGCCGGTTGAGGAATGGTCGGCGAGCAGCGCGCCAACGGTGAGTGGCGTAACATTTAGCTACGACAAGAAGCAGGCCGGAGCGCCAAGGCCTTTAAACACTAGCGGCCTTTCCAGAAAGGCTCTTGGTGTCTTAGGAAAGTCAAACGTCTGATGGTCGGTAACCCGACCGATGGTGGCGAGGTGACGGTAATCACTCACGCCCAGCGGTGGCCGATGGCGGGAAATCGTCTCGCCCAGTGAAATGACGGAAGCAGCGAACGTAAGTCCTCGCTCTAGGGGAACCGCTCTTCACACACAGAGCGTGGATGCACCATAGAGGAGAGTTGGTGTGCGCCCGAGCACGTACTGCGCAGGTTTTAACACGCGATGGTCGGACGTAAGGTGACTTGGGCACTGGGAGCTCGGCCACAGTACACTAGCCAACAATGATTCTGCGATAAAGCGAAAGGAGGGATCCTTATGGAAATTATGCGTCATGAATCCGAAAACGTAAGTTTTGGTTCATCACGCCTAGTTATTGCGCAATACTGTTTTATTTAGTAAATAAAAATTGACGTATCAACGCTATTTAATGAAAGCAACCGACTCACAATCTCATTTGAATCACCACAACGGACTTACAGAAACATAATAAATGATTTAATCATGATGATAAAGACTACTGGTTTAGGAAGGTTTGTGCACAAGGTGAGGTTCATGGTTAGTTTCCAGGGCGCGACGTCAGCGCGCTCTCACCAAGAATGTCAGCGGACTAGCAAGTGAGCTTCAGTGCGAAATGGTGGACTAGCAAGCGAGCTTCAGTGTTAAATAGTTTAGTGAGGAGATGGAGATAGAAAGAGAGGGAGGAGGAGGGAAGAAGAAAAGAAAAATGGGGGGTGGAAATTTAACCCTTTTCTTTTTAGCAAAAATTTGGGGAAATTTACTATTTTTTTTAGCAAATATTTCAAGCAAGTTTGAAGATATTTTTGAGAAATGAATATGTAAGTTTAAAAAAATTGCCTTTAATTCATTCAAAATTACCCCAATTTTGAAAATCCTGTTCACGACATTATTTACAGATCTAATTTTGAATAATGAATTTTTAAAAATTCAGACACTTTTTTATGAAAATCTGATCTACCCCATTTTTAGAAGTGTACATTGCTCTCTTTGAGCAATAAGCTTGGAGCCATTTTTGGGAAAGTTTTGAAAATGTCGTTTGGGACTTATGTAAAGAATCCCCAAACATCAAAATATCAAGTTTCAAATTCAAGGGACCATGACAACAAACAGGTTGATGAGGGATTATCAATTTTGGAGAAAATCCTATGAATGGTATAGCGTAGTCCACATACAGATGGATTACTGAAAACAACCTTTTTAGTAATAAGAACCCCCAAAATGTAGCTTCTGACAGTAAAAAGTATTAGAAAAAGTCTTCAAAACAGATAAATAAATCTGAGAATCTACCAGTGATTTTCAAATTTCCTGCCTTTAAATACTTTTTCACTTTACTTAATTCCTAAAATGAATCTCAAGTCGTATCATTTGTTGTCTGTGTGTACAACCTGATTTAAGCCCTTTACTACTAAACTACTTAACCTCTTAATATGAAATATAAACATATTGTAGACACTACCCATAGGACCAACTTAGTTTTTGTTTTAAGGTGATATCCCCCACGGTACCGAAGTTTTTTTTTCTCTTTTGCTGAACTCCATACACACATACTGCTCAGCTTCACGCTCCTGTTACATAAAAGTGAGTGAATGTACAACAAAAACGTTTAGAACCTCTGTAGGGATTGCTCCCACATTTTGTAAGAATATTTTGGAGGGGCCAAGAATGAAAATGTGGTTACAATTGAAAACTGTTACTACAAAATGTTTTTTAATATTCAGTTAAAGGCAATCCCCTAAAGAGCGGATGCAGTGAAAGGTCAGTAAGGAACGATTGAAGCAGAATAAACCAAGAGAGTGAGATACGTGGAAGAAGCGAAAAGGGAAGAAGTGACACATCGGACAGATGTCGATGAAAAAGCAGGCTCTCCAGATGGAATGGGTATGGTCGAAAGACGAAAGAAGCAGGAGGAACGGACTTGATGGGCAGGGCGAGAGGTATTGGCAGAACAGCTACGACATGCCAGACAGGGCACGCAGGAGATATGGATGAAGTGTGATGAGTGGAGGAGTAGATACAGCAGAAGGGACTGGATGTGTGGGGATAGGACGGAATTGGTAATTAGGACAGCCATGGCAAGCCAGTAGGGTATGAGGGGGTATGGAAGAGGGTATGTAGGGTGGGCAAGGCTGCTTAATGGACAATGTGAGAAATTAATACCCAGGCAAAGCTGGATAAGAGTAAGAAAACCCAAATTTTTTGGTAAGAAAGAGCATCAGAACCAGTTTTTTGTTGTTGAAAAATCTGCACTTTTCCTGCATTTGTACAATCTATAATATGGCCAGAATTCATAGTTGACACTTAAAGAAAATGGGAACCTTAAAGTGATAAGCGTTTTCTGAAAATAAGTGTTCACTTATAGGTGATCATATTTCAGAGACGTTCCTTACAACCATGGACAGGGTGTCCCCTTACGCGAAAGGGAAATATGGCAACATTGGTGGTAGCGGTTTCATGGTTCTTGGCATCTGAATAATCTCTATAATATTTGTACAAAGATCTTCCAAAATGTATGGTGCATGCACAATATGAAAGTTGAGTTGATGGTCGCTGCAGCCATTTGCAAGCTCAACCAACTTCTATCATAAATGGAAATGGTATGTTATTGTAACATGTGTGTTTTATATCAAATATTTAAAATCTGTTTAATTCATAATATTTTCTACCTCTAATATATCTTCATACAGAAGAGCTGTTTTGTCATCGTTATCACATTTTACAAATGTATTTGCTACCCATCACTAATAGTAAGTAATGTTTTGTAACAATGTAATCCTTTATTCTCAAATAATTTCTATGAACATCAGTCTTGTGCATTTTCTACATGTTAGTATTTATGAGCACCTACATGTTTTATTTAGCATATTATTTGGTGATAATATAATACTTAACATCAGTTCCAATTTATTTCACAATGTCAACGAATACTCTAATGTAAATGGTAGGAACATGGGTCTGTCTATATTGATCGCAAATTATTAGCAAAATTTCCGATAATAGAAAATGTCAATCCCATATAACAAATTCCATTTTACAACATCTAATTCAAATTGCTTGACTTTCTATTCATCTTGCATATTTGCATTCAAAATTATTGACAATTAATAACCTTAACAAATTAAGAATAAAGTTAAAACATTTAGGAAGTACCTGAAAGAATAAAGTTGCATAAAATCTTAATGAAACAAGAATTTTCAGGAATGGAGAAATCAATAGACCCCCCCCCCCAATTAGCAGCTCAAATGAAATCACTATAGTTCTTCTCTTAAAATGAAACGACTTTCGGAACTGTTCCTCATTGTACATTTCCAATGGATTGTTCCCATCACTAATGAAGCTTTTTGTATTATGCACAATACATAAAACTCAAAATATTATTCGAATATGAATGAAAAACTGATTTATGTATACATTGACTTTTGTATTACAAGTAAAATAATTGTTTTCTTTCATTGCATTTTGTTGTTTATTTCTGAAATTTTTCTATCAATAAAACTAAAAAAGTAGATCAATTTGGAACGTAATTATCAAAATTAAAGAAAATATATTGCCATTTTCTTAATATATTATTTGAATATATAGTTTATACTCAAGTTATAGCAAAAATAATAATAATAACGAACGAGTTCAGTACTGCTGAAAATACAATGCCAGTTGAATAAAATGCAACGCATCTGCTCAAAACGATGCCCAAGCTGATGGAAGTTCAAAGTGCACAAACCCTCCGAATCAAGCCATTTTGTATGTCATCTCAGAGACACCCTCCGACCTGTAGGACAGCACATTCCCTGCAGGTTCACGAGCTGGGAAATCATTTCTAGATATCATCCCAGACATGCCGTGCAAGTGCAAAGGGTTCAACAAAAAGCAATCATGCTTAAATGTAAGTAAAAGTTACCTTTATAACACGCAAGAGCCTGAAGCCATGCAAATGAGGCAAGCACAGCATGAACATAAGGTGCAGCCTCGGAATCATCAAAAGATGACCGATTGGCAAGGTATTTGCTAGAATGAAAGGACATCAACGGGAACTCAGACTTATCTCCTGGCCAAAAACCTGTACCAAAACACAAGAGAGATATTTAGAGAAATTGTTCTTTGAATGTTTTACTGAAATAATTCTTATAATTATAATACATTAATCATATACACACAATACTAGTTTTAATCACAACAAAAATTTACCTGGAATATTGGTAACATGTCGTTGCAGTTTATCTATACCCAAAACACGAGGATCATAATGAAACTCAGGTACATTGCTTTCTATCTTCTGAATTTCTGATTCAATTGCTGCTGGTTGAAGGGGAAGTTCATGTCGCAATTGTGCTATTGGACGACCTAGGTACTGGAATTTCACATCCACTGGTTTGCCTAGGTCTCCATTATTAGATGTTTTTCTTATTTTTTCTAGTCTTTTTGGAGGATCTATACCTCCCACTATCCAGAAAGATTCTATTCGAGGAAAGTGGTCAACCTACAAAACAGACATTTTTACAGGTTGAATGTAAATGTTAGTTGAAGCAAATGTACCGTATTCATTATGAAAATACAGTATATGACTGATTAGCTAAAAATTGACAAAAACCATGGAAAATAATTGCAAATACTGTAGGATTTCGTTTCACTTCAAAAATATGAATTGAATTTATACACCAAAAATTCTTGTGACCTGTTTATACTAAAATCAATGGAATACCGTCCTATAAAGGTTGCAGTACAAATAAGTTTTCTGGAGTATAGAATTTGCCCTCAAAAGACTGCACATCAGTTTTGAATGAAACAAACCATTGATTGATAATGCAGTAGTCTATATTTTAAACCTTAAAAACGTAAATTGAACAATCCAATTTTGAAGGTGGTTATGAATATTTCATAATAAACCTACTTAAATCTTATTAGTAGTAAGTAATCATCTTTTACCCAGTAATCAACTATAAATGGCAAATGTATTCTACTACACCTGGCAAGTTTGAAGATGAGGAAAATCGGCAGACAAAGAACTTATGATAACACGATTTATTTGATGTACTATAGCATCCCCAAGCTCATTAACATCATCACCATTATCTTCTAATTCTCCAGAAGGACTCCTGAAGTTAGAAAAAATATTTTATATTTAAGGTAGAAATAAAAATTAAAATCAATGAAGTTCAATAAGACAATTAGAAAAAATGTTACTAAAAATTAAATAACTTTTGTTGAAGTTAATACCTTTCTACTGCATGTTCCAAGACAATTGCTTCTTTAATTGAATTCTTTACATGATCCAGAATAGGGGCACATAAATCTACAATTCCAGCAGCTTGGTAAAGCATGGGCAACTCCTGTTGAGTGACTATAAATGTTCTTGTAATATACTGGGCAAATTGTAAACTTCCGTATGGCACTTTGCCCTCATACAATCCTATACATGGCCATCCATAATATCTTGGCATATTCACCTCCATCAATTTTTCTTCTAAAATTTCGAGGTTTTTAATTTTATTATGCCAAACTTCATCATTTCTTTTTTTCACTGCATCTCGCGAGAGATCCAATATTGGTGGATACTCTGGTTTTTCTGTGTATTCTGGAAGAACGCTAAATCTTCTAATGAATTTAACACAATGACACCGCATACGAAGGACAGACATTGTTCAATAAACAGATACACAATTCGATAGGGATATTATTATTTCTCACATAACCTCCAAGAAAGACCGCTCTAATACAAATTTACTCGTGCGCGCACAAGTCATGTTAATGCTATACTTTTGATTCCCTAATTCAAAAAAAGTATATCCTAAAAAACCATATCCGCCAAATATCTGAGAATAACAAATTCGCAAATATAATTTGTAATTTATATAATTCAGCACATAGAATTCCGCCACTGCCGGTCGCTGCCACTCGGGCGCACCGGGCGGGCACTCTCTAGAATCATTACGATTGACAAAGGTCATTTTGCGTCACAATATTAGCGGGAATTTGAAATGCAGCTAGAGTCCAAAACGATCATCGCCTTGTTACTAGTCATTGAAACATACTATATACAGTGCCGCTTTAAAGCATGGGCGATCCCGGCGGGCGCCGTGGGCCTCAATACATTAAAAACAAACCCGCCGTTCAAGAATTATATATTATATTTATTTATTGGTAAAATATCAATTCACGGTAGAAAAACAAACACTCATTTTACTACCATAGTATTTTTAATACTCTAAAAATTCTATAATTTCAGCGATTATGTGAGTTAATTTTTTATATTTTTTCTAATAAAATACTGCTATCTTTGACATATAGTATGTGTTTGAAAAAATAGTCTTGTTGATTTTATATTATTAAAATGGGGGGTTTGGGGGGCGATAGCCCCCCAATAATAAAAATGTTTAAATATAAAGTGTTAGTGAAATATACTGCGAATTCTAGAGCATATAAAAAAGTGTTAAGTAGATAAGATTCTTTTTTTTGGTAATTAAATTTTGGATTTGAGTAGTAATGATAGTTTAAGTAGTAATGATAGTTTAAGTAGCATGTGAGTGTTAAATAGAAATTATAATTCTTGCGATAACATAGTGGCAATTACAACATGCGAACAATAAACAAGGATTCAGTTCAGTGAGTCGATTCCCCTCTAGTGAACCGGATCAGTGAACCAAAGGAACCGAAGGAATCGGTGGCACCATAAACTCCGGATATACCTACGTCTCTATTCGGCAAACGTGCAGAGAATACGAATATAACAAACAAAACAGTTCACTGTCGTTCTTGCAACAAACAAATCCACAAAATCACACTTTGTTTTTAAAATTAGTTCGCAAAAGCCCCTGTACAGCGCTACTTGCCAGGGTGGCAGATAATGGCGGACTTACCTCCCCTCTCACCGTCCCTCCCACCACTACTTTCAAATAAGGATGTTTTACCACCTATTAAGTAACACCCCCTGTCTTGAAACACAGTCATATTCGATTATATATTACTTCGGACTATAAATAATCGGCACATATTAGTAAATGAAGTCAGATAAAATACGATCTCAGTAAAAGTAAAGTTTCAATAAATTTATTGCATTTGTAAACTTTCAAATTCAAATATATCTAATCAAAATAAAAGTTACGTTATTCATAGTATAAAATCAGATCGGCTTAGCCAAAAGAGCAAGTCGAAACCGGTGATCATGTTTGAAACACGATATTCGGTTAGATTATGTGCGTTTAATACTGAATAAATCATAAATAACCTTGAATACATACTAAATAAGTAGATATTCTTGAGACTAAAAATGCATCATGAAATCTAAATTTAAAAAAATACAAATTTCTACATAACAATGAAATTAAAAAGTTTTTGCAGAAAAATAGACCAAAATAAAAAAAAAAAATATTTGGTGGAGGCCCCTTTTTGGTGGAGTGCCCTGTGCTGCAGCACTGTCAACACATGCATAAATCCGGCCCTGCGCAAAATGCATGTATACTACTGAAATAATATAGGAGACGATATCCCTGTTGTTCGTGAAAATGGAAACATGCTCATTTCCGACGATCGGGCAAAAGCTAATGCGTGTCATTGGACCTCTTCTATTTATAGTTTTCGTCAATGATCTGCCAGCGCACTTAACCTCAAATGTTCGGATATTTGCAATCGATTGCATAATGTATCGTAGTATGAAATCGAAAGATGAAGAAATGCTGCAACAGGACCTTGATGCGTTATATTACTGGGCAGCAAATAATGGAATGGCCATTGATAGCTCTAAAAGGAAATCCATTACTTTTGGCAGGGGTCATAATTACAGAGAAAGAAATCACCGATTAAATAACGACATTATTCCGAGAGCTTCTGCATGTGAAACTATGAATCCATTTCGATAGTAAATTAAGCTGGAAAAATCAAGTAGATTTTGTTGTATGGAAAGCCTGGAGATCTTTTCACTTTGTAATGCGCATCTTAAAAAAAGAGTATGGCAAATGTGAAGGAATTTGCTTATTTTTCGCTTTTAGTTCGATAATGGAATATGGAACAATTTGTTGGTTTCCGCACAGAATTATGGAGTGTAAACATTTGGAAAGGATTCAGCGTAGGCAGCGTGAGATTCACTCGAAACAGGGGATTAGTAGCAAGACTATGCTCTTTGTTTAAAGCTTATAGCGATCATCCAGATTGGAAAAAAAAAATATCGGTTGCTAAATATTTCTACATACATCAGGGGAGGGAATCACAGGCACACAATAAATTTAAGACCGCAGAGAACGTATGTCGGAAACTTTTCTTTCACAAATCGAACGATAACGGAATGAAATAGATTGCCTACAAAGACCTTTGAACCCTTTCCTCGAAGCGTTCAACAGTTTAGGAGATTAATTTAGGACCTTATTAAGTAAACGAAGGACTTGTCTAAGAATAGTAGGCTATATAGCGATGCATAAGTGTTATATTGTCAAGTGAGTTGTCGGGCAGTGCAGAGCAGAGAAATAATGAAGGAAGTGATTTAAGGGTCATAGTGAAGGGAGAGTGAAGAGAAAGCGAAGTGAAAGCGAAGTGAAAGTGAAGTGAAGTGAAGTGAAGTGCTGTGCAGTAGAGTGCGGTGCAGAGTAGTCTTAATTGCACATATATTCAGTGCAGAGTAAGATTATAGAAGTATCTTTTTCTTAATGTAACTTAATGTTTTTTGAATCAACCAGTTTTTATATTATTATTATTATTATTATTATTATTATTATTATTATTATTATTATTATTATTATTATTATTATACTATTTGTATTATTGTAACATTTTTAATATAATTTTTATGTTAGTTATATGACCTTATTTATGTAATTATCTGCCACCGGGGTATTCCCAATTGGAGTTTAAATAAATTGATCTTATCTTTATATTATTTAGATTTATTTAGTCGAAAAACAGTAAAAACTGTGTGACGTACGGGGGAGATGATCATCAATGCACGTTTTCTTGATTTCCAGAATCTCTTCCTATCATTTTCACTATAAATAGTTGAAAAATGAGTAAAAGTTAAATAAAAAATACAAAAAAGAAAAGAAAAAAGAAAACAAGAAAAGAAAAAAAGCGCGAAATTAGCAACATTAAAAAAAAACTAGACATGTTCGTTCCACAGCCATAAAAAACTTGTTTGCAAATGAACTGCAGATTTTATTTTTCTGCCTAGCTAACAAAATAGTAACTCGCTCTTACCTATACTCCTTCCACTAAAAGCAAAAGGAGCGTTCAACAAAACGTGCGCATAGTGAAGTTACATTTATGTCCAGATGCAAAACAAGGGGCCATCTCAACATTTGCTCAATGAATCAGGGAAACTGGACAAACACCTGATTGAGATGGGGGTCATTGACCCTAATAGCTAGCTAAAGTACATTATTTGTTACAAGCATATAGAGTATTTTTTTAAATTAAACAATACAAATAAAAACTATTTTTTCATAATTCGAATAATTTTCTTTTGCAATCTAAATGTCTGGGTACTACATGATGAGCTTCCCCAGAGTATTATGCTATATCTCAGGCGAGAATGCACATATGCAAAATACACGAAACGAGCTGCATGAAGGCTGACAGAATTTGAAAGAATTCTGAATGCGTTAAAAAATGAACAATGATCAATGAACTTAATTTTGTGTTTTATTCTGTTATATGCACATTCCATTTGAAGTTTGACTGAATTGAGGGACCTAGAAATGTTACCTTATCAGCTAATTGCATTTTGTTCATTTTCAATGGAGCATGCGATTGCTGATTTGAAAGGCAAAAATTCATTGAAACTATTTTTCCTTCTTTAACTATTAATTTGTTTTTACAAAACCAATTTGAAACTTGTAAAATAGTACTATTGATTGTTTCTTTTTTTGCAAAGAATATTTGTGTCATCGGCAAACAACTGTTCTTCCATTTTTAATAGGCGTGGACATATCGTTTATGTATAACAGAGAGAGGATAGGACCTAAGATCGAACCTTGCGGGACCCCATATTCAATTGGTAAACAATATGAAAGATAAGTTTATAATGTCCTTTCGTGGCTGTACGGTATTTCCACTCTTTAAGATCGATGTTTAAGGTACGAGGTTGTCTAATCTAGGGCAATACCACAAAATCCTTAAGAAGGTAATATTGATAGCAATATGTTGTGGTCAATAACGTCAAAAGCTTTCGAAAGATCAAAAATATTCCGATATTTTGTTCCATTGATGAAGCAACATCTTTAAGAAAAGAAAAAAAGTAGCTATTCCGGTAGAGTTTGATCTTTTTAAAACTGTGTTGTGCGTCTGAAAACGCTTGTTTTTTTTCTGAGAAAAGCCTCTAATATTTTTGAGGAAACTGACAAAAGAGATATTGGCCGGTAATTTTGAATTTCATTTTTGCTCCCCTTTTTAAAAAGTGGATTAATTTTTGCTAATTTTAAAATATCTGGAAATATTCCTGTGCATAATTTTCGTAATAGTTACGAATAATATGACAAAATGGTGCCTTTGAGCACCACTAGTTTACTTTTGTCTTGTGGTATAAATATAGTACAATACTGACTATGATGACAAAGCTAAATAACGCAAAAACATGTTTTTGGAAATTTCTTAGAATCTTCCGCCCGGATCCGAAAACAAATGATCAGTTCCCCATCTGGAGACCGAGAAACATCGAATGACATCTCATGCGTTTCGATTGGTGCACGGGAAGTGGACTAACCGTGAGTGGTAGATCTGCACACATGGTCAGTTACTCAAATTCTGTTTAGGGATTAATTATGTCTCAAAATACAGAAAAAAGTAAATATTTTTATAATATAAATTTGAAGATCCGCGAAATTAAATGTATAAATATATTTTTTTGCCTCCTCACATTGGGAGGCAGTAACGCCCCATGCCCCCCTGAATTCCGCCTCAGGCTGCATCACAGACATAATTCTTCCCGTTGCGTTTCTCTGTGCGTTTGGTGAATCGTCGCTTCAAATTTGAAGCGTACAAATTTGCCAGATTTTTGTCGCATATGCGGTGAATACTGTGCTATTAACTAGTGGTGCTACTGACTATCTCGTTAATTGCTCTCAGAAGCTCTATCAAACTTTACACATAATTTGTAAATTACGATGGTGCAATATAGCATTGCTGGTAGTAAATGCAGGAAAGAAACTTCAATGTCCTATGGGGAAGTCTAGGGAACCCATACGATCCTAAAATGTCTAGGAATTACCCAGTTACGACGACTTTAAGTGGGAAGTGTATGCTATTTAATGTAGCTTGTAGAAAATTGTGTAGTCAGAACGCGTCGGTCCTTCACACCGACAATTTGATCGAACGGGACTCTGTTCGTCTTGTCTGTGAACAATGCTAGCTGCTAAACCGTAGGCAGATTTTCATCAAATTTGATATTCCCTAATGTTGTGGCTGGCCTGAATGATGTCTGGTCCCGTGAATTTTAGACGATGTGTTAATTTCATTTGGTACTTTACATGAAGCCCCTGACATATTATCAAAATTATAAACAAGAGGCACCAAATTTTTTGATGAAATATTGATCTCGGAATACGTAAAAGGACGCTTAAGAGAATGGTGTAGGTCTCACTTTCAATGAAATCCATTATTTTTCGAAAATTGGAATAATCCAAATTTTTTAACGTCTTTATACTACTATAATTATGTAGACTATGTTACTATTATATATTACTACTATGTTATGTATTTTTTTCTTCAAGAAATGTGTTCATCAGAAACAGATCTTCATAAGGTCATGTAGAATTATTCGAAAATAGGAGTATTTCTTGCTTAATTGTGCATTAAATGTAGTTAAGTTTTACATTCTGAATAATTTTTTTATCAGTAACGGCTCAATTTGTTCTTTATTTTTTCACGTATGTAGCAGTAAAGAAAGTGGTTCTTGTCCCATTTTTGGTGCACTCCCTGTATTTTCAAAAAAAAAAAAAAAAAAAAAAAAAAAAATGAAACTGGGTATACGAATTCGAAGCACGGATGTTTCAAATTATATTCGAACGTTGCTCCTTGTCTCCAGTCGTAATAATCGTATAATATAGATAAAATTCTTACAAAAGGAATTATATTCAAGGTAAAATATTAATAGTAGAACTAACAAATATACATTTATTTTATTTAAGAACTTTTGATTGCTGATTTGGGATTGAGAAATTGTTAGCTCACATCGATGTAATCAAGGCAAGTTTGTATGGAGTATTATTTACTTTCTGTACAATGAGCTGCAAAAAATGTAGCACGACACGAATGTTGGAAATTACCACTGTTCCTGGTTATCGAAATAAATGCAGATATGCACCGCAGGCGAATCGTTTGAATTGGTTCAATTTGACTTTCTTTATCGAATACGTACGTGTGTACGGAGTAATATAAGTATTATAAAGAAAGTTATGTAATGCTGCGAGAAAAAACTGAGGATTTTCGGCAGAAAAATTAATTGCCAGGCGTTGATAATGAAAAAGTCGATAAATCCAGTTCCTAAATTAAAAAAATCCTCTATCACGAGGTGTAGCCAGAATCACTTTTGTGGGTCCTTGTTAACGAAAAATCAATTGACGCGAAATCTTCTTTCCGTGCATCACTCTGTGAACATGAGTAGCGTCTAAACCATCCGTAGGATTTTTTTCAAATTTAAGAAACCCCTGTCGACATGGCTCGAGTCAAAGCTTTGAGATTTTGAAAAACATTCTTTAGTGCTAATTGCAGTGTTCAAGATGACACAGAATTGATTTTCCTGTATTCTTTCGTTTAAAAAAATACACTAATGTAATTTTTTTAAAATATCTTTCACGCCGTTAATATCTCACATGACATATGCAGCATTTTGTACACATTACTTCATTTGTGAGTGAAAGTGCTCCATATTACTTCAAATGAAGTTTTTCGAAAACACAAAAGATTTCTGTGAAAAGAGCATTTACATTAGAGCTTAAACAATTTGTTCTTAAAAATGGCTCCAAAGTTTTCAACGAAAATTTCCATTTAGGACGAGGTTTTGCTCTTCTTTATTATTTTAGAAGCAATATTTCGAATCTACCCTTAGGAAACCGAAAAATTGAGGGAAAAAAAGGAAAACAAACAAACAAACAAACAAAAACGTTCTTTAGGCGGCGATAGATGGCAGCCACCAGGATGATGGGAGCAAACCCGTAAAGGTAGCCCAACACGAAGGAAATTAGAAAACAGTTCTACGACAAAGTCCATTCTGTAGCACCACTAGTTACAAGTTATATCTCAGTTGTTTGTAGAGCAGAAATTACAATATTTCATGATGGACTAGTTGTTTGTTAGTGATTGCGGGCGCGTCAACTGGTGAGGTCATTATTCCCGAAAGTGTAGTGCATGTTGTCCCTTGGGGGTGGCTATTGTCTTCACCCGCTGGATGGCAAGATCTGGCGCTGACCTACCCGTCGCCTAGCAGGTTTTCCACAACCAGGTATCTCTCACCAGCGAGACAGCACCCCAGCCGGGGCAAGCTCTAAGCCCGACTGGTCTCCTGGCATGTATGGAAATGTAGCATGTTATTGTAAGTATAGGAAGCAAGTGGTGAGGATATGACATGGAAGAGAAAGACAAGACCGCGCGCGGTCCGTGGCCTATTTGTTAGGGCACTGCTCCGGCATTCGCCTGGCGATGATCAGAGAAACCACGGAAAACTACCGATCAGAGCAGGCGGCCGCAGAACTCTTCCAATCAGCGACTGAATTCGACCTAGCTGGCAAGCTAGTATCGAAAATCCTGCCACCGTCGGGACTCGAACCTAGGGCCTCCCGGTCTGAGGCACTGCAGTGACACCAATTGATTCTCTGAGCCACATTCCCGTTACAGTAGTTCAATATTACGTAGTAACTCTTTCCTACAATGCAAAAAAATATGAGTTGTTGTAGCACCTCTCTTTTTTAATTTTTTTACATCGCTAATATTGGCGAAGCGATTGATCCAACTCTATAGAGTTGGAGTTTTTCATATCGGAAATAACGTAACGCAAATGTTTCACTGAATTCAGCCAGACATATCCACGGCCAAAATAAATAAAATTTATTTTCATTTAGACGTAGGAAAGTTAACCGTCTGTCCAATCTTTCCGCAACCAATGGCAAGCCGCAATGCGCACACGTGCGTTGGCGCGCGTACTGCGCCCTGGCGGCGGTGGCGAGCATGACGCTCGGCGACGGCCGGCTGGCTGCGGCGAGCGCGCCGTCCGCCCTGCAGACATGTGGGCCTCTTCGCCGCTGCCGCTGCTGCTGTGCCTGCAGCTGGCGGCGCTGCTGGGCTGCGCGCAGGCGGCGCAGGCAGCGCAGGCGGCGCCCGGCACCGGCGCCGGCGCCGACGCCAACGCCCTGCCGCTCGACCAGCGCTTCTTCCTCAAGCAGATCTTCGACAAGTACGGCCACGACGGCATCATGACGTTCGAGGTGGGTGCGCGCGAAGCACGGCTTCCGCCCGGCCGCCCGGGCGGGAGTGGAGCGGCCAGCGGCCAAATCTGCCTGAATTGCCGCTGCGAGTGGCGCTACTTAGGACACTTAAGGCGCAGATAAGCGATGAAAGATAGTTCTTGATTATCAGATGATTTCTGCTCGTCGCGTGACCATGAACGTGAAATGTGTGGCTGTCAAGATGTAACATCGTTTCTGAACGTTATAGTTACGAAAGTGGTGAAATATTAAGCAATTGATGTTATGGATTAGTTGAATATAAGACATTCTAGTCGGTGAGAAAGTTGCACTGTTTGAGAAGTGAGTGGAACAATAAGGGTTATAAATATTGAGTTGCTACCTTACTACACTGTGGCGACGAAGCCAACGAGATATGAACCGAGACTTACAAAGATAAACAACACACAATGCAAAAGTTTAATAACACGAATTGTAAACATATAGTCTTTGAAACTTAATCGAAAATATTATTCAAGTCGTTTATTGCAAAAAATTTCGGGGCACTGAATCTCTTATCCAATGTTTATTATATATTTCGGAAACAATTTCTGTGAATTTTTCTATCTTCTTTACCCGCATCTTTCTCATTTCTTTTTTTTTTCGGACTGTATCCCTTTTTGAAATATTTTTGCAATATATCATATAATTTTGCTTTTTAATTACTCTTCCAGGCGTTTGAAAAGTAGAAAGGAGGTAAAAATAACGAAAAAACACAACTGATCTACCCAAAAAGTAATGGAAGTTATACATGCTACGGTCCAACGGATTTGATCTTGAAAACATCTAAAATGCTATGTGGTTGTGTGGTACCGAAGTGCGAAATAGCCTGTAGTATTAAATGCAAATTAAAATGCCAAACATTATTTTCTTAAATAAAATAATCTAAACAGGATAAGGAGTAGTCTAAAACGTGCGTTAGATGAACTTTTCTCTGAAAGACAGGGATCGTCGGACCTACAGGCCTCTACACAGGTCTCTCAGGAGGTTCGTGTACATTCTTCTAGCTCAATTTTTACTTTCATGCCCAACATCCATGAGAAGAGAAAAGACGAGTATCGCATAGTGATGCTGCAGAAAAGAGTGACGATTTTCGACAGAAAAGCTCATATTCTGGGTCCCTGATACTGCCGCAAAAGTTTTTTTTCTTGCTCATACATGTATGTAAATAACTTTCTCGAATACGTAGGGTATTACGTGGGGATCCATGATATCGAAAAGTTAATTGAAAGTCAATGACTGAGCAACAGCGCCTAAACGGTACATAGTATTTATCACCAAAATTTGTATAGTCTGATCGATCTAGCTGAAGTCAAGGATCTTGAATTTCAAACGGATATTTTAATTTTTGGGGATAGAATTTTACATGAACCCGCTACATTTTCAAAACATTTTCAATAAAGACACAATTTTTTCCCTTGTATTTTGCTTGAATAGAGCAATGGATATTTGTAACTAGTGGTGCTACAGAATACCATAAACTTCCTGTACTAGATTGTTTTCTAATATCTTTCGTCTGAGGTGTATTTTTGGTTTTGGCCTCCCCTCTTCCCAACTACCATCTATTGCCACTAAAAGTTAATTTTTCCTTCTCTATTTTTCGGCCTCTCAATAGTATAACTGAAATATGACTTTAAGAATATTATAGTCAAGTAAAACTTCTGATATGGACTTTTTGGTTGAAAAATTCGAAGCCGTAGTGAGTGTATGTCATGTAAGCGTTTCTGTAAATTAGAAATTTGAAGCTCTGTTTTACATAAAACTTCTGAGTTTCGGAGAAACGTCATTGGAAATCATTTGCAACACTTCTACTCTCAAATGCAATAATCTGTCCAAATCGCAGGTAATGTAAACAGTAATGGCGTGGGAGTATTAAAAAAAACTATTTGTGTAATGTTTGGATTTTGTAATTTTCACTCTATTCTTATAAGAAATTTTAAAGAAAACATTTGGAGCTGATTTGAGAAAAAATTAAAATGTCACTGAGGCTTCACATCAAGTACCCCAAAATTTGAAGTATTTTTTCAAAATCGCAAAGCTTCGTGTCGGACCAAATCGATCTGGAAACATTCATTTCGAAAAAACATATGCAGACAAAACAGACGGACGGACGTTTAAAGAAATTGGGATAACAGGGGGCCACAAAACGTCTATTTCCGTTAAAGTCTTGATATCGATTTTACGCAGCGTTATCTTTCTCTACACTACTTTTGTTACTCCATATATACGTACGTGTACGAGAAAGTGAAAATGACACAGTTCCTATTTTCATTGAAGTCTCTGTATTTTCAAAAATTGCAAAAGTTTAATTTTTTCCATATGCCGCAAGAGTTATTGAGTTAGAAGTAACAATAACATATTACGTAACCGTTACTAATAGTATGAGAAAGTATGTGCTGTTGAAGTTCCAATCGTTTTAAAACATTTCAAGTTTAATCCTTTAGAAGTTGCATGCCTGTTATTATGATATAGGGTTTTCTGTCTTGTTTCTGCGATATGATTACAAGTTATTCGTATATTCTTTTCTATTATTTTCCTACATCTATTTCAATATTTTCTATTTTCTCCTTTATTTTTGAAGCATTTGTTACTTTAATAGGTAAAATATACGTCAAATCAATTTTTGGTTATCGAAACAGAAAGTAAAGCAAATTGTTTCACCACTTGACTCTATTCATTAAATCTATTTAACCCATATTTGTGTGTGTAGCCTGTTTTAGTGTATTGAAGGGGCCCGCGAGAAAGTTGACGATAGTAAAGAGGTTTGTAGGAGATAGCCACTTTGTAAAGCATTGTGATCGAAGCCACTACACAGCAGCAGGCTGTCATTTTCTGTTGCGGTTACCACAACGATTTTCGTAATACTCTTAGATTTCTTCCTAAGCAACTGCAAAATGAAGTAATGCTTCGTCTTAAAGAACACTGCCCCGTGCATTCGAAACGTCTTGAATGCATTTGTTGAACGATGTCCTTAGTAGCGACAAGGGCCGAGCATCCACTTATGACATCCTGTGACACTTGTGACACAGCTAGTGTATTCCAAGTAGAATCTTTCAAAGCCTTCCATGTAGGGATGGGAACAAAGTGCATAATTTTTCTAAATACTTCTTACTTTTTCTAAAAGAATTCTTTTCATAGAATATATGAATGCTTTTTATGACTTTTTGCGAAGTATTAAAGAATATCCTTTCCAGGATGAAATATTGTTATAGTTATACATCACTTAATGCACTAAACATTATTGCATTTTTCAAGAAGAGTGCTTGAAATGTTTTCCAATGATGTTCTCAAACTCAAACTTTTGCTATGAAAATGAGCTAAAAATTGCGCATTTTCAGAAAGGCTCAAAGATATTTTCTTAAAAACGACACCAAATTTTTCAACGAAAATCTGTATATATAAGCGGGTTTCATTCTTCTAATATTCTTAAAGTTACATTTAAATTCTGGTGTTAGGGATACAAAAATTTAAAACCTGAAAAATTGCCTTCCAGGGGCAAATAAATGGTTGTTGAGAAGGCACTGGTAAAAACTGAAAGATGGCCCAGAATGAAAGGTTAAGGAAACTAACCAGTACGAGAAAGTTTCTGCCATTCTGTAACACCAGTAGTTTGTTATTCTCATTGTTTATATTAAGAACCCCAAATATGGGGTTTCTTCGACTCCTTTCCTCATTTTCATCTTTGGTTATGAAAAATGAACAAAATTCGAATGATTCTTACTGAGCATTGCGAAGCCGTCGCGCGCAATAGAAGACGGGGAGCGAGGAATCAAACTTATATTATTTTATTTATTTATTTATTTACGTCAAAAACAGTTAAAAACTGTGTGTGACGTGCCATGGGGAGAAGTTATTTTGAAGTTACATTTATATTCAGAAGCAAAACAATGGACCATCTCAGCATTTGCTCGAGGATTAGGGAAACTGGACGAAAACCTGATCGAGATGGGGATCTCATAAACTGACTTAGAAACTGTCCAAAGTATCCGTTCCGTCCCGCCCCGACTAAGCCCAGACCCACACAAAAACTGCCGTCCGTCTGGTCCGGTCGGTCCGATCAAGTACGGGCTTAGGCTATCCGTCCGTTCAGTGGGACAATAAACTGTTTTTTTCGACAAAGCTAAAGTGTGTGGATAAATGAAACACATATAGAATGTTCACATGTAATTAATATTGCCAATTAGACTCTCTTCGCTCACTGCCAAGACAACGTCAAGGTTCCGACCTTGAGCATTCATGATTAACGTAAAACGTCCTTGAAAACTGTCACAGTATTTAAGCCTTACCTTCCCGCAAAATACGGATAAGGCTTAACTGGCTCAATTCACTTTCGTAACTACCATTATTAAAAGTAGTTTTAATTAAATGGGTTATTTTTGAATAGCTAACTGAACTCAACACATTGGTACGGTACAACAACTTTTCGAATCACTACCCATCTACACAACGGATTCCATACGCATTTCATTTATCCATCTGCATTACTCAAATGTATTTTAAAATGCAGACTGGGATGCTAAAGATGCCATTGGACCGCAAATCTGGAAAAGACATGAACTGTAGAGTTGACAGAATGTTATGTTTTACAAGTCATCAATTTCTGAACTTTTTCTGAAGTTCGCTGCCAAATGTATTGTCAAATCAGAAGTTTTATATCGACACAGGTCAAGCTGTCCAGTACGCGGTCAGTAATGGCGGAAGAGTTGAGTGGTGGCGTCTGCCGAAGGGGTTACCCCTTTTACTAAAGAAGCCTGATCTTCCGACTGTTCTATCGTATCTGCCGAGCTCTACTGGAAATCAGGCATATTCATGACTCACTCTGCCTGTTGTATGGCGACAAGTATTAAAAACTATGTTTTGAACAAGTTTCTTCAATGCCAACGCATTTTTTAATTTTTTTGTTTTCAAGGTAGTTATTTAGGGTAGATACTTTTCGAGACATCATAGAAACATTACGATATACATTGTTACTTCACTGAAGAGCAGGTTTCCTAGAGTTTCAAATTGATTGTACTGGTTCTTGACTCGATTCGAAACCAGTGAGATTATATTTTGACGTTATTTAAATACAGCAGTGTTTAATTCTAGAAATAAGTAAATTTAAACACTACAATTTAACAGATGTTGCCATACAAGGTGTACTAAGCGAGGCTCTAAAATTGCGGATGAGAATATTCTTTCTAAAACCGTAGCTAATCCTATCGAAGGGACCCCATTTGCCGAGTGGGTTCTACGTACTGGGAGCCCCACTTGCCGAAGGAGCCTATCTGCTTAGTGGGCACCAGCTGTCGAGGGAGCATTTACCAGCGAGGTCCCCGAGGGTCATGCCAGGAGAGGTAGATTAGGACATCAATTGATGTCATTGCCGTGACCCTGACCGGGAGGTCCTAGGTTCGAGTTCCCATCGTGGTAGGATTTTCGACACTTGCTTGTCAGTAGGTCAAATTTAGTCGCTGACTGGATTAGAATTATAGCGGCCGGCTGCTCAGATCGGTGGTTTTCTGTATTTTTTTCGATGAACACCGGCGGGGGGCGGGAGGCGAATGTCGGAGCAGTACCCTAACAAAAGGGCTACGGACCGCGCGCACTTTCCTTCCTCTTCCTTGTCCTATTCCCACGCTTACATTTACATGCCGGGAGACCGGTCGGGAGCTTTGAGCTTGTCCAGGCTGGGGCGGTGCCCCGCTAGTGGGAGATACCTCGCTGAGGAAGAGCCCGCTAGCCGACGGTAAGTTGGCGCCGGATCTCGCCATCCAACGGAGGAAGATCAGCGCCACCTCCCGAGGAAAACTCATTCACTACTCTTCGGGACTAATGACCTTAGCAGTTGACGCGCCCGGATCACTAACAAACAATCAATTCTGAGGGCTATCTTCGCCGGTCCTAGCTCCAAGATGGCCTTTGCCGCCCCTTAATGCGGTTTGCAAAGAGTCATTACACATAACCTGGCTCCTCGATACGGTAGACAGCCCAAAGAAGAGAGTTTCCAAAAATGTTAGCATCATGGCTCACTCTTTCGCCGTGCTAGATGTGGGAGAAAATGGCTGAAGTAGAAACAAATCTTTCTCCTTCAATTAATTTTGTGTGGAATCCTGAGTATATGTTTGCAGTTTTATGAGAATAATAAATATTTCAATAATATTCCATATACAGGCCTGCTCTCTTCGTACTCACTTAATTTTCGTATTTTTATTGTGGAAGACATAAATTCTGGCTCATTCTATAAAACCTCTGACCTAGAAAGTGACGAATACATGAATTTAAAAGTTACCAAGGATGGTAAAGTTCCTAAAATCAAATGACATGTGAGTAGCTAAGACTCTCACATGAAAATAAGATTTTTGAAACCTCCCACCTTTCGCACCCCTCTGCAGCCAAAAGCTTTTTTTATTTTATATTTTTGTTGAAACGTTAACTTTTCTATTGAAAAAAAAAGAAACATAAAATTAATTATACTAGAAAAACATTTCTTAATATTTTTTCGGCGTCAAATTGAAAAAATGATAAAGAATTATTATTACTGTGTCGTAAATGACGGGAACGGCCGCGAAAATCTCAAGAGGTCTTCTCAAAAAAACAGTTTTGTGTTTTTTCCCCAGATTTTTTTAATTGCCGGACTGTACATAGTTATAAAAATAAAACTATTTTCCCGCCTTTGAAACCACTTATGACTTTAAATATACTATGAAAATGACTGAAACAGTTCTTAAGTTAATTTTAGTGTTTATTAAACGTATTTGTATATTATTATTTGACCTGGAATTTATCGTTCCAAAATATATTTTGAAAGCTTTGTAATTCTGTTTATAGTATACCATAGGTGAGATGGCCGAAATCGTTAGGCAATAGTTTCGTAGCGGTCTCGAACAGAAAACCGCGGGTTCGAGTCCGGCCTCGAGCATGTGTGTATTTGTGTATGCTAGTATGTGTGTGCCGTCCTTTCACCTCTCACTATTATCATGTCATAGTCCATACCCCCAGGGCTAACAACCTTAGGAATAAAATCGGGTTTCACCTAAAATACTGACCCCCCCCCCCAAATGCGCTTGGACGTGCTAAAGCAGAATGCACGCGTGGTCTGAGTTGGTCTATCCGCGAAAAAAATATCATACGCCGAGGGAAAGGTGATAGTTTTGGGGAGTTTGTAAGAAACCATCGACCCAAAACCCTGTAACTGTGCTCCTGGTAGGCAGAGAATTACACCTCAGTCCCACCTCCAAGATTTCAGACAAAAAAATAGAAGTTTGCAGATTATGGCATACAAATCACATTATTGCAACACATATTATAATCGCGCAAAACGCGGAAACGATGCGTGCGAGACCTTTTAAATCAGGTGTGCCGGTGGGACGAGCGAGAATGGTATTTGATGTGAGGCAATACTTCCGACTCATACACAAAACATCTACTACGATGGTTTTTCCTACTAGCTCTTCTGCATTCTCATTATCTCTAGCTATAATTCTGAAGAGTTTATACGAATTTAGACTGTTTCTGCAAAAACTCTGACAACGGTAGATATAATTCCGTAGTAAACGACAAAGAAATATATAATTCCTTTAACCCATCAACACAGTATGGGGCTATCCACCATGTGCTCAGAGGACTGGAAATGATTTGAATTCTCAGCAGTGGGAGTGGAAAGCGACAAGGATCGTCTTGATCTCGATAACTACTCTACAGGTCCCAGCTCCGGAGAAACTGCAACAAATTATCTCCTCTATATGAATGAATAACTGCCAGGAAAGTGATGAATGTAGATCAGCAGGTCTCTTCTGAAAAAAAAATTACACTGCGAAGGGATGTGTTCAATCACTAATGTCACGATTGTTCGATTTCTTAGTTGGTGATCAAAACGACTCCCTCGGTTGCAATACCACTGTCTGAAGCAACTGAGGTCAGAAGGTACTAACTCATACAATAGTTCAAGGCATTAAAATTTAATTGTATATTCACTTTTCACATTTTCACTACAGAAGTGTCTTTTCCAGTTGAGAAACCTCCATCCACACTCCTTCAAGTTGAACAACTTATGTAATGCCCGAGACTACTCCCACAGCCTGCACCAACCAGACTCAAACCCAAACGAAATCATTTTCTTACACTGCTCCTTTCACAGTTAAAGAACTAAGTGTTTGCACCAGAATAAATGACCTTCAGGAGCTTCTAAAATGTGAGACTTTATAAGAGACAATGACAGTTGTTCATGATTTTGCAATTTGTAAATATATAGATGGCAACAGAATCGCGTTCAAAATGTGTAAATGGCCAGTGCATTGGCAGAGCTTTCTTTTGTGCTCAAGTGATTAATGTGAAAAGGTGACGTGATTTTGATCGCACGGCGGGAATTAATAGACTTTGAACGCGAAATGATAGTCAGAGCTATATGCATGGAGCATTCTTTTTCGGAAATTGTTAAGAAATTCAATTTTCGAGATCCACAGTGTCAAGAGTATACCGAGAATACCTAATTTCAGGCATATCCTCTCACTACGGAAAAAAGTATTCCCTGAAGGCCTTCACTTTATGACTGAGAAAAGCAGCGTTTGCGCAGAGTTGTCAGTGCTAACAGAAAGTACCATTGCACGAAATAACCGCAGAAATTAATGTGGGACGTACGACGAACGTATCCGTTAGAACAGTGGGGCGAATCTAGACCTTAATGGGTTATGTCAGCAGAAAACAGACTCTAGTTCCTTTGCTAACAACTCATCGCCTGCAGCGCCTTTCCTGACTTGTAGATTCCGCGAGTAGAAACACGCCCCTGTAGATTCCGCGAGTATAGGAGTATCAATCGTTTAACAATGCCAATATTTCATTCATAATAGTTGTTTTCAAGAATTATGTAGTGAAATAGACCGCCGCCGCGATGTCGGACGCGAGAGAAAGAGAGAAGAGAAAGAGAGAAGAGAAAGAGAGAAGAGAAAGAGAGAAGAGAAAGAGAGAAGAGAAAGAGAGAAGAGAAAGAGAGAAGAGAAAGAGAGAAGAGAAAGAGAGAAGAGAAAGAGAGAAGAGAAAGAGAGAAGAGAAAGAGAGAAGAGAAAGAGAGAAGAGAAAGAGAGAAGAGAAAGAGAGAAGAGAAAGAGAGAAGAGAAAGAGAGAAGAGAAAGAGAGAAGAGAAAGAGAGAAGAGAAAGAGAGAAGAGAAAGAGAGAAGAGAAAGAGAGAAGAGAAAGAGAGAAGAGAAAGAGAGAAGAGAAAGAGAGAAGAGAAAGAGAGAAGAGAAAGAGAGAAGAGAAAGAGAGAAGAGAGAGAGAGAAGAGAAAGAGAGAAGAGAAAGAGAGAAGAGAGAGAGAGAGAAGAGAAAGAGAGAAGAGAGAGAGAGAGAAGAGAAAGAGAGAAGAGAGAGAGAGAAGAGAAAGAGAGAAGAGAAAGAGAGAAGAGAAAGAGAGAAGAGAAAGAGAGAAGAGAGAGAGAGAAGAGAGAGAGAGAAGAGAGAGAGAGAAGAGAAAGAGAGAGGGGGAGAGGGAGGGAGAGGGGGAGAGGGAGGGAGAGGGGGAGAGGGAGGGGGAGGGGGAGAGGGAGGGTGAGGGGGAGAGGGAGGGAGAGGGGGAGAGACAGGTAGAGAGAGAGGGAAAGGCAGAGATAGAGATATAGAGAGAGATAGAGGGAGAGCGAGAGAGAAAGCGCTATTTTCCACTTTGGCCAGAGGCTTAAATGTCAGCGTTTTTGGCACGCTCTAGTACCTAAACCGATCTTTAAATTTTTGCTTTTTTCGTTTTAATTTAAATTTTTTAGTTTATTTACATTTTCTTCGTGAAGCCTATCTTTTTCGAGGTAGCAAACATAATTTTCAAATTAAGCATATCAAAAAACATGTATAACCGTTGAGAAAGAAACTTCAGAATTTTTCCTGGTTCAGATATCTAGTGACTGGGCTAATAGCTCACAGTATGTGTACACGAAAATAACTGGTTTTGGTACTGACATTTGACGATATTAATACTGATAAGGGTAAAGTATAATTATACACTTAACATACAAAAAATGTAATTACAAGGAAGTATTTAATCAATTTGAAACCAACTCATTTTACAAAAGATTGTGACGGTTCTTTTCCTCGGAGAGATAACAAGGACGATTTTCAAAAGGTCATAAATTGAACCTATCAAATCAGATACGTATTTATCGACTCCCGGAGACATGAATATAAAATGAACCGTGTAAACGAAAACAATTTTTTCGCCTAGTTTGTAGGGTCTAAATCTCTAAAAATAACTATTTATGAAATATAATAATAATTACAAAAAGAAATATTTTATTTATTTAATAGGTAATTATTACAAACAAATTAGCTTACTTGATCCTATGTGGCTAGGCCGAAGGCCTTTAAGCCATTACAATACCTACATCCTTTCGCGTTCTAATCTTTCGAATTCTGGTATTCACCCCAAATGGTCTCTCCATCGCATCAAAGCCGCGGAAAAGAGACCATAAGGTACGGCTCAGGAAAAAACCCCTGAAGGGGGAAAAACCTGCCGTCAGAAGCCGAGTACATACTAATCTATCCGACGTTTATTTTAACTTTATTTTCTGGCGTGGGCGTCCCGCCGTCTCCTTCCAGTGCTTGGCCTCCTCAGCACCTGAAATCAAACAGCGCCACAGAAGATCATCCGCACCAGCGCCTCTGCCCTTATATTTTCGATCCCCCCTTACCTTCCCCCCCCTAATGTGCTTATTACTATGCCAGTTTTATTTTATTTATTATATTGACCTGTTACTTACCAATTGACTACGACTTATGACTTATTTCTTAACTGTTTACTAACTTAACATAAAATTACTGATTAACTTACATATTGTTAGCTTATTGACTTATTTATTTCTCTCCAGTCTAGGCTCCGCGCAAGCTAACCGGTGCTGTTTTCCCACTCCCTAATTTCAGTTTCCCTAATGGTCCGAACCTTTCCTAAAAATGTTCCTAATTCTTTCATGAATTTAGACCTTTTATCACCTAAAATGTTTTGGGCGAGCGTTACGTTCCTGTTTAGGAAGTAGTAATTTCCCATTCCCATCCATTTTTTTCTCCATGATTCGGTTGCACAGCAAATTAAGAGGATGTGGATCCTGTCTTGCCTATCACCGCAAAGCACACAGATGCCATTACCACTTGCGTCCTTTAGTCTACGCTGCATCCATCCCCCAACCCTGAACCAAGCGTATCCCCCTCTTGCGTCCTTTCCGAGAGTATGAACGTAACTTTCGCAACCCCATAACGGACTCGCATGGATTTGAGCTATTAGCGAACGTTTTTCAGCCGTTGCTGCCCAGATCTCTTGCCTTTTAATATCCGCAAGTCTATTGGAAATCAGCTGTTCTATCTCACGGGTTCCCCTATCTCCCACCATTTCCGGAGAGACGTCTCCCAACCCTGCGCGGTCAAGTAGCCTTTTAATTTTGTACGCCCAGTAGCGATGGTCGCTTCCCTGCCATTGCACTCTAAAGCACCTATGTATAAGTGTGTCACCCTGTTCATCTGCTAATTTAATCCAAAGTTTAATAGATTTCATTTTAAAATCTCTCCAAATTCCTATACTACCGACCTCTCTTAAGACTCCGGCATTTGCTGCGCATCTAGAAACTCCTAGAATTAATTTGAAATAATCTGTTTCGATACTTTCTAGTCGATCTATCCTATCCACTCCCCAGATTTCTGCCCCATAGTTCATAGCTGGGAGAACTAACGATTTGAACATTGTATCGCACACTTTTACCGGCAATTCCGGAACCCTGCGCACTGCGCAAACGATTTCTTTGAGCGCAATTCTTCCTTTGCTGTGAGCCGTCAATAGAAAAAAGAAATACAGTGAAGATAAGTGAAGGCAAGCAACAACATAGCATAATGCCAGTCACAGTGACAATTACACGATAACTGCAACAGGATAACCTGTAGCGCCCGAGCATGGCACCTGAGCGTTCCATTGCTTGTTTCCAGCGATGTATCGTAGGGATGTTTCGCGTTGGAGTTGCGTATTCTCTTAGCATGTTGGAACGGGTCTGTGTGACCACTGGCTTCACAATACGAAATTCACGGAATATGTGCATGGAACGTGTATATATATATATATATATATATATATATATATATATATATATATATATATATATATATGTGCCTTTTAAATTCGCAGTTATGTAAAATCAGGATTTTATAATAAATCGTTGAAGTTAGATAAAATGTAACCCAATGTTGGTAGTACTTCTATTACAAAGCTGAAGTTGTTACTGTCATCAAAAATGACTTAAAAGTCGTGCCCTGTGAAGTGGAAAGACTTGACTTCACCACTTGTTCACTGCTAATTCGAGTAGTAGTTACATGTTACTCGTCGCTTGAGTTGCACGTCTGTGTTACTTTGTGTTACAGATGATGCATGTCTGAACCCACCATTATAGAAATCTAATTTCTTGCAACTTGCAATAATAATGTGTTCACAAAACAAAGGCAGATTCATCAATTTGTCAGCTAGAATTACAATTGTCTTGTATGAATATGCTCGAATGGAAATTGTAAAGTTCAGAGGTACCAAATATCAGTAAAACTGTGAAGGAAACACTATGCGCAGTGGAACGATGGCGTTAATAAAATTATTTAAAATGTTTTAAAAATACGTCTGCACGCTTATTGATGTGAGCCGACCCGTCATTGTGCTCTTCGAAAACCCTACACTATTTTTTAAATTTATAATAAACATTTTCATATTTTACAAAGTTCAGTTCACACTACATGTGTATTGTTGGCTTAAAATAAACTTCATCCTACTATAGGTAAACCTGTTTCTGTTTATCGCACACTGGGAGTCGTTACCTCTGTTTATCGCTCATGAGGAATATCTATGTTCAAGAGTCTCCAATCACTCCGTAACAGATTAGGTATATCACTACCATGAAATTTTTTGTTTCAACAACTGATATTTATGGAATAATTTACTTTTAAAGAATGTAGAACTTCCGCTTCTCCTTTTTCGCTTTTCTTAAAAGGTGAGAAATTATTGTAATTATTCATCGTAAATCGGCGACATTCCGACAGAAAACCTCACATTGCAGGGCCTGGCAACGACAAAGTCTTGTTCCTTTCTTTCCTAAATTACTTCCCCTAACACAGGCATGTCAAGGTCGCGGGCACTGCGTCCAGTGAAATTGGCGCGCGATTTAAAAGTACGAGTACAAACGTCCCGGAGTGGCGATATGTCACTGTATACCTGGCCCTTGACAATCCTTGAGAGACGTCAGTTGACAGTTATTGTCACAAATTTAGCTACTATATTAATTCTCATTTTCTCTTTGATGTAAAGAAATGATCCATTAAAATGAAATAATACAGATGTCCGATTTCAATTTCTCAGCTGAGAGTAAAAAAAGAAGTATCAAAAGTATCTTGATTTTGTAATCCTGTTCACTTAAGAGTGATTAAAAGGATGAATATTCTACGTCCAGGTTAGGAGGTTTAACAGACAAATATGCTTGTCTGTTAGAAGCACTGGCCGTCCGTAAGCGAGAATTGTTAACGTATTGAGACTTGTTAATTTATTTCACATTATTCCTAAATACAATAAATAACTGAATGATTTAATAACACAACGAAAACAGGGAAAAATTACCATTCAAATATATTCCTGTCACTTTTCAAAATGTTTATATAAGGGAGAATTTGGAAAGAAAATAAACGTGAATAAGTAGTAAAGAATATAATCTTAATTCAAACCCCGACTGACACAAAAAATCTGGCAAACATATTTTTGCATGACGCCACTATTCGCCGCCCCGCGCCGGTTTAACTTGCGCATGTACACCCCTTTCTGGATTTGAAGGGGAAGTGGGTGCGGAGTGAGGGGAGGTTGCCCGCGCCCGCAGGAGCGCTGGACTCCCCTGGCGGGCTAGTGGCTCGTGCGGGCGCGGTTTGTCAGCCTTCTCTAACACGTATAATCAGAGCCAATCTTTTGTGGGTCATTGATACCGAAAAGTCAATTGGCGGCAAAACCCCTGTCTGTTCGTCTGTCTGTCGGTTTGTGGCCAACACTAGCGCCGAAACCGTTCAGGCGATTTTCTCCAAAATTGAGGATTCTCCGAGAGATCTGAACGAACTAAAGACCTTGCGAGGTTCAAACATCTTGATTTTTGAGAGTACTTTACATGAAATTGCAAGAGCATTTTTAAAATTTCCTCAAAAATGGTTTCGAATTTTTTTGAGTAACTTTGTCTTTGGATAGCATAAGTTACGTTTAAAAGAATGCCGCCAGTCTCATTTTTTTTTAAATGCCAGATTTTTCGGAAATTACGAAAGTTGAAAATTTTTTGGTCTTCGCCCAACAACTACAAAATATAAGATACAACTATAAGATAGTATTCTTAACAAACTATTGTTCAAAGACATCTTGAAATAGAGGCATGTGCATTTTTACCAGAATAAGAGTTCTTTTACCGAAATTTTTCGTGAAATTCAGGCAATTAAATTTTTTAAACAGTTATTTTCACAAAATGGTTCCAAATGATTTATTTACATTTTCTCCTCGTATGTATCAAAGGTCGGAAATTGCAAAAAATAACTTTGCAAAATACAATATTATATATAGAAAATTGTTTCATAAATGAAAACTGTTGAAAAAATTACTTTAAATAAGGTCGTGAACATATTTTTGAAAAAACAAAACAAAAACAACAAAAAAACGAGTAGTTTTCGCGTTATTGCTGCTTTTACTTAATGTAATTTATATTTAAAAAAACAGCCTGCTTCAATTTTATTCTTTTAAATTTTTCCTAGGATAGAGTAAAGAAAGCTTAAAAATGGTTCAGGTTTCATTTGCGTCACACGTTCTGAATTTGTTTGAAAACTGCCGAAGTTAAAAGTAATGCGAGGAAAAGTGACAGGAAAGCTGAGTACATCCTTGTTAGTTGTGGTGTAACGGTAACACCACACGATAACTGGGAGTGTTTCTAAGGATCTGAGTTGGAATCTCAGCGTGGAGAAAATATTGCTGATTGGAAATACTTTTGCATGTTCATGTGGTAGTTTAATATCTCAGAGCCGTTACAAATAATGGAAAAAAGTATATGCTGATGTAGCACTAGTTATCTTCTCAAAAACCGCTCCATTTTGTTCTTATATTTTGTTGTTGAATAGATCAAATGACGCTTAAAAAATTGACGCCAGTCCCATTTTATGTGAACTCTCTGCATTTTTGAAAATTTCAAACAAAAATTAACTTTGCCTTATTGATAGAGATTTTTTCCTAACAAAATATAGTAGTATGTAGTATAGTAGTATAGTACATAGTAGTATGTAGTAACTATAAACGAAGTAGTAACATACGTAGTATAGAGATAGTTACGTAATGGTGCGGAAAATCGATTTTGAGATTTCAACGTAAATAGAGGTTTTGGAGACCCCTGATAACCGAAGAAGTGTTTGTTTTTTTTTCTTCAAAACTTGCGTCCGTCTGTCTGCTCGTCCATTTGTCTGTTGTCTGTGAAGAACGCTAGAATCTAAACTATGTATAGGATATTTTTCAACCTCAATGAACACCTGAGAACTCGAAGCTCTACGATTTTGAAACATTCATTAATGTTTGGGGATCCTTTACATGAAGTCCGTGCGACGTCAAAATTTTCTCAAAAAGGACTACAATTTTTGATTTAAATTTCTTGCAAGAAGAAAGTGAAATACACTTTTAAAGGTGGCGTAGGTCCGATTTTTACTATTAACACTAAATTTCCGAAAATTGCAAAAGTTTAGATTTTTTTTGCGTCTTCCTACAACTACAAAATTGAACCAAATAAAATAGAGATTTTCCTTCAAATGAAATTTGTGTTCATAGTTATTTCATTAAGGTCATGTACATTTGTTGAAACGTTTAGTAGTTTTCGCGTAATATGTGCAATCTTCATTTTTTTTCTTTAAACTTTTGTGAAGGATAGTGCAAAATATACTCGCGATTTTGCTCTATTCTTATGTTTTTTCCAAAATACACAATGTAATTTTTTTGACAGCGTCTCACGTCATTAATATTCACAATAGCGTCTATTTGTTCACAGTATTGCATTTACGAGTTCAAGTGCTTTAAATGATGTCTTTTAAAGTTTCTCGAAAATTCAAAACGAACTCAAAACTCCGCATTTTGAGAATCGGTCAAAAGTTATCTTCATAAAAACTGCTTTAATTTTTCCCTTCAATCGTTTCGCCAATTTAATAGTTTAAGATGACGTAAAATTAATTTTGCTGTATTCTTTTATTTTTTCGAAAATTACACAAATATCTATATATATATATACATATATATATATATATATATATATATATATATATATATATATATATATAATAATAATAATAATAATTCTCACGCCTTTAATATGCACATCTCCAGCGATTTATGTACATTATTGCATTTGGGAGTGAAAGTGCTTCAAATAACTTCTAATTTCGCAATTAGAGTGACGATTAAACGCCATTTTCTTAAAAATGGCTGCAAATTTTTGAACGAAAATTGCCTTATATGTCGAAGTTTTACTCCTCTCTAATACTGGTAAAGTAATATTTGGATTCTACCACAATTGGATTCTGGTGATGGCCAGCCCAGGTCTAGGTAAATTCTTTATTGTTCTATTTTCAAAAAAGCAGCAATAGCTCAAAACGTAATATTTCAGCAATTACGCGTGGAAACTACTGTTGATTTCTTGGAAAGAATTACTTTTCGGTAGGCGTATGACAAAATATATTTTGCCTTACTGGAACTGCAAAGAAGTCTTGGCCACATAGAAAAACTGTGTACAACAAAGTAAACAAAATACTGGGTCGTTATGAACAACCTGGATGCTGTCTCGCATTTTCAGAATGATTCCAAGAGTGTATTCTTGTAAGTTTCCATGAATTCGTACAAGAAAATAGTGTACACAACTCGTAGGAAAGTGTCATAGACTACTCATTTCAAAATGTCGAACTGCACTTGTATAGTTGCCTCGTCCGTCAACGTGTCATTCGTTTGCCAAAACTCACTTTTGGTACTAGTTACGCAAATAACGATTTGCATATTTGAAAAGGAACAAACATAGTCAAAACGTCTGGATATAGAGAAAATGTTTTGTGCTGAGGTGGCTGGTGTGGCCCGTGGAGGAGGCTGGGTGCTGGTGCGTCGCAGCCTTCGTCCGCATCGTCTGGGGCGCACCTGAAGTGGCTCGTGTGGAGGACAAGGACAGGAGGATTTGCGCGTGCGCGACGCAGTGCAGACGGGGGGGGGGGGGGGAGGAAGGGCGAGCGCACGCGTCCGGCCGGCGTTGGAATGGCACTACGGGACGAAATGGGGGCTAGGTGTGGAGACGGGGAGCTTGTCGTGGTAGGGCGAGGCAGAGTTACTGATTTCGAACCTGTTAGAAGAGATTGAGACAGTCGAATGCATTTTCTGTGATGAGCCGAGTAGAGTAGTGGGGTTAGTCTAAGAAGGGGCTATTTTGATAGCACTGAAAATAAAAGGAAGTCATGCTGAACGATGCCATTGCAAGAGGTTGTGTCGAAGGCGAGCCAACTCCAACCGAACGCGTAAACTAACTGATCATATGGACCTAATCTTCAGTTATGCAGTCAGCAGATATCCAATCAGTAACTGTCGAGGGGGTGCCTTCTTAGAGTAACCTCTCTACACCAAGAAAGAGTCCTTACTTATCAACGTCCATCTTTGTTTCTGGGCTGTGTGGTGACGCACTGGCCAGCGAAGATGGGCTTCGTTACGCAGCTGGCAGAGTTCTCGAGACGTCCGGGGCAGTCTTGAAGCTGATCTGCATCCTTGGTCGCATAGTTGGCGCGCTGCAGTAGACCGAGCGTTTATTCTCAGATGTGCTGCGTGGTAGTAGTTGCATTTTCGCAATATGAAAGCGGCTAGGATGAGGACTTGGGAAGGCTTTGGTGGACAGGGTCGCATGCAGCCAGGCTTTCTCATTTCCAGATGGTCAATTCTGAGAGACATTTTTGTTCCATAAGCTGACCGGTGAGTTGATCTGTGCTTTGGATGATTATTGATGGGAAGCACGACAGCTGATAAAGAGTTGTTCCTTCCAATGGATTTAGGGTTGGATCCTTGCATTGGTAATCAGTCTGCTGTTTCATTGCCTTTGATGTGGTCTTGAGGCTTCCATCCTTTCAGAAGGATATTCATTTTCATCCTGCAACCGATTCTCTTGTAATCTGGTTGTGTTGCGAAAGATCCTGGTTGGCGTTTTGAGATTCTACAAATAGACTTTATATAGCGAGTTTATGTATTCCAGATTGGCGGCTGCAGCTTTTATGGCGGCTTTCTCACAGTCATAGCTCGAGTGCTGAGCTCCAACAGTTAGGACGCTTTGTAAATGCTTGTAGAGGTAATCGGTTATTGCCCTTTAAATTATCCGCTCTTTTTCTTCCTAGATAATTTAAAGGACAGATTGCCTCGGCGTCAGCAAGCTAGAGTAGGTGATGTTTCTTACATTGAGTTTAGTCTGCGACAGGCAGGAAAAATTTCTGGTATATGTTTAATCGTGCTGGTGCTCCATATGATATGCTATATTTTGTATGCAGGTTTTGTGCATCAAGAAAGAGAGTTTCACGGGTTTAAATGAATAGCATCTATGCTAAAAGTTTCAGCTTTGCAATACTTTTTTTGTAGGCTTAAACATACAATTTTTGAGCTAATGGAACATTTGAACTATTATTTACAGCAAACTTCTCCACTTAATATTCAGAATAATTAACTTAAATTTTACTTCTCGAATACGTACGTACCGGGTAAAACACGTAGTATAGAGAAAGTTATACAATGCTGCGGAAAATCACTTTCGAGATTCAACGGAAATTCACGTTTTAGGGTCTTCTGTACCAAATATAGTTTTTTCAAAAAGCTCATCTCCCCGTCCGTCCATATGTGAACAACAGTAGCGCATGAACTATTCGTAAGATTTTTCTTTTCGAAAACGAGTATATCCTGTTCGATGCGGTCCGAGCCGAAGCTCTGCAACTCTACAAAACATTCTTCAAATTTTGAAGGTATATATTTTACAAAATGACCCTGGGTCATTTCAAAATTTCTCAAAAATTGCTCGAAATTCTTTCTTTCTTTAATATTCTTTGTAATATTAGAATGAAATACACTTATAACGATAGCATAGGTCCTATTTTTACAGTCCCCTCCAAATTTTCTAAAATTACAAAAAATTGCATTTTTCGGCGTCTTCTTCCAACTACAATATAAAAAAGCGATTTTTCCTTGAAAAAATTGTTCTCCACAATTAGTTCTTTTAATGACAGTTATATATTTCTATTCGAACATATTAGTTTTTGAGCAATTTCGAGAGAAAATTTCTTGAGAAAATATAGGCAATATTTTTAAAAAAATTGTCAGAAACTGCTCAATCTTTTCCCTTTAATCGTTTGGTAGAGATAGTGTTAAATACACTGTATAAGATGACACAAACGCCATTTTTCTGAATTCATTTGTTGTTTTTGTTAATTGCAAAAATATATTTTTATATATCTCTCACGTATTTATATTATGGTGATTTGTATACATTATGGCATTTATGAGAATGAGCGCTTAAAATGATTCATTTAAAGTTTCTCGAAAACTCAAACAGTTTTCTGTGAAAATAAGTTCCAAATTGCGCTTTTTCAGAAACGCTCAAATACTATTTTCTCAAAAACAGGTCCTAATTTTTTCTTTTAATTGTTTTTACGAGTAGCGCTACATAGACTGAATGACATGACACAAACGCCACTTTGATGTATTCTTTTGTTTTTTAGAAAAAAATTTTTTTTTTGAAATCTCTCATACAGCGTTATTACATTACGATTGCGGTAATTTCTTACACATTACCTGATATGCATTTGTGAGTAAACTTGCTTCAAATAATTTCTGATGAAGTTCTTTGAAAACTCGAAAGTGGGGGGTGAAAATGACATCTTAACTACCTTATTCTATAATTCTGGTGTCCTCTATGTATTTGACAAGCAAGTATGGATAGTTGGCACAAAACGGAACTGACATCTAAAAGGTGAAGTATTTAAAGGCGGTCTGCTTCAAGAGCAGACTTCCCTACTCATCATTTAGAATATGCTTACGGGTTATTTTGTGTAAAATGTGACTCCGAATTTAATCACATACAGATATGAACACTGTTTACATGTTTGTCTATGAATAGAGTTCTGAAGAGATCAACAGTATTTGACGTTTGAAAAAAAGATGGATATCAAAAGAAGGATCCACACGGCCAAGTCTCGCAAAAAAGTTAATTATCCTGTATTTAAAAACATCAATTATTTTCTTAAAAGTGTTTGAAACCAATAATTACAGAGGAAACAATACTTTACAAAAATTGTAATTACAAACATATTCTGAGAATATTATAGACAATTAAATTCGCTGCCAATTTTGTTCAGTTCTAACAAGCATAAACACAACAAAACGCTACTTTTCAATGTCTAAAAACAAATACGTGGCTGCAAGCTTGTTAACAAACTTATATTAGAAGACTTATATACTTATATTAGTGGCGTAGTACAATATATTGTAAAACGCTACAATCATTGAAAGAGGAGCCGCAAAATCTTCGGGCGGTTGGAAATCATAAGCAAACATTGAGTAAACATCGGAACAAAGATTTGGCAATGGTGAAGCTGCTGATGTTTAGCTATTTACAAACAGATTTCCCAAGTTTCTTACTATCTTCAATGAAGCGCGTAATCAAAGCGATAAAGCAGAGCACCGTTCCCGTTTAAAATCCAATGTCCAAAGGAAGCCGACGCAGCGCGCGCCCACCCCCCTTGCACTCGCCCTTTCGGACGCAGCCCCACTCTGCCGACTGAGGTGTCTCAAGGCAACAAATATTGCCACTGCCGTGACCCTGGCCGGGAGGTCCTGGGGTTCCAATTGATTGATTGATGAATCCGTGCGCGTCAACTGCCAAGGTCATTAGTCTCGTAAGTGTAGTCCATGTTTTCTCCTCGGGAGATGGCGGTAATCTTCCCCTGCTGGATGGTGAGATCCAGCGCCGAACTACTGACGGCTAGCGGGATTGTCCCCAACCAGGTATCTCCCACCAGCGGGGCACCGCCCCAGCAGGGACAGCTCTAAGCTCCACACCGGGCTCCCGACTTGTGTGATAGTGTAGTGCATGTAAGTGTCAGTGTACGAGTAAGTGGTGAGGATAGAACATGGAAGAGGAAGGAAGGATCGCACGCGGTCCGTGGCTCGTTTGTTAGGGTTATGCTCCGGCATTCGCCTGGTTTGATCGGATAAATCACAGAAAACTACCGGTCATAGCAGCCGGCCACTAGAATTCACCTCCAGACAGCGACTGAGTACGATCTAGCTATATAGCTAGTGTCGAAAATCCTGCCACCAGGGGGACTCGAACCTAGGGCCTCCCGGTCAGAGGTACGGCAGTGGCATCAGTCAATGCTCTGAGTCACCTCTCTCTCGGTTTGAGTTCCGATGGAGGCGGGGTTTCAACACTTTCGACAAAGCTAACTGTATTCAACAACAGGAGAAAAATGCTAAAGGCCAGCTGCTCTGATTGCTAATTTTCTATGGTTTCTTCGATCAATACCAGACCAATGCTGGAGAAGTACTTAAAATTGACTAAGGACCGTGCGCGATCTTTCCTTCCTCATCCTTGCCACCTCCTGCACCTCTTACATAAATACTTGCACAGTAAAGTGGTGTCGGGAGGCCAGTCGGAAGCTTGGAGCTTATCGCGGCTGGGGCGTCGCCCTGCTGGAGGAGATACTGGGAGGGAGAACCCGACATGTAGCGTCGCAGGAGCTTCGCCATCTTTTGCGCTATAACATCTACTGCATTGACGGGACGGCCCCGGAATACCAAACTAGTGTATCATTTCAAGGTTGGTGTTCGCGGCCCGGCGTAAAGTGGTAAGGGATGGCAACATCGATGTTTTTAAAACGTAGGTATGTCCCATGAAAAACATCGATATATTAACACATTATTTATTATCTATGTCTTTAACAGATCAATATAGTTCCCCGGAAACATCCAAACTTTTGAAAAAAGACATGTAATCTTTTTTAGATGATTTTAATCGTGGTAAATGTCGTTAAACTGCATTTTAAACTGTATATCATATTTATTAGGAAATTAAGGTGACAAAGCGCTTTCAGGCAGGATATACTTTACACTCATATTTACATATTATCCGTTTGTATTTGATACTGAACGTTTTCCTTCGATATATGAATGTAAGTAAGACCCCGATGTCCCCTATCTTTTATTTGCTTCTTTACATTTGATAAACATTATTATTACCATATCATTTAAACGTGCCCAAACAATAAAATATACCGGTATTCCATTTAAGAACTCTAATTAAAAATGGAAACCGGATGGGAAAATACCATTCATCCAATATCATAACATATTTTAAACATCGATGTTTTCATCGACAACGAAAAACATCTTAGTGATGTATCGAAATACATATTTTGATAAAATTTGCCATCACTAGATGTTGTGAGGTGTAGTGGCGCTGGACGCGAGGTTGCCTGGGGCAACCGCTGAAAGATCGCTCCCCCCTCTCCTCCTCAGCCGGACTCGCCCGCCCGCCCGCCTACGCGACTCTGGGCGCCCATTACAGCTCGTTAGAGCGCGCGGGGGCGGCTGCTACCTCCACCGCCCCCGCCGCCTCTGCCGCGGCGCGCTTTGTCCAGCTGTTGATGCGGAAAATGGGAATGGGCCAGACAACGAAGTGATGAAAGAAAACAGGACAAATTGTTCTCGATTCAAAACCCATTCCTAAAAGAGGTTCTCGATATCCTTCAAGCAGGAATACTTCGAAGTTTTCTCGAATAATGATGTCGGTAATACATTTCGCTAACATGAAAACGGGATGTAGTGAATGGCGGTAAGCTTGGAGTGTGGAAAGAAACCGCCGAATACCGAAATAGGTTGCACTCAGACGAATCCTTTATGTGTTACAATATGTATGTGTTGACAAGTTAAAACACAATTAGGGTGATGATGCTGTAAGGGCAGAACCAAGGACGTCATGATGCTGTAGGAGCATATCCAAAGGGGTGAGAATACGTCGATCCTCTTGAATCTAGATATTTTGCAACATGAATAATGAAATTAATTATTTACAATTGATACAATTTTGGGTCATTAAATATAATTGTATATTGTCGAAGATACGAGTAATTTTACAATAACTGTCAATGAAGCTGTTCTTTGAAATGCTCATTGACTGTTCTTATTTGTAGTCCTACAAGTGCCTTTGCCTCAGGCAGTTTTTGGATCTGCGCCCACCACTATGTTATGAATGCTACTACAAAATTAGAAACGTAAAACCGGCCTAAGCTTAGAGTGTGGGAAGTGCAATAATGATGTATGAAATTAAGAGAGAAATACATTTCGAAAATAAGCCACGTTTCAAGTTTTACACTTTTAGAACTCGTACAATTGGGGGATTCATATACTCCACCTCTTAAGAAAATTTGGAACTGAGACTGGTTAAGACAACAGCGCTATCACCTAATGATGTCTATCCTTGCCTACTAAAGGAACACGTGTTTCGCGTCGTTGTTAGAATAGTATCTCATTGTTTCTTGTGAGCTGTGAGCAATCTGTTCCTCTAAAAGTGAATAAATCAGCATGTGCCATTATCTAAAAATACTGTTGAAGAAATCCGAAGTTCACCAATAGATATAACAGAAAGTCTTCCTACAAAAAAATGGTATAATACATTAGTGTAAAATGTATTTCGAATAATTTGTTTCTGATTGTAGTTACATTTTCTTCTGCTTTTATGAGTCAGAGTCTAATAATGGGTGACTCGGCTGGGCATCAATGTGCATGATAATGTGATGCGATGCTCGCCAGTAAACTCTGGGTCTTCTGATAAGAACTTCTGTTTCTCCCTACTGATATGTTTAATCACTTGGCTAAATGGTGGTTTCTTGAGGGGTTCAGTGGTTATTAATAAACACTGCGGAGACAGTCCTGGAGTATTTCATTTTAAAAAGAAACAATGGTGGTAGAATAGGTTAAGTAGTTCTGAGAATACGAGTATTTAAGTACTTTAGTTTAAAGCTTGTGAAGAACTTGTCGAAGTACCATTTTAATCAAAGTTTAATAATTATATGATATATATCCTTTCTTTCGGAACTCTTTTTCTCCAGATTGTTTTGAGAGACATGAAATAATAGGCAAAATTGCAACACAAAATCAATTTTTAATTAAGAATGTTCAATGTTAAGGAGTGGATATATGAACAATTTAGAAAATTGGTTGTGCAATGTATTTAAAGCAACTTGATGAAGAGTTTTTGGCGGGAGATAATAGAAGTTTTAGTAATACAGAGGTTTAAATATTAATTATTATAACTTGAGCCCGAAAGTTTCGCAATATGCCTTTTTGCTATTTCTACTATTATATTTATGAGTTAACAATAAAAGTCACTTCAATTGTACTTCTGGATTTTGTTTTATTAGATTTTTCATTTTGCTTTTTTGCCTATTTTAGATTCTGATGCCTATTTTTACCATTTTTTGCCTTTTACATCATTATTTTGTTTTTTTCCTCTCCTGGCACCGATATCAATCAAATTGGATGTATGCCTGGATGTATATTGGACTTGCCAGCCCAGATAACCAGAAGGCACGGTCATGTTTGGTCTTTCTGTGAAAGTAGAGGCTGTGTTAAAAGTATTGAAATGAAAATGGAAGATGATAACAGTCAAGATTTTTTATTTTCGTCATTGATGCCGACAGGCTTTGTTTGTTCGCGAGGAATGCCATCTTACTTTTTAGTATTGTCTCCGATCGCTTTTTAGGAAAGATTTGTCTATTTAAGATAAACCCTTGTGAGCGCTTGCGATTACACAAGAGTGAAGAGCGAAAAACATAATTCCGTTTTCACGTGGCATTTTAAGATTCAATAAGAGTTTTGAAAGAAATTGTATTCAATAAGAGTTTTGAAAGATTTAAGTGATAAAAGTTTTTAAGTGTCGAGAAGTGTCGAAAATTCGCCGTATTCCGGCGCTCGTTTCTAATACTTTCTCTTTTTACATACGTAAGAGCGAGAAAATAAAAGTTGTCCAGGTTCACAGCTATCATACCGGATGGCCATGTGGAATCAACTTTACGAAGAAAATATCGTTTCCTTTCATGCCAAGTGCTAAAGTATATTATAGGATTAGAATAAAAATGTGACTATTTTTAATTAGTATTTTTTTAGAATAATTCCTTTTAAATATTTTTTTATTGTTTACATGCCTATTTGCTCCCCTACTTTAACTAGAATAAATGCTCTTTTTTGAGTAAAAATAAATGTATTTTTGCTTACCTATTTTAGGTAAAATAAATGCCTGAACTTCTTAGTTCTAATTATAACTTTACATAACAGTTACTATTTCTAAAAGAAAGTTTGTGCTGTATTTTGTGTTGAGTTAGCTAATTGTATAATAAGTGTAGGAAAAATTTAATGTTATGTTGGTATTATCAATGAATTGTTTCAATTATCCAACAGTCTAAGAGATAAAATGAATCTTATCTTTATTTATGAGTATAATTCTGACGGCGATGACTGTTTTTTCGAGGCCAAGGTTACTGGGAGATATTTTGCTTTCTATTATTAGATGACTGTACTAGTTGTTTCAAAACAATTTTACTTTCTCGTTTACGTAGGATAGAGAAAGTTTTGTAATACAGCAAAACAATGATGTGGACATTTTTATGAAAATACACGTTTTTACACGAAAATACACGAATAAAAAACCGTTACCCTTTAAATGCCTTCCTAAACATATTCTCCAACAATTGTGAATAGTAGGCGCAGATTGTATCTTCCTACCCCCTTCTGTTGCTAGAGAAAGTTTTTAGATAGGTAATAAGAGTATTTGTAAGTCATACAATACATATGAAAAAGTGATGTAACTGAACTATGTACTTCCGAATAAAATAAATTTTAAAAAAAATAAATTTTAAAAAAATACAACAAAAAATACACGTATTAGAGGTCACTAATATCAAAAAATAGTTATTTGAAAAAACTTACCATTGTCCGTCCGTCTCTCAGTGGACAACACTAACGCCTATACTTTTCACAGAATTTCCCCCAAAATGAATATTCCCTAATGTATCTGGCCAGACTACTGCACCCGCGAATTTGAAAAGGATCTTTTTCGTATTTCTGATACTTGACAAGAAGACGTTATCAAAAATGAGTCCAAATGGCTCCGCTTAACTTTTTTAGATTGATTAGAGAAAAGTATGTTTATAAACAAGTACAAACACAATAATTATTAAAGCTACATATTTCTTTCTAATGAAATACATTTTCCAAAGTTACAATATTAAATGATGTCTTGTAAAGTTTTGTCAAAAGTCATTAATTTTCTAGCAATTTTGAGATAACTCGTTACACTTTTTCAAAAATTCCTTAACACGATTTTTTCAGAAACGGATCCATTGTTTTAAAAAAACTTATTGTTGATATATAGAAAAATGTACCTATCACTAAAAAAATAATTGGCTAGGAGGCGTTGATGGCAACATCTCAAGACCGCCGTCTGAAATGAGTTTTTACAGCGCGACCCGCAATTTTCAAATTGACGGATATTTGACATTTAATTTCTCAAGTAGGACTGGCTTATGTTTTCATCTTCGTTTCTTTAGGTTTTAACTCAAGAATAAGTATTTTTTTTAATAATTCACCTAGCTAAAATATTTAGATACATTAATTTCATTTCAATAGTCAAGATTATCGCGTGTTCTATTTATTTTAGCCCGATGAGGGGAATCGATAATTGTAATTCCCTGAATCGTTGTCTTCAAGTATACTTTCTAATTTCTAAGATTCTTAAACTTCTTAACCAATCTCCGTGAAGTCAGGGGAGTTAAGTAGTTCGAGTCACCGTGGGTTCCAGGTTGGCTGACTTTCTGGGTTAGTATCTACTAACGACGCTGAGCCCCTAGCCGATAGGAATAAAAGACAATGACACTGACTTGACGCAAGACTGACTATGCATGAGTGTTCAAGGAAAATTACTCCTCGCGTCACAAGGACTTGGGGACGGTGTTACGCAAATTACAGTTTAAGCAAGTACGAAAACAAAAAGAATTACAATAAAAATGAAGTTGGCCGATTCGGGTAGCCGAAATCGCTAAGGCGGAAGTGCCCTGGCAGTCTCGGACTGAAGCATCGCGGGTTGGAGTCCCGCCTCGGGCGTGGTTGTGTTGTGCGTGTGCTTGTATGTTTGTGTTGTATCTATTTCATCATCATCATCATCATCATCATCATCATCATCATCATTTCATCTCAACCCCCAGAACTAAAAACCTGGGCCTAAAAAATGAAATATGAGAATGCTGACCTTCCTCCAGAAGTCACGTACCCCTACGCTCGATAAATATGACTGAGCCTCGGTGATTTGCACGTTTGCGTGGTTCATGCCAATTCGCGCCCCCCCTCCAACGTTGTTTCTCTTAAAGTGTTACTAGTGTTGCGTGTGCCATTAAATTTGATGGTGAATTACAAATGAGATATCTGATAGACGGAAAGCAGAAAGTGAATAACTAAATTACTCTATAGAAGGGATTATTTTTTAACAAAATATACCTACGTAATTAATACATTCTATTGAAAAAATGCAATTAATTAAAATAATTTTATAGCTCTAAATAAAATTATTTCATTTACATAAATACAAATGTGTCTGATATTTTTAAATCCATTACAAATAAAAGTAATTCATTCAGCGTTAGAAATCGAAAAAAAAATTTAAAAAACATTCACTACTTTTGGTTAATTTAGATAAAAAAGTAAACTTATTATAGGCGCAAAAGTATTTAATAAATGAAACAAGAGATGACAACGGTGGATACCATAGTCGACCACTGAGGGAAGTTTTGAGAGTAGGCTGTGCCTTTAAATCTTCCACAGCATCCACTTCCCGGGGGATGTGTCTCCAGTGAGAGTGTGCGTGCGCCTTCCACTGATAGTGTGCGTGCGCCTTCCACAGTTTCGATGATGTAATGAGCAGTAAATTATTAACTGAATATGTGTTTCTGTAATACCAAAAAAATCGTACAGTGATAATAAAATAGGGCAAACCCATATTTAATTTTAGCTTGCACAACTACCAAGTTATTCCCTTCATCAGATCTCTACGTCTTTTTTTTCATCCATGCTTTGAAAGATTCACCTTAACAGATAATTGGACGCATATTTACAATTTACTGACAAAATAATTCTCCATAACCATTTATACTACTGTATTCACAAAATAGATATCAGCAGTCTTAATTTAGTGCAAATTCGAGTTCAAAGTGCTTGAAAACACTAAACACAATGTAAAATTGGTGAATACTCCTAAAAATGAAAAAGTTGTATTAGCTTTCACAAGTTTTTTAACTACTACTAAAAACAACTGTTATTGAGTTTTCCTTGTGTTTTTATGGTAGTTATTAAAAGGCGTTTTTTTCTTTAACATTGTTGTTTGAATTGTCTTCTAATTATATGTTAAAATGTTTCTCGCGAGGTTACAAAATACGTCCTAAATCTTTCGATTTCTTTTAAATGCCTACTTACACTTACAATAAGAAAAACGTTAAGCCTTATTTCTTTAAATGTGTCAAAACAGATGCATCTGAATTACAAAAAATCCCAATTATTTTATGTTATAATTTACATAATCTTAGTAATAATGAGTGTGTATTTAAGCTACCACAGAACAAAAAAATTGAACGCTTTTAGGATTATAATACAATTTTACCTCAGTAGGTGACAATGATTTATATTTTATTGCCAAGTGTAATCTACGTAAGTTTATCAGTATCTGATGTAGTGCATATTGTCATTCCGATATTTTTTTGGGAGTGTTCACGCCAATGTGAAAAAAACCAGCGCCAGTATACGTAATGATGACCACTATTATAACAACTACTAACTACAGAAATTTTAAAATAACCACATATTAAGATTACAACGAATAAAAATTCCAAGGTTTCTCCGATCAACACCAGGCGAATGATAGAGCAGAACCCTAACAAACGGGCCACGGACAGCGCAAGATCTTCTCTTCATCCCTTCCCTACACTCACATGCACTACACTACCACACATTTCGGGAGAGCAGTCGGGAGCTTCGAGCTGCTCCCGGCTTGGGCGGAGCCCCGTGGGCGAGAGAGATCTGGTTGGCGAAAAGCCCCATTGGTCGACGTAGGGCGGCGCCCAGGTAGGTCTCGTCATCCAGCGGGGGTAGATCACCGCTACCTCCAGCGATGAAACATGCACTACGCTTACGGCAGCAATGATCTTAGCCGTTGACGCGCCCGGAATCACTTAATCAATCAATCATTGGGAAAGAGGCTCTCCAAACCACCTGGCAACACTGTAAATGGTTCAATACGAATTGTATTTAACCATTTAGTAGTTTCTTTCTCCTTGTATTATTAGTATTTATTATTTCTCCTTTATTTAATAGTAAAATAAGCATTTGTAAATAGAAAGTTTGACGGAAAAGCGGAGCCAGTGGGGGACGGCAGGGCTCAGAAAGGTAGCTGGCCCCTTGTAGTTTTAGGTAGCGCATGCCTGTTGTGTGATACACAGCGCTTTTTTAAGCAAACCTTTACAGTTATCCTTAATCTGTGTAAGTTTATCTCAAATAAAACTGCTAATAATTGAAATCGTGTTCTTATTATCACCGGAGATACAACATTTGTCATTGCAAGAGAATATAATTTTCCCCGACTTCGACTTCTACACCTCAACTAAGCACGACTGGTCTGCCATCGCAAATTTGTGTGAAGGAAGAAGTGTCACCATTGATTAGCAATTACGCTAACATATATTTGCCGTCAGAAATGTGTATTGTGTTAACGTTATAATTTTCCTGATAAACAGTATTATTCTCAATAATATTATAATTAATATTAATGAGGCAATACCGATCACCATTTGCGCCATCCTGCACTTTTAAGATTGAGACACTCCAGGGTATATTTATATTGCGTAACCGATAATGAAAAAAGAAGAAGAAGAAGAAGAAGAAGAAGAAGAAGAAGAAGAAGAAGAAGAAGAAGAAGAAGAAGAAGAAGAAGAAGAAGAAGAAGAAGAAGAAAAAAGAAAGGGAAAAAATGGTGTTGTAGCACCACCTGTTTTCTAGATTTCTTAAACATTTAAAATCAGATATTTTCTTGATTGCAAAGAATTCCTTTTGATAGTGTATATCCACTAAAATAAAGTAATTGAGAACTTTTCAAACTCTCGTTGTCTGACACACGGGATAGATCAGCCGTGGATGTACATTTGACTCTTAATTATTATTCATACTTAGCATTAATACATTTGGATGGCAGCTGTGGAACTCTCTAGAGCAAGTGAGTGTACCAATAGTCGTGCATTCACGTGTCGGATTGTGGAGGAATTAGCCGGAAGGTCGCGGTCATGCGGCAGGTGTTTCAGTACTGATCCTTTTTCTACGTACACCTTACTTGAAGAAGAAACCCTTGACAACTTCTTGAATGTCATTCAATAACATTAGTTACATACTTTATGCGTGTTTTTCGTATACGAAAATATATGAATTTGTTTACATAACGAAGTGTATTAGAGCTGACTTGACTAAGCTTTTAATGATACCCATTCACGCATTCTGATATAGTAGTTTATGCAATTAGTTTATGATGTTAAGCTTTGTTGCATGAGTACATGTTTTGAAAACGAGGGACGTTAGGAGCGAGTTTTCAAATTTGTACGAATGCAACATTATACCAAAGCAACATTACAAAAGCAACACTGTAAACGAGTTGCATACCCTATTTTTTGTATAAAAGCATTATAAATTGTATAAGGGAATCGATCTTAATTTTGCGAATCAACTTTCTTGTGACGTCTCGGGTATTTGACATTCTGTTCGCGAAAACGGTGGTCAGCTGTTCCGTTTACCTCTATCTCCCCACGATTCGCTCCCTGCGATTGTGATGGCGCTATCATTCGTGCCGTAAAATGTAATACGTCATTATTTGTGCTGTAAAATACCCGATTATGAACGATGTCTTGCAACACAAAAGGTTGTTTATAATGCTTGTATAAAAAAACACAACTTTTATGCAGCTGGTGAACAAGTTGAATTTTCAGGACACACATAATGAACACATAACGAATGAATATGTAGCACTCATACACACATATATTATTACACATAAAAGTTGAACCTGAATTCTGCAGAGAAACTTCCGGTGGTGGCTTCGAAGAAGAGGAAATGTGCTATGAACGTACTTTGAAAAAAGTGCATCTCACGAACAAGATTATTCTGTTTAGAATCCTTTATTCCCACGCTCTGAACCACTGTTCAACAAATCTACCCCTGCACATCACACTTCGGTTATGCTCTTAAAAGGCGAAAATATAATACATAATTTCTTAATTAAGGTGTTCTCTGTTACTAATTTTGAATATCAAAGTAAAAAGAATAAAATAGGCCTTTGCCTAAAAATCTGAAGTCTACAGATAGGAACCGAAGTCATTAACAGCACTGTCCTCGTAATTCTGAGCGCCATTGATTAAGAATGGAAGGCTCGTTTCGAATCTTTTTTTCTTTCTTTCTTAAACTAGATGTCACAACAGCACGCACTTTCTCGTATTATCGAGAAAGGTTAAGTAATGCTATAATATTGCAATTTTTGCTCCACTAACGCTTCAACAATCACTTGAAGACGTCTAAACCAATTCAATCGAAGCGTCTGCGGTGTATTTCTGCAATTTTTTCGACAGCCTGGAACAAGAGTAATTTCTTACTTCCACGGAAGAAACAAACGAGAATAAATCACAATTGTTAGAGTATTTGCCGCACATTATACAGACAATCAAAGATAATTTCACATAAGCTAGTGACAGTGAGCTTCCAACTTTTGAATAATTATACTTAATTATCGCTGATTATGGTATAATTAATTATACTTTTTAAAATAGGAAAATTGTACGAATTAAACATTCAGAGGTAAAGGCGATACAAAATATCGCTTCATGAATGCATAAAAATAAGATTATAATTCTATCGTCATTTAAATATTACTAGCTGAACCCAAGCGATTACATCGCACAGAAGGAAGTGCTGTAGGAAAGGCCAGGAAAGATATTGCATATTGAATATACATTATGTTTTATATTTACTAAAATCTTTATACATATATACATGGATATTCTTTGGGCCTATAACAGAAAATCCTACTCTACCATACCTAAATATATGTAACAAAATGTATGAAATACAATTCCCAAATAATAATCAGACCTCTATCATCTCTGTGAAGATGTAACAAGAATGATATATAAAAAGTATACTGAGTACCTTAATAGTCGTGAACAATAGTTTTAACAACACGATGTTCTGTAAGTAAGATCAACTGCTCTTCCATTTCCTGCGAAATTGCCAAGTTGCGCATGACGCAATCTTTCCGTTTCCATTTTATCTGCGAATTTCAAACAACACCAATTTCGTATCTCTTTTATTAATAAAGGAAAACTTCGATCTATTCAATATATAGTGACCTCCACTCTTACTTTTTCTCCATTTTGACATCTCACTCGTTTAAATCCGTTCACTGAGAGCCGAAAACAAGGGACATCAAATGGAACACAAAAGAACAAAATGAATTCTTTTAAAGCAAATACATTACCAAAAATTCAACACTTAAGCATCCAAGACGTTTTTCATCACAGTTTAGGTTCATCCCGCTAAATATGCTTTTAATTTACGTACAAGTTGATTAACTGGATTCACGACATTACGAGCCGCTCATTGTCACTATTATACATTTTAGAGGCGTTACTTTCTGAAAGTTTAGACTTCCTTTAACATGTGTCTAGAACTTGTGTCGGTACAGCTCTAAAAATACGATAATAGTAATACCGACTATCGAATACCAGAATGAGTGCTGAATCGCGGAAACATTTTCTATTTATTGTCAGCTGAACACGTTCTGTTATTAAACAAATTACGACGTAATTGCACTCAGCAGGAAACATATTTTTTTTCAGTTTACATATCTTTGTACAAGTTGAAGAGGAGGGGGAAAATAATACGTCCTACCCGCCTGCAAGGTTGACTCGCTTTGCGTCATAGGGAGCTGAAACATAGCACGAGGCCTTTGATTTTCAAGTACGCGTCGAGGGGTGACAGAGTTCGATTCGACAAACACGAAGAATCTGTATTGATTTAAAAAGTATACAATAACTCCACTCTCGTTACAATATTATGTACAGAATTCGTGTATTTTCTTCGTGGGCAATTAACTGTCATTGTAGCTCATATTCTGAACTCTTTGAGCAACGTTTCATATACTAAGGATTTATTGCCCAAATAATGTGAGGCTAATTGCTGAAAGGTCTCTGAATTCTTAATGCTATTTTTATGATTCACATTACATTTTATAATGTACGAAGTGAGACAAACTTGAAAATTTATCGTTCTGGTTCGTAAAACCAATAAATAATATGTTCGATATCAATAATTTACACCTACTTTTGAATTCCCTGAGTCTCATTTAGATTGTATACATTTATATTTCACTTTCTCCAAACAAGGAGTTTAGAAGAGAGAACAAACTAGTTATTGATTTTTTGAAAATCGTGACATATGTCTGGCTACATCATCATTCCCTACAATGAAATTCTTTGGACAAGTTTATCTTCTTTGTAAGAAATGGATTATATGTTTTAAAACATGGATAATGCTTTAAACAGCTTCATATGTTTAAAGCTTCTTTACTTTGTTTTCAAAAGACAAATGAGTAAGGATTGTATACATAATCGGTGTTTCGAAACTTTCAACCATGCATTTTTCCGGAAAATTACATTATCAGGAATATTAAAAACGACTAAAACCCAGTACTGTGAATAATACTCTACATACGTAATACGAGCATTAAAAAAACACATACGAAAAATATACAAGCTGAGAGGGTTCTAAGAACTTGAACCGAGCCTGATTTGCAAATAAGAATGGACTTGACCGGTTGTGATACTAACGGAATGAAATTAGCCTCTTCGGAGACTAACAGAGTGCCGACATTCATTAAAAAATATAAAAACGTTACCTGCCGACTTTTTTCCCACCATATATTTATACATTGCATGAGTATTAAATTTCTATTATCATTTCATTTCAGAACTTTTTTCTTACACGACATTCAAAACCCCTTTTTAATTTGAGTTGAGTTTTTATACTACTTCTAGGCTGTCCGGGTGACGCCGCGTCGTTGGCAGATAGGCCGACGTTGGCTGAGTGAGTGAGTGAGTGACGAAGCTCACTACCCTGAAGAAGCCTGCGACATGACAGGCGAAACGTCGGCCTATCTGCCAACGACGCGGCGTCACCCGGACAGCCTAGAAGTAATGGACTCGAGCCGCGGAAGTCTACGTGTACGAGTTTTTATACTGTCATTACAATTCTGTTTGACATTTGCTGTACAGTATTTTTAAAGAAAGTCAAAACAAGAAGAGCATTTTAAAACACACGCCTTAAACAGCTCTTTTAACCCTCTGCATTGTGGCCTTGTGATGCGGCAGGGGTTCGAGCACCTGCTGGAGAGCCTGGGGCTGGCGCGGGTGGCGTTCGACAAGCGGCACGGCGTGGCGCTGCACCGCACCGCCAACGGCACCTTCAGGGAGGTGCACGACGCGCTGCGCCTGCACCTGCACGACCACGCCACCCCCGCGCCCGCGCCCGCCGCCGCAGCCTACGCCCCCGCCGGACGCTCCAGGCGCGCGCTGCCCGCCCACGCACAAGGTACAGGCAAACCTCGACACAGCGCCCCTCTCTATTCCGCCACCCTCAGCTGTCGCCCGTGGAAAGCAATGAGCAACCACACTCGTATTAGTAATAAATGGTGGTTACCTCGATAAAACGCCACCCTTGCCTACCTCCATTCGCCATGGAATGCAGAGATACGGAACGTATAGCGAAGTCAGAAGCGCTTCCTTCTCGGACCATTTGGACACGTGAAGAATTACTAGTAATATTCCCCTCCTTCCGATCTCGCTTGTTTAACAGTAACTCCACCGTCTGTGACCTATACGAGTAGCCCGCCTTTCTCATGACCTTGACAAGCCTGCGATAGGAAGTGTAAGGAAGTAGTCATTTGGACCTGCTGGTATAAGTGTGTGCACGATGAGCAAGTGAAAGGGTTTGATTGTAAAGGAGAAGCGTGAATTGTGATCTTATAAAGAAGAAAATCTAGATTTGCTAGTTAGCAGAACGTTTCAAATACTTTTTCGTGATTGTGGGGTAAACCGATTTGCAGGTGAAATGAGGGTGTTATTCGTAGAGAAAAAACGTAAGTGGATGGAGGAAAGTGTCCCTTCTAAGAAACACAAAAGTTCAAATTCGAGAAACTAGAAGATGCCCTGGTAGTTTTGATGTCGAAAATAAACGCTAAATATGGAACTGCAACTGATGAAGTGATGCAGGAATAAGCAAAGAATATTGGCGACAAATCATGGGTAGAAAATTTGTGATTTCGTTATAACGCCAAACTCTGTAAAGCGGCAATAAGTGCTGTGAACGAACGTTGGCATTAAGACGAGATTCCACTCTCTTGGAATGCACCACTCTCTTCATAGGCACTCGGCCGACCGACAGGCTTAGGTGGCTCAGGGCATCAACTGACGTCACTGCAGTGCCTCTGACCGGGAGGTTCAGTCCACATCTCACGGTGGCAGGATTTTCGACTAGCTACATAGCTGGGTCGAATTGAGCTGCTGACTGAAGGAGAATTATAGCGGTCCACATTGGGATAAAATGCCTAAAACCTGGCCAAAATTCGAAAGAAAAAAGTTTCTTTTTGAGAATTTTTAACTCTTAGGCTGGCCTCACTATTTTTGAGACTATTAAATTCCTCATGTAACAACGTCCAGAACTTACAAGTGAAAGCTGTATATAAGTTTGAACATAGGTCTCTATTGTGTTTGCCGCATCACCGAAGCCGGACGGACATTTTTCGTGCGGAGTTGAAGCAAAATATTTTTGTTCTGTGAAAATAATCATTTACATTTTAAAATGGAACATGTCACAGAAGGTATGTACTTCATTATAAGCCATTGTTTCTTTTTTAATGTTAAACATGAGTTTGAAATGAATGTTCGTGCCGGTAAAAAATAAAATTTATTAAAAAATAAATGAAAAAGTAGAGATAAGTTACAAATCCCACAATATCCCACTTTCATTCAAATTTCTTGATAATATTTATAGTATTTACTTCGCAATCATTTTATAAAATCTTGCGAATATGTACGAATCCGATAATGAGAAATGTTTACAGCGGTAGCTACAAAATCTATTTTTTCCTTATTTTTATTTTACTTAATTTAAAAGTATAAAGTACAGTTCTTGTCCATACAAATGATACATAAATCTATATTAATAGCATATAAAGGACTTCATACTAAAAAAATTAAGGAAATCAACTTTTTCTTCCAACATGTACCGCTTAACTAAGAAAACTACAGACAACCATACTGCAGCAAAAAAACGGCAGTCTACTGTAATATTATGAAGCAGTAAGACGAAGGCATTTTGTTTTCTTTGTTGCATTCACAGATAATTTGAACATTAAAAATAGATATTATATTATACATATTTTCATATTTTTAAATATTATACATATTTTGATATCGAGAAAGAACCAAAATCACTCACGACTGTCTAAAATTGTTATTTATAATACGAGTAGTATTTTGTATTAAGTCACGAGAGTTAAATGTAGGAGTAGTACATTTTATTTTACGAGAGAGAGATGTTTTGCCAGAAAGAGACAATAAAACTACTTTTATCACGTGTGTCATACAATATTTTTGATTTTATTTTATTGCAAATATCACTAATTGAATGCCATGTTTAATTAACCTTAGATTGCAAAGGCGCTCTGTACCAAGCGTTATTGCAAAGGCGTAGTCTACTTTGGGTAAAAATAAACAAAAATTCAACTTAACAATGAAACTCTAAATTTAGCTGATTGACATGTATGATAAGTAGTATTAAAATTAATTTTAAAGGGTTTTATAGGTACACCTAAATGACTTGACTCTCACAGGAGAGACTTGTTTGGTGCTGTGCGCTCATGGATTTTGAGAATCGTCCGCAGAAATTCTTTGTCACGCAAGCTTTGTTATTATCGTCATCGTCCTATTATGATTGCTAAATTCCAGAACAAAACTTAAATGCTACAAGACAAGGATTTTGTATTTATTTTCCTATATTAGCGGATAAAATACTAAAAATATCACTGACGTAAGTACAAAGGCGAAGTCTATTGGACGACGCATGTTATAATGGTGTATACCGGAATAGTCATGGGCACAACGATACTGGTTATTCAGACAATGGAGCTTCACAGACTTTGAGAAACGAGGAGTGAGGAGAAGAGGGTGGGTAAGCTTTCAACACTAGTTGCTACGCCTGACAGGCAATGCATTTGTAATCTAGGATTAAGAATATTTGTAAGCGAGCAGACGAGAAATTTTGTTTTTATTTGAACATTATAGCATCGTCTCACTTTGAGCATGGTGTGCATCTAAAAGTAAATACTTTTACTAATGACTGTTTAAAATATTATTTATTCAAATGTATCAAATTCGTAAACGTTAACTCAAATATACTCATTTTTGTTGCATTCATCGCCTTTTTCCGAATGTCATCCTCCATTTTGAATTTTCATTTTCGATATCATGTTGGCGAACAGTGTGCTCGCAAACCCCAATGTACACATTTTGTTGAAGCCTTCCAAGTTTTTCCACATGTCATCCCCCGTATTGAATCCGCCATTTTGATTTTTTTTTCATTTTTGGTATATTCAGTACGCTATCAGGAGGCTCGATAACCCCTATATACTAATTTTTATTGCATTTTTCCTAACCTCATTCGCCATATTGAATCCACCATTTTGAATTTTCCACTTTTGATATTAGATTCGTATTTACTGAGATTGAAAACCCTAATATTGACCTTAATATAGACATTATTTTACATTTTGCAAGAGATATTGAATTTTAACCAGTTTTAGTCATTTCGTCCCACTGTGCGGCCGGCTCATCTGATCTTTAACTAGTCATTATCAACTGTTCTAATTTTAAACCAAAAGCTGTAATTTTATAAATTTAGACAACACAAATTACCCTTTTCACCACTTAAAAATAATAATTTACAGTTCACGTACCAGACGTTCTAACACTCCCGTTCATAACTAACAGGTTTGGCTTCAACTATCCACTTTTCTGGCTAGAAGAGTCTTAAAAGCGTTTCTTGTTCCTTCTTTCTCCGCAGCTATCTTCACCTTCATTATCCTGCATACATTTCCATTGATTTTTTTTTAATGTTGCGTCACTAATTACATTGTTTATGCCAATTATTAATATTAATTTACAATATTATTTCTTCTTTCACAGAAATCTCTCACTACGAGAAATTACTCACTCGGCTGTGTCTCAAGCTTGCTAAAATCAATTTCGTTATGTTATAACACTCATATTTGCCTCTACACGTATCTTAATTTATTTTATTGACCACAACTAAATGCTCTGGATATTAAACTACAAGCATAACAATAAATATTTCAAATTTTCTTAAAACATTAAAACCTTATTAGTTAAAATCTTTTTAGTTGATTTAAATCGATTTAATTCTCGACAAAATAAAACAAGTCAACAGAAAAGGCCATTTTCGTAAATTTTCACTTTAATGTAATTTAAAGTAGTTTTTAGATTATGTTATCAAGAAATTTCATGTATCTCACCGTCAATAAGTCTATATTTCACTTTCTCGTTCTTACTTCGTTAGAAGAGAGAACTGTAAAAATGCTCCGAAAGATGGTGAATTTCACATAGATACACTACTATGGCCATTTCGGCTATACGGACATTTCTTTGGAATTTTAAAAAAGGTTTTTTATATTATTAAAGTAGTAAAATATATTTTCCAAAAAACGGCGCCAAATTGGATGGAGCTAAATGCTCTGAATAACATGACATAAGTGTCACTTGAATGTATTATTTTGTTGTGTTTTTTCAAATATTTTTCAAATGTATTTTAATATCTCTCCCGTCGTTAATTTTTATATTATAGATGTTATTTATAAATTATTGCATTTGAGAGAAGTGCTTCAAGTGACATCCAAAGAAGTTTGTGTTGAAGTGATTGTTCTGGGCGCGTCAACGGCTATGTCCTTAGCCCCGCAAGTGTAGTGATTTTTTTCATTGTGGGAGATGGCGGTGATTTTCCTCTGCTGGCTGGCGAGAGTCGGCACCGAACTACGTCGGCTAGCGGGGTTTTTCCCAACCAGGTATCTCCCACCAGCGGAGCACCGCCTCAGCCGGGACAAGCTCTGAGCTCCCGACCCATCTCCCTGTATGTGTGCTTGTGTAGCGTGCATTAGTGTAAGTGTGTGTAACTAAGCGGTGAGGATAGGACAAGGGGTTATTAGGGTACATCTCGATCATTCACCTGGTGCTGCCAGGAGAAACCACGGGAAACTACCAAACAGAGCAACCAGCCGCTAGAATTGTACTCCAGACAGTTGCTGTATTCGACCTAGCTGTCTTGCTAGTGTCGAAAATCCTGCCGCCGTCGGAATTCCACCCATATGACCTCTCGGTCAGAGGCACTGCAGTGACGCCAGTTGATTTCCTAAGTCACCTCTGACGTCGAAATTATAAACGTATTCTGTGTAGATGAGCTTAAAATTGCACATTTTCAAAAATTGACAAGCGACATTTTCTCAAAATCGTCTCCAAATTTTTCAGCGAAAATCTACATTTACCTGGTTGGAGTCATATTTCAGTTGTATCTTCAGAAGACCAAAAAAATGAGGTACTATGAAAAAAAGTTTTTTGGCGGCTATTTATGGCACCTGGGAGAGGGTGGGGCTATACCAAAAAAGCCGGAGCCAAAGAAATAAAAAATAGCTAGTACGAGATAGTGCCGTTATGTAGCATTACTAGTTTTGAATGTGAATTTCTTCTTGAAATGCGGCAAAGTGCTCCAGCTTAATGGAAATACTCTTTTATAATGTAATGTGATAATTATGTGGTAAATATTATGAATAAATTGAGTACAATCAGCATCAAATATTGGGGCTTGGTTGGCGTTCTCCACCTGGATCCGCTACTGGCTCCCCCATCGCAAAGGTAACTAAATCAGCCAAAGAGAATGCCACGGAGGCATGTTGCGACACCTGTGTCCGTAAAATATGTTTGCTCTAATATGCCTGCAGGATACTCGAGGACAAGTGGCTTGTCGACAAATCGTTTTGCAAATCTGAACTAAGCCATCGACGAAGCCTTCTTGGCCTTGGAATTGTGAATCCTGGCGGAGGATATACGCGCAAGCTGTGTATCAATTACAATCTAGAGCACGTGGAGGTATTGACGGTTTGAAAACCGTCCAAGGCTGATACAGAAACAGAAGTAACAGTTCAGAATATTTACAAATATAAAGTATGTTATTTAAACATAAATACTAGTGTACATTAGACGTACAATGTTTCAAAACCGAGCGTATCCATCCAAGTAAATATTTGAGAAAGGAAAAACGTCACTTGGTACATTTTGTTTTGCTGAAACCTCTAGTGATTATATGAAGACCGTTATTGTCAGTTCATTAACTTAATTTACCTAGAATTAAACTTTTAGGAATTAAATATTTGCAAATTGAAAACTTATAAGACGCATTTTCGATCGCAACTATTGAAGAAGGTGGATTCTTAAGCAGTCATCGTAATAAAGATTGAATTTTGAAAATGTAGGAAAGGTATAGAATCAACATCCGTTGGTGAATATCTATTATACTGAGTTTAAGTATGCAACGTATATTAATCTTTAACCCAATCCTTAAACGCACTTATATACTAGAAGATTTTATAACAACATATAATGAATAATGACGAGTAATGGCGCGGATAAACATGCGCAAATATATCGGGCAGAATAATCTTCATAGTTGCACAGAATACAATAATATCCATCCGCTAAAACTTTTATCTAGCTGTGAATTCTTTACATCGGCAACAGAAAACTCTAGAAACGGCCGTATCGAATATTTCGAGAAATAAGTTGTGATTAAAAAAAAACGTCAAACAGACAGGTTTAGTAGGACGAGAAATTAAAAATCTATTTGGACTGGAATATCATACAATACGTGTCAATTTTTACTTTCTCTTCTTACTACGACAACGATATTAATACGACGACGACTACTACGACTACTACGACTACTACGACTACTACGACTACTACGACTACTACGACTACTACGACTACTACGACTACTACGACTACTACGACTACTACGACTACTACGACTACTACGACTACTACGACTACTACGACTACTACGACTACTACGACTACTACGACTACTACGACTACTACGACTACTACGACTACTACGACTACTACGACTACTACGACTACTACGACTACTACGACTACTACGACTACTACGACTACTACGACTACTACGACTACTACGACTACTACGACTACTACGACTACTACGACTACTACGACTACCGCGACCACTCCTATTGCTACCCCTATTGCTACTCCTATTGCTACTCCTATTGCTACTCCTATTGCTACTCCTATTGCTACTCCTATTGCTACTCCTATTGCTACTCCTATTGCTACTCCTATTGCTACCCCTATTGCTACTCCTATTGCTACTCCTATTGCTACCCCTATTGCTACCCCTATTGCTACTCCTATTGCTACTCCTATTGCTACTCCTATTGCTACTCCTATTGCTACCCCTATTGCTACCCCTATTGCTACCCCTATTGCTACCCCTATTGCTACCCCTATTGCTACCCCTATTGCTACTACTAGCATTACTACTACTAGCATTACTACTAGTACTAGTGCAGTACTGCTCCTGTAATTGTTGTTGCTTCTGGTGCCGCTGTTTCTGCTGCTGCTGCTCTCCTGCTTCCACTACTTAATAAGCATATATTTTAAGATATCTCTAGGAGAATAATCCACTTATTGCGAAGACAATATTTTCCCTTCACCGGTCAATGATTTTCTAACTTCCAAGGTGGTTTTCATTTCAATAATATCAATGTGGTCGCTGTTGAGATCTGTAGCTTCGTGCCTCCGACACTGCTATACAGTATCTGCTCGTTCTGGTCTAACAGAAAAAACAAATACATTCTACATTCTATTATGTGTAAAATGAGTTATTTTAAAAAGTTTTCACAAAGTCAATTAGAACAAATAAGTTGCTAACTTAATCAAAAAATATTTTTATCAATTTTTTTTAATGTTCGTAATTTTACTGCAGTTATAAATGATAATTGTTGCCTAGAGTCCTTCATAAATATGAAGAAGACATATACAGAAACAAGATATTCTGCACTTTCCCCCAAATCGAATTATTGATATTAACGTAATGCGGGAGGTTTGTTATGGCTATTGTGGCACAAGCCCTTCAATTCATAATCGCAGTGTTTGATTTATAATGTAATATTTTACATGTGTTGTTCGTATTCGTAACTATTAAAGTTAGAACATAGCCTTATTTGATGGATTAAGGAGATGCCAATCTTATTTAATTTACTTTCATATTTTTAGACAATAGGTCCACTAATAAAAATTAGGCTTGACGCTTACCATTTCGTAACCTAGCGGCTGAAGCATTCTCATGATTCGTGCGTGTACTGTTGGGCTGGAATTTTTTCAGAGTTTCTACCTGTGCTAAAGCATAAGCGATGAGTAACCGGTGGCAGCGAGCGAAGGGTGGTGGGGCGAATAACTCCGTGGTGTTAGTCACATCTCAGAGACTTGGGGGGGGGGGGGGGCGGAGATCAAGGCCGCCAGACTAAAGAGCACAAGCAGAGGATGACCTTCGGACCATTTTTGCACTCGCAGCGTGCTCCGCGAGGCACTGTCAAGGTTCGAGAAGGTGACCAGGGTGACCACACTTCATTGAGAAAGCTGGGAATTGGGCCCAGTAAACGCGATGGTATGTCATAAAGATGCGATGTAAATTGTATTGCCTATTCATTTAAAACACGTGCTATTGTTAAGATAGTAATTTGAGCTTCCTACTCAATGAAATTTACGTTTTTTTCAGTTTAAATGATAGTGAGACCCAGATATGTTATCACTTGCTATAATTAACACGTATTATAGAGTTCACCTTAGAATAACAATAGATAAGAAGACGATAAAATGAACGCTTATCTGCCGCCATTCTGCATATTTGCATTCATTACGACGTTTCCTAGACCAACTAAATATAGCTGTGTTGGTCATTTTTATGCGCGAGTTGCAATCTATCAAAAGTAGCAGAAGTTTTGTAGCGTGATGCAAACATTTGTTTTAATTAGAGAAGCGAAAATACCGAATGTTTTCATGTTTGAAGACTGAGCGTTTTTAAATGTAAAGATATGTAGTATAGGTAAATGCCAGTAAGTCTAATAATCGTCGAATACACGTGTTCCTAGACCGAAAATGTATCTGATTATAATATTGCACGTGAGTCATTACGATTTTAAGTTAAGATGGATAGCATTTTTTAAGGTACGATGTTTTAGTTGTTTTTTCCGTTGAAATTTTTGATAGTAAAATTAGTTCAGTGGCGTGTTAGGTTGTGTGGGACACGGCGTCGGTGAATATGAAAATCCAAAATCCACTCAAACCCTAGAACCTCCCCCTGAGAGCCACGGCACCGACAGCAATTGTTATTTCTGAGCCATCTCACTCCCCCTCCAGCAAATTGCCATTTCGCTCCCTGGGACCTGCATCACAGATCCCGCCACGGCGCTGATGACCTTCGCGGATTCGGCCTGGGTGTCGGCGGCGCGGGGCGGCGAGGGCGGGGGCGGCGGCGGGGTGGGGGCGGCCCAAGTGAGCGCATCCTGGCCTTCCTCCCCCGCCCTCGCCCCACGAGACGTCCATCACGAGTGCCAATGCGCGTGCGCCCGCGTCCGGCCACGAGGCGGCCACGCACGCGGCTCGCCCTGGAGGAGAAAAAAACTCTCGCAGTAGGTGGTTCTCAAGAGGGGAGGGAGGAAAGTTCTTGTAATATTCTATTTTTAAATGTGATTAACATGCAAAATGCTTGTTTGGGTGCTCGAGGAAAAATGAATAATTTTTTAGTTGATAGCCACGACGTATTTACTGAAATAGAATTGTAATTACTTTCGCATTTAAGCGACATGAAAACTATTCCACAACTCTTACAAGAAACTCCTAGATTTGCATCCTGTCCTGTGTTGATAACCCATATCTTCTCAGCGACTCTGCGGTTAGAATATAAGACGTTTTATAATGGAGCTTTACGGGCCGAAGGGAAGAATTCCTCCTTTGATTAAACAGCCATCTAGCGATGTCTATTTCAACTAGATCAACCCGTGACGGGGTGTTGCGATGAGTCAAGGGCAGCGGTTGACGCAGGGTGCAGTAATTTTACAATTTGTGCTAGCGGAAGTCGGATAAACAGGCACCCCGAACTGAGAGCTCTCTCTTTGCTCATTGCACGTGGACGCATGTATTTTATTTTTTGTTTCATTGGAAGTAATATACGCTACTAATTTTATTCCTCCTCGTAAGAAATGAGCTCAAGCACAAGCCGCCACTGAACTCGCACACTGGCAAGGTAAATGTCATGTGAATGTTACCACCAAAGGAAGCTCAGGGCATCAACTGATGTCACTGCAGTGCCTGTGACCGGGAGGTTCTAGGGCTGCAGTCCTGACGGTGGCAAGATTTTCAGCATTGGCCTGGCATCTGTATCGTATTCAGCCGCTGACTGGAGGAGAATTCTAGCGATCGGCTCTTTCGTTCCGAGAATGAGAATTCTAGCGATCGGTAGTTCTCCGAGGTTTCGCCGATCATCACCAGTCGAATACTCTGGCAGACAGGTATCTGGATCCCTCCAGAACGTAGTTTACCCTCTCGGTAACCTTCCCATTCAATGTCTCGGTTAGGCCGCCCTGCCAGCTCAGAGCTACAAGCTTTTCAGGCCGTTGCCGGGACAAGAGTCTCTTCTATGCCCAGAGTACTGGGCCACTGCCAAGAGCCCAACAAGGGGCCACCTGAACTAAGGTCTGGGCGGCATGGAGCCCCCCTTCCCGGCTCCTCATTGCAGTCTCCTTTATTATAGCGACGTGGGTACCGTCGGAATCTAGGTAACCTCACAAGGGGTTCATGATACCGTCTGATCAATCCCGCCCAAAGGTCGACGCGCCAGGGCCCCAATTGGTCGGTTACAGGGAACTTAGCATCGCCTAACACTGACTCCACCTTGAAGCTAACATCGTGAGTGCCGCTGTGAAACTCAGGGTCCGGGTAGTCGTTTTCATGTTCCCGCCACAAACCATGCCCGCCTCCATGATCATGTTTCTTCTCTGCCGGGACATCAGAGGGACAACTAAAACTGAGTTAGTGACGAACGACACACTCAATGTTTGGGATCCTCATCAAACAAAGAGGAGTTTCTACAGGAACCGCCACAGCCGGGACAATCTCTAAGTTCCCGACTGGTCTGCCGTCATGTGTGGTAGTGTAGTGCTTGTAAGTATGTGGGTGTAAGGGAGAGGATAAGACAGGCTGGTCAGTTTGTGATAGTATTTCTCCGGTATTCGCCTGATATAGATCAGGTAAACGACGGAATACCACCGATCAGAGCATCCGGTCACTAGAATTCACCTCCAAACAGTGGCTGAATTCGACTGTTATGAAGCTGCTGTCGAAAATCCGCCAAGATGAGAACTCGAGCCCTATGGCATTCCCAGAGCAGCGACAATGGCTAAGGGTCAACTCAACCGATTTCTATTTATGACCAACTGCTCTGCGCCGTCACTCGTTGCAAGGGTTCAAGGGCTTTCCTGGATCAAAACTTTCGCCAGTCCAACGACGCTTCAGAATATTCGAATACAGAATAAACGTGTACGTGCCCAACGCTCGGGCACGCGGCGCCGCCATGTCACAGTCTCATGAGCACAGTAAACGAACACGGTGAAAAGACATGGGTGAGCTATTGCGCATCGAATCCGACTTCAGTCAATGAGCTTCAGGCACCAGTTTGCTTCACTATTTAGCAGGAATTTTAAATGCAGGTAAATACGAAAATTATCACCTTGTTACGAGTCATTTAAACAGATATATGAAGCATAACGTTTAAATATTGCATAATGTACACTATAGTTTTATTTTTGTTGATCATCGTTGAAAATTGTCACTTTACACCACTTCCAAAATATTTCTCAACACTTCTCGCTCTCCATGCAACATGTCGGCCAGCGAGCGCTTTTCAAACGAAGTGCCCGTGCTGTGGTCACGTGGTTCGTGACGCAAACTGGTGCTGTGCAGAGCGAGCAAAAATGGGTGCGCCGGGGAACCTCACCCACATCTTTCCGCCATGGCTGCGCGTGCAGGCGGGGCCACGTTCCGCAAGCCTCGGGCGAACGCCAAGGGGAATGCTACGAGAGAGAATTCCGCAATGGATAGCGTGAATCGCGTACTTTTTTGGCTACAGATGAAAGCAAGGTTATTCATGAAGTGAATTTACTTTAAATATTGACACAATGCACCCATATTGATTAATAAATAAAAATAATAATGAAAATATGTATATTTTAGAATATGAATACCTATGGAGACGTACATAACTAAATAATTTTTATTTGTACACAATCTGCGATTTAGTATTTAAGATTATTTCTATTTGCATGAATACTCCATTATTATATTTTACATTTATTTACAAGTAAATCGAAACGTTTCAATTTGATGACTGCTGCAAGAAATGGATTGAATTAGAACAAGGGCTTATCCAATATTTTTGTCCAATTGAGTCATGAGCATTAAATATAACTTCAAATACTATTATTTTAAAGTAATATGTTATTTAAATCCAGAATGGACATATACACAAGTGCACTATGTTTAAAAGTGTATTGAGTAATATTACGAAAGTTCTATTAAAACCCCTCAATATCCCAGAATTAGGTCCATGTGGGATAGCCCCTTGTTCAACTGAGCCCTTGAATTCCCTTGAAGTTCATGAATTTAATGAGTCGCTTCCTTGAAGCCCTTGATGTTAATAAATCGTCAGATATGCTATGTGACCAATGCCTCGAATGTTCCCCGTAAGTAAACTGTCGCCCCCACTGAATCCAGGGACTGTAGCCTGTCCAAGGCCATAAATTGCACCCGGAGCTGACTGCGTGCGTGTGCTGTGCGCAGGCGAGGGCGAGGCGGCCGGCGCGGAGGGCGGGGCGCCGCCGCCCTGCCTGTCCCCCCGCGAGATGCTCGTCACCTTCGGGCTGGAGGCGAACCACGGTGTGGCCATCGACGCCGCGCGCTTCCTCAACCTCTGCCCCATCATCGTGTACGAGCTGGACCAGCGCAGCTGCTTCCTCGCCCAGGCGTCGGCGCCGCGACGCGCCGGCCCGCAGCCCTCAGGTACAGCACGCTTTGTCTAAAGGCCAGGATACACGGTACAGGTTTCGTGCAGATTGGACGCACAGAAAACGTGCAATTGAACGATTTATTCATGAAAACTTTTGATCTTGTTCGTTATTTTTCATGCACAAAGCTTACAGTTTGACTCAAGCGCCTCTAGAGGCACAACAGTTCACTGACTGATTTGTTTACCTGACGCGACGGTAATCGGCCATTTCGATTTTGTGATTAGGTGTGTCACGATGTGATTACGTGAAGTGATATTATCATAAACTACCTCTTTCCCAATTCCCGCCTTCAATTTTTTCTTCTCTATGCTCCTCATGGTTAATTAATACATAATAAAGATCACGGTTAGAACGCACAGAAATACCGCCACTGAAAGTACTTGGACAGAGCAATTCAGTTGTTTACTTGTAGACCCCATAGCGGCGTCTTGTGGCGATTCATAAAGAAAACGTACATACAGGAAATACGTGACTTTTGGCTTTTATATTTTTATTTTGAGATCTTGAAGTTTCTGTACAGAAACTGTATGAGAATCTGCATGAAAACTGCACTATACCGGCCTTGAAAGAATCGAGTATTGCGGAATATCGCATCCTATGTGAAATGTATTCGTTTGGCAGCCTCATGAGGGCAGTGTCAGCTGTTAATGCCTCAAAGAATCAGTTCAGTCACTGCAGTTAAGACGTTGGGGATAGTTTTTAACGAATAATTAAATTGTTACGATATCGTCGCTGCAAATAATATTGGCAGAATTGATACAAATCATATAGGAATGCAGAAGGGAAGTGAGAGGAATGTCATCAAGCGGATATAAACGGACTGGCCGTAAATACAGACTTTCAAAGGGCTTGCATAGTTTTCTTTGACCACGCTTACATGCATCACAATAAACTAAAATTTAAGGAATTAATCATGTAAATGACATTTCTTTAAAAAAAGTTTTTTTATATATTTAAGGTCGCATCAACATCTAGGTTATTAGCGACCACTATTGAATTTAATGTTGTGGTAACTGTGAAGAAGACATGGTAGGGGATGAAAGGACGAACACATACAAACATGCACGAGGCGGGACTCGACCACGCGATCCTTCGGTCCGAGATCGCCACGACACTTCTGCCTTAGCGATCACAGCCACCGGATCGGCAAAATATATTTTAATATGTACTTTTCTTGGATTCTAGGTACATAAAACCATGGACCCTAAATAAACTCTTTAAATGCAACCCGCAAAACAGTTATGTAATAATAGCGTCGCAGCGGTGGTCCTAGCGTAGCCGACAGGGAAAGGCGGGGCGAGGCGGGATGGGACGGAAACAGGGAATAGCAGGTCGGCTTGTACGTGGAGAGAAGACGGGGCGGAGCAGTGCGGGTGATGGGTGATGATACGGAGAGAGCAGGCCGATGGCACGCGGAGCGGGGCGCCAGGAGTTGACAGGAGCGGGGCTGGGCGGGTTGAAGCTGTTGGCGAGGGAAGACGGAGCGGGGCGGAACGGAGTAGGCGGGACAGGGTGGGACAGAGCGGAGAGGGCGAGGCGGGATTCACTCAATGGCTGCTTTGCGCCAAACGCGCCGCACCTACGGCGTCACCCATGCGGTGCCATCCCGCCGTGCCCTTCCCGTGCCGCGAGAGAAATGTTTAGTTCATAATTACGTAGTAGATTGAACTGTAAGGTATAGTATATTTTGGAAGAACAAAATGCTTAGTCGTGCTCACTAACCTGGTTAATTAAACACACTAACGCATGTGCAGTAATGTTCTCTAAACAGGTCGTAATATTTACTAAAAACATTGGAGACAAAATGACTAGACAAATGGTTGCGTCTCATAATGACTAAACGATTCTGAGTGAGTCCTGAAAGCAGAAACGTGAAGGGGACATATTTTATTTCTATCCCTTTAGCCAGGTATTTAAGAAACTGGAGTTCTCCTGCGGTCACCCATCCAACATCCCCGTGGTCTCGTACTTCCTTAACATCGGTTACGTGACAAACCCTAGCCAAGCAGAACGGTTATGGACGCTAAGTGCCGACGTTTGGCTACCAACGGTATTTCTACAATTAGTTTAGAATACAACATATAATTATTTGAAATCAATAAAATACTAAATACTTCGTTTAAACAGCACATAAAACTAATTACAGAATTGATTTCTCACAGTGCACATGAGCTCTATTACCTTTCGAATTGGTCGTATTTTTGAAAACGCGCGCTTACTAAGAAGAGTTTCATAAGTGTGACGACAAGAATTGTAGATAAAATAGTTTGGTGAGATCTACATAAAAAGTACAGTACCACTGGCAATTCTCTTTGTTCATTCACTTACAATTTTCAGTTGTCTGATTTACTAAACGAAAGTAAATCATGTTTAGTGAATATTACTACACGAATAATTGGATTTACTATACGATCGTTTACTCAAAATGTTTAGTACATTGTTCTACAACATTTCTGTCAGTGCTGCAGATGAGCAGCGATCTGACCGCGCGTATGCCCTGTGGAAGACTGTTCAGGACATAGGATAAATTGAAGGGAGCCGTGGCCGCCATTGTAGTGGATAAAATGCGCGAGTTTCAAATTTGACTCTGCAATTGCGCTCGTTTTTATTATCTTTGCTTTTGGGTGAGCGAGAAATAAAAAAATAAAATGAAAAAAATAGCTGTGCACGGACAATGTTTAGACACATGTTTTCTATGGCAGCTGCAGTTTTTCGTTAACAATACAAATATGCGAGTTTTCACACGAAAGGTCTTCAACATTTACAATCAACTACTGAATAAAGAAAAACACAAATGTTCGCTCGTAATATTTCGTTCTGAAGAGACAAGCTGTGCAAACTTGTACACTGAATTTAAACTTGGAATAATGAATTTGTTCGTGCTCTTAAAATATGCCGGACAACTCTCAACCATATTATATCACACACATTTTCATACATTGAAATAATACAGGCCCTGACAATAACATAACCTATGAGCTACCCACGTTTCCATTGCAAATGGCGGCCTTCACATTATTCCGCTAGGGCAGCGCTCTCAGCGAGTCTAGTTCCATCCTCTTGCAACGTCTTTGGTCTCGTGCGTTGCAGCGTGGGCGTACGCGTCGCTGAGTGTGCTGCTGGCGAGCGCCGTGGGGCTGGTGGCGGCGGCGGCGGCCGGCCAGCTGTTGGGCCGCTGGCGCCACGTGCAGCCGGCGCTCGCCTTCCTCATGGCGCTGGGCGCCGGCACCCTCTGCGGGGACGCGCTGCTGCACCTGCTGCCGCACGTGAGTGTTCGCGCTTATTGCCAACATTTAACAACAAAAGTTTGCCGGCCTGGATAACCGAGGTCGTTAAGGCTTAAGGGCCGTATCTGCCTCGGCTCGAAGGGTAAAGTACTTTAAATTACTTTCATTTCTATTTAATTTATCTCGTGCGAAATTCAAACTGGTTTACTTCATATTGTCACAATTATAAAAATGTATCGCACTTGTTCTTCTACTGATTTCTTACTGCAAACTAAATTCATTTTCGATATTTGCTGCCAAGCAATACATGTATCTTTACATTTGTTTACACCAGTGGTTTAGCTTATCGTTGCGATATATAAAATATGGAAACCTAATACATACCCATAGCATCCGAGTTGGCGACAGAATTCCAAAGCTGAATAGACCAAATGATAAATCATACTTTATTAATTTCTCGATATTAGCGGCATTGATATTAGATCTATATATATCTATTCATTTGAACATAAATTAAATTAATTGCAGCCATCGCCTGGAATTAATTATATATTTAAATTATATTACATTATAATATGTAATGTATGTAATAATATGTGTAATAAATCATATTACATATATATTAATTATTAAATATTTTCATTTTTTTAAAATTCAAAGGTCATCTCAATAGTAAGTTACACTATTTTTTTAAATCCATGCGGTAGGCGGGAAAAGGTCGGAAATCACAGGCAGAGTTTATCTGGGTCGAATGCCAACACTGTAAAATGTCTACACTTCTACCATTACTGCTCTGGCTGTGACGCACTAGTAACAATAGAGACTCCACTTGTTCCTATCGCCGATTGCGAAGTTCGTGCTATTATTTGTGTTCGTACGGGTAAAAAATTAAAGTCATCCCCCCAGATTCCCCTGACCTTGCACCAAGCGACATTCATCTTTTTCCAAATATTAAGCTACATCTCGAGGGGTCGCTTCGCAAGTGAGAATGACTTGAAGAAGTGACGAGATGGCTTGCAAGTTTGGCGGGAGAGTGGTTTGACACTAGGTTAAAAAAAACAAACTTGTCACGGTACAAAAAATGTATTCAATTGCAAGGGAATGATGTAGAAAAATAGTTTAAGTATTGTAATTGTAAAATATAACCTCTTCAATTTTCTAAAATGTTTTTTGTTTTTGTTTTTAAATAGTGTAACTTACTTTTGAGACGGCCCTCGTAAGGTTACGAAACTTTTACTTATTTGAAAGCTTGAATTATGTTTCAAAGATTTTAAAAAAATGTATGTGATTGAATTAAGAGAAGGAGTGATAAATTCGGTATCGTTATTGAAATTGTGCGGATAGAGCTTGAGTACTCGAATAGAAACATTTCCGCGATAAATACGAACATAAGAGAATCAGCTGATTCTTTTATGATTTTCAGTTATGCACTAACAAATTATCCAAACAAATTAATAAATATCAAACGGTTTCATTTTAAAACTAAAATAATGTCGCGCGACATATTGTTTAACTTTAACATTATTTATTTATATGTCCTTTTTTTACAGTGAGTTCACAAATTGCATAACGGCAAAACTTTTTTCTTCAATAGTAAGACATTTTTCTCGGAAAGCGTGGGGCCTGTAGCACGTGCTACAAGTACATGCTACAAGTAATGCTACAAGGATAAACCGGATCTGATGCCACCACTTTTTGCTTTCCGAGTGCTCGTGCCAGTCTTATTACTACGCCATTTCATTTACCATTATTAGAATCAAATGTCTGAAAACTAATGCATTGGCAGGTTACTTTTTATACCGGTTGAAGAGTATCTTTGCTTTCTTTCTGCACTTACTACTGTTTTAGGGGTGAACCAAATTGAAGACAATGTTTTATATTTCATCAACAGCAACATTATGTCAGTCACGATTGTGTCGAGAAAGAAAGAAAATATATTGGAAAACATTCAGTCCAAGGAACAACAAAAAAAAAGTATGGTGATTTTTAGACTAGCAATATGTCATTATCGAAGCAAACTTCATGAAAAATAATTTGTTTTTGAAAATGGGAGAGCGAGGAGAGGTAAGGAAAGCATTGAAGTTTGATGAGGAGACCGGATAACGCGTATGTGCTTGGGGTTTGTTAGAAAATGTGAATGTCCTCTAGTCACGCACCTGCGCGACCCGCCAGTTCACCTTTCGCTGCTTGCAGATTCCACGAGATAATTGCACTCGCCATTAGCTGCTATTTATATCCCCAGTTCAGATGTCACTACTGCACAACTAATATACTTAAGCAATATCGTTGTTAACCGTATGGAGATTTCAGTGTCATGCCCTTACAAAGTCAAATCCGCGTTTAAAATCCTTCTTGTAGATGTTTCAATTATCGTAGTCTGTTAGAGAACCAATTGATACATATTTTATGGACTTTCATTTATTATTATTAATTATTATTATTATTATTACAATTTTTTGCTCGCGAATAAGTCGACTTGGACCACGCATGCATTCATCCTACATTTAACGGGGCTCAGTACCATGATCTCGGTGGCAGGTGCATGTAACTTTATCTGGAGATCAGCATTTAGCTGGATCCCATTTTTATCCCCCAGGGTTGTTAGCCCTCGAAGGATGGAAGATAAAATGATTATAAAAATGAGAGGTGAAAGGACGACACACAAATATATACACAAATACACTCATGCGCCAGGCAGGACTCGAACCCGCGATCTTCTGAATGAGATCGCTACAGCATTACTGCCTCTGCGATTTCGGTCATCTAATCGGTATATTATCAATTATTAATTATTATTATTATTAATCTAAATTTTTAAGAGGAATTGTATTATTGTATCTGTTAGACAATATCTTCCCAGAAGAATATTTATAGCTAAAGAACACTCAAAAAAGGTGAACTCTAGATGTGTAATCAGTTGTTCTTATTAACGGTTTTTAGTAAAAGCAATACATTTTAAAAATATAATAAAATTAACGGAATAAAATCTTATTGCCATCATTTGTTCATTGCGACTCTTTCAATTGAATTGGTTAGAATTGACAACTCACATAACCACTTTTTTTTACTTTCCAGTATACATATGTATATACGGAGTAATTTACGTAGTACAGGGAAAGTTATGGAATACTGCGCGAAAAAAAAAAAACCGGCGGGTTTTCGGCAGAAAAAATCATCGCCTGGCCCTGGTAGCGAAAAAGTGGATAAATCCAGTTGCTAAATTAAGAAAAATAATCCTCTAACTCGTGATGTATCCAAAATACATATTTCCTGAGTTCTTGATACCTAAAAATCGATTGACAGCAAAACGTCCGCCCGTCTGTCTGATGTATGTGAACAACACTAGCGCCTAAACCATAAGTACGCTTTGTTTCCAAACTGAGTAAATCCCTATCCAATAGGTCTGAGTCAAATCTCTGCGATTTTGTAAAACATTAATTAATTCTAGGGATACTTTATATGAAGCTCGGGGGACATTTTCAAAATTTTCTCAAAAATGGCTCTTAAGTTTTTCTTTGCATTTCTTGTAAGAATAGAGTAAAATACACTTATAAACGTGAAACTATGAATTTTCGAAAATTACAAAAGTTTAAATTATTTCCGCCGCCTTCCTACAACAAAATTGAAGACATAAATTTTTCTTTGAAATGGAATTTATTGTTCATAATCAGTTCATTCAATAAGGCCACGTACATTTAAAAAAAAATTAGTTGTCGAGGAATATTGCGAGCAATATTTACAATTTTAAAAAATTACGAAAACAAGATTTTTTGAAAAACGGCTCCAGATTATTTCTTTAAACTTTTGGTAGTGATAGTGCTAAATGCACTCTATAAGATAAAATAAACGCCATTTTGCTCTATTCTTGTGTTTTTTTAAATTACAAAAATGTAATTTTGTTAACTTGTTTCTCACGTCGTTAACATTACCGGCAATTTGTTCACATTATTATATTTAGAAGCACATATGATTTAAATAATGTCAGATGAAGTTTTTAAAGACCCAACAGATTTCTGAAAAAAAAAAGAGCTCAAAATTCCGCATTTTCAGAAACGCTCAAACATGATTTTCTCAAAAATGGCCCGAAAATTTTTCTTCAAACGTTTCCAACAGATAGTTGCAAAATTACACGAATGAAATATTTTTTTAAATATCTCTCAGGCCTTTAATATGCACATTTCCAGCAATTTGTAAACACTATTGCATTTGTGAGTTAAAGTGCTTCATATGAATTGATAAGAAATTTTTCGAAAACTCAATAGTTTTCTGTGAAAAGATATCAATAATTGAATAACATTTAAAAACTACCTACGTCACACAAAAAATAATCATATTGACGAAAAATTGAACATGACCTTATGTGTTCTGATGTTTCTGATGAACCTGTTTCTGAACACATTTCATTAAAAAACTAGGGGTGCTACAGAATGGCACAGACTTTCCCGTGTTAGTTTTCTATTTTCTTTGGTCTCATCGAGCTAATACGAGCTTGCCACATACTCTTGCCAACTGACATCTATTGCCGCCCAAAATACATTTTTTTAAATTTCCATAAGTTTTCGGCTTCGTAATAGTAGAACGGAAATATTATTTTTAAGAACATTAAAGATTTAAATCCTCGAATTGGAAAAGTATCCATTCCCAATTTAATAGAAACTAATGGAGAAGATACAATAAATCAGAATGGGGAAAAACTTAGAGAATTCGTAGGTTTTAATGATATTTAATGATATATAAATTCACGTGGAATGCATGAGGATATCGTTCAATAATTGATTACATAATATTAAACAAAAAATTGGCCTCGAGAATAATTGATACACAAGTATTCAGAGGAAAAAACATAAACAGAGACCACCACCTTGAGGAATGTGGAAAATCGATTTTCCATAGCATTACATAATTTTCCGTATACTACGTATATTACTCGGTACATACGTGAAAGTAAAAACTATCTTCATTTGTAGTTGTATTCGTAATTTTTGTTTTGCGATTTGCAATCTATCGAAAGCAGTAGACGAACGCCATCAAGTGTGTGAGTGTGAGGCAACGAGCTTGAAGTACAGAGGAATTGTTTTGCAAATAGAGCGCTCCTGGTTGAAACACTGCACAACTGGCCGCCTTGTTTTCTGTTGCTAAAATTGACTATCTGCTGCTACCAGTTCGTGGTTAAAACTACACGTTATGTAGTGATTGCAGGTGTGTGACATTAAAATGTCCTCTCAGTCCGCGAATCATTGCACGAATAGAAGCGACAAATGTATTTCAAAACAAAATGGATAAACTGCATAAGAAATGCATGAGAGAGAAGAAGATGTTAACGGCTTTCGACGTTGCGCGTGCGCAGGCGCTGACCGCAGACCACGAGGCGCCGGCGGGGCCCGGGCTGGGGCCTGGGCTGGGGCCTGGGCCGGAGGAGCGCGCGCACCCGCAGGAGGGCCTGCTGCGCGCCGCCGCCGCCTTCGGCACCATGGCCGCACTCTTCGCTCTCGATACGCTGCTGCACCGCCTCAACGCCCCGGTGAGCGCCCCTGCCTCGCCACAGACACGACTCCCCTCCACCTACAGGGGAAACGAGGGGAAAAACTACTTACACTGCGCATGCGCTACAATTTTGATACTGGGAGAGGTGATTCAGGTATCAATTGATATCACTGTAGTACGTCTGACTGGGTTTGAGTCGCGTCTGTGGCTGGATTTTCGACACTAGCTAGAGAGCTAGGTCGAGTTCAGTCGATGTCAGGAGGAGAATTTTAGCGACCGGCTGCTCTGATATATTTTTCCGATCAACACCAGGCGAATGCCGGAGCAGTATCCGAACAAACGGGCCACGGACCGAGCGCAATCTTTCCCTTTTCTTCCTTGACCTACCATCACACCTTACGTATACGCACTACACTACCACACGTGCCGGGAGACCGGTCGGGAGCTTATAAACTCTATAGAGCTTGACCCGTCTGGGGCGGTGACCCGCTGGTGGGAGATACCTGGATGAGACGAAATCTCGTTAGCCGGCGGTAGGTCGGTGCCTAATCGCACTATCCAGAGGGTGAAGATCACCACAATCCCCCGAGGAAAAACATGCACTACACTTAGCACTAACGCACCGGAAATCACTTATGAATCAAAACAATTTTGATTGGAAATTGTGGCGGATGCCGCAGAGCAATTTCACCTCCCACATTCAACGTGTCGCCACGCGTTCAGTATCAGTGACAGTTAATAAATTTGGGAAGGATTGCGACACACGCATTCGACAATCGCTGGCTCTAGTCGACCTTGCCCGTGTGGCTCCTTGGGCCTTGTGACCCCAAGGAGCCACAGTGTCTAGAGATGTGAGCAAAGGACCTTCGGACATGATTCAAGCGTGGTGTAAAAATACAAAGGTAACTCTTCTTCTCTTGGTTGCATAGCAAACACCAAAGAAACCGCCTGGAAAATTTCGAGTTAACATAATTCAAATATTAATAATTAAAGATTAAAAGCTAAATTTTCAAATGTAATTCAAAGGAAAAATACAATATTCAATTGCAATGTAGTAAAGTGTATTTTCATTCAATTATTTTAAAGTAAATTGGCAGCTTTGGTTATCGATGTTACTACGCAACACGTTTCTGTGAGAGCCCCATTTGGATCCTGATGGAGATGCCTCTGCACAAGAGTCTTCTTGACACGCGAAGTCTCTTGTATATGGAAGAATCATTCGTCCTTAAGTCGTCGCGCGTGGGTTTCAATGGACACAAGGCATAGTAAATAATGTAAATTCTGTTTCATGCTACTTATGTGCATTAAATGCTTCTCAAGTGTGAAGAACTCTCAGTTTCGTAAAGTAATATTACATTCTGAATTAATAGTCTTATTGTTCAATATTTGTCACTGGTTGAAACAACCTCTAATCAAAATAATACAATTTCTAATGCACCACCAATTTATTTACTGAGGCATTTTTATTATTACATGATTAAACGCATCGGACCTTATCCATACACCTTTAAAGACAAAATTTTGAAGTCTTTTCGGGAAAGTTTGATAATAGAGCTTTATATGTTAAGTATTCCCTCCCCCAGAAATAAAATTATATGCAGAATCGGTGTGAATGGAAGTCGAGTGTGTTTTAACATTAATATTTTTTATGCAGGAGACAGGAGAAAAATGTCAGAATAAAGAAGATGAAGAGATGTGGAAAGGAGAAATGATGGTCAATGCAGAAGGTGAGACTATCTGCTAGGTTTCTTCCATGTATCTTATTGTTAATATGAACATAACCAGATGATCTCTATTGTAAAACTAGTTTGACATCCATTCTTTGGAATTTGTATATTCGTTTAAGTTTCTCACATTACTTTGGAATTAGATAATTTATGCAAAATTATTTCATGTCAATTTTATTATCTAAAATACAAATATCAAAAGGCGACTTCCGGCTTACCACAAAGTATAATTCTTTCATTTTTGAAATTATGTCTTCTAAAATCCTATCCAAGTCAACATTTCTCTTGCTCTAGCTTGCATTCCTTGACATTCACCTCTTTTTGTAGGATAATGACGCGATTGAGATCAACAATGATAGGAGAACGTCTCAAAGATGTTACTGAGGCGCTCTGATATCTAATTTAGAGGGGGGAAAATGTTTTTATTTCTGCTGCAGAGGAGTTAGAAATAAAAAGAAAATTTTAAACCTGCAGCTGCCCGGCACGATTTTTCTTGAATAGAAATTTACGGGAAAAATTATCGGTAGAAATTGTTATTAAAACGTTTTGTTTTATTAAAAAACTAGTGGACCCGGCAATGCTTCACTATTGCAACACATCACACACTACTGGTCACGTGATTGGTAATCACGTTTTACGCTATGCTGTGCAAAAATTCTAATAGATGAGATTTTCTTACAAGTTTTGTTCTGATTTGGACATAGCTGTCAAGTATCTTACTGTTATAGCGTTCTCCCTCACTCGGGCGGGCCAAGATGACACCATCTTGGAAAAATTTGATTTACTTCTCCGAGATTCAAGTAATAATTTCGGGCGATATTTTACAATTCCAGGGACAGAATACTTGTATGCAGTTAAGACGCGCTTAATCCTTGACTGTGCTGCCGGTTGCGAAGAGTTCAGAGGCGCTTGAGTCGTCATAAACAAATAAATCATCTACAACGTACCCACATGTCCGATTTAATTCAAACCACACTTTAAACACCCCCGTTACTAATAAGAACAAAGTGTGAAAATTTCAGGGAAATCGGTCGAGTAGTTTTCGCGTCTATATTCAACAGACATACACACATTCCCTTTTATATCTATCTATCTATCTATCTATCTATCTATCTATCTATCTATCTATCTATCTATCTATCTATCTATCTATATATATATATATATATATATATATATATATATATATATATATATTTGGAGGTTTAGTTATAGTGAATCTGACGAAATAAGTCGTAATGATTCGTGTTATAACGGAAAGGCAAAATGGTAATTTGTGTTTCACTACTGTATTTGCCCCCCCCCCCCCCCCCTCCACGCACCCACAAACAATATATTTATATCTTCTAGAATTCTTGCAGAATATGCTCCAAGAATGCTGGTAAAGCAATGCCAACCGCTTGGTGCTGTCGCCGGCCTTTCTCTGACAGCGTGCTTGCTTCGCGTGTTGCTTGGCAGAGCTGCGCGCGGTGGGCGCTGGGAGCGGCGAGGGCGGGCCGGAGGCGCGCAAGATGCTGGGCGGCGCGGGCGGCGCGGGCGGCGCGGGCGGCGCGGAGCCCGGCCACGGCCACGGCCACTCGCACGGCGCGGGGGCTGGCGCGGGCGGCGGCGCGAGCGCCATCGTGTGGATGGTGCTGCTGGGCGACGGCGTGCACAACCTGACGGACGGGCTGGCCATCGGCGCCGCCTTCTGCGACGACCCCGTCGCCGGCTTCGCCACCGCGCTCGCCGTCTTCTGCCACGAGCTGCCGCACGAATTCGGTGCGTAGCATCGTGATGATTAGGGACTCACTGCAGTGCCTCTGATCGGGAGGTTCTAGGGTTCGAATTCCACGATGGTAGGATTTTCGATCAGTCGTTATCTGGATAAGAATTCAAACAATCATGCCAAATTTCAAAACTCCGGGATTTTTTTCCTTCGATGACAAGTTTTTGGTCTAATTTGATTGGGCAAATATGCCTAGATGAAACCAGGATGTTTGATCAAACCAGGGCACACTTTTCAATTTGCGTAAAGAGTAGTAGGTATATGGCAATAAGTCTATATCGTGTAAGTGTGATTGGAAAATGCTTTATTATTTTCAAATTCGCTCTGCAAATTGAGGATGGTCTGTGCAATGAGCCAGAGTTTCCAATTAGCCAACGACATAGTTTAAATGCTTTTACATAAATAGTTTTAAACGGAATTTTTTGTAATTTTCGTATTTGCTATTTTAAGTAAAAAATTGTTCTCATGTCAGTAATCCAGTAAGTCATGAATAACAATGCCCTTACAATAACTTATTTGAAGTCTGACGTTTGTGAAAATAAGAATACTGCATTGGATTTCAGCTTTAAATGAATTAAAAAAATATTTTGACGCGATATCATTCTGCTTGACTAATTCACTTTTAAAATAATCCCATTGAGATTAAATCCATCTTCTTGAATGACTAAATTTCAATCCTAACAAGGGGTTGATCAGCATGTGAGCGTCTAGTCAAGCTCTCGCTGGCATCGGAGGCGTGGGTAGATGCCGGTGGGGAGCATTCTGAAGGCAGCAGTTGATGTAAAGACGATGTATGCGCCTAATTACACGGGGTGAGCCATTTTTCGTTAAAAACACAGTCTTCTCCGCAAACAGATGAAGACATGTTTCTTCTATAATTTGCTGAGAAACGTTTCGTGTCTGCTCAGCAGTCTTTTTGAAAATGTCTCTGACCTTCTTTAAGCCAACTTGAAAACTACGCAAACAAAGTGCTGAAGATAGTTCTGAGTATTATCGAAGAACAAATCAAACTTTTTCGGAAACAAAGGACGAAAAGTGCTAATTTGTGAATTGTCAATTTGCTTACGAACGACATCCCTGTATCGCGTGCGGCCCTGCCATCGTGCCCGACTTCGCCAGCCGGCCGTCGGAGTTGCAGTACACTCGCTGTATTCAATCTTGCCTTATTTAACAAGGCGAGGCACAAGCTACCAGACCTGCTCCGTCTGACGGCGCAAATTTCGCTAAGCTCCTTTCACCATTTAGCGGAAAATGGAGGTATCACTCGGACGTGAAAACAGGCAATTAGTATTTAGCTCAGATGCTTTTTCTAGGCTTGAGGATCTTTTACATGCAATAAGTCTATTACATCGGCCAGCCGGCTTTATTTCCCCTTTAAAGGAGGCGTACGAAGCATTTTTACGCCCTTAAAAAAATCCACGGCCGATCTGGTTTGAACCCGCGAACTTCGGTATATCAGTCAGATTCGCAAACCGTTACACAACCAAAGCCGCTGTACGCAAATAACCGCCAAAGACTGACTCCCACACGCATGAGTCTACAACAGCTCGTCTTCACTTGGAAACGCACACGAAGTTCCGACATTCAGACTGGTCGAAATTGTAAAATTACCTTCTCTCCAAAAAAAAGCTTTTTTCGGAAGTCTGCTTCAAGGCCAAAACGGTAAAGGTATTATATATTGCTAATATTACGAGTAATACGCTAGTGTTTTTTTCCTGAAATGACTGAAACGATAGGAATGTGTATCTGGTGTAGCCTCCGGAAAGCCAAGTGCGTGTCTAGATACCTACGACGTCACAATGTTCTTTCATCATAGTTGTTTGTCGAACTACCTGCAGAGAAAACGTCTGGCTCCAGCACAGCTGGGAATTCACGATCGTCGAGTAGATTAATAGTTGCACCAAAAACGGATTCATTTACCGCAAAGCCTGTATTATCTCTATTCATCCGACACATCATGAGTTAGACGCCAAGGTTACAAGAAATGTCTTTCAAATCATCGGATTTTCGCCATAAATTGCCTATTGTTTTCTGTGTGCAAATACGTTATTATCAAGTATTTTACGTTTATACGTTTATATCGTGTAAATACGTTTAATGTGTGTATTATGTTTTTTACGATTACAATATTAATTTCCCCTTCCGACAGTTTCTTGGCGGGATAATTGTTTTCTAAGAGTGTAAACTTTATTTGTTAAACTGGGTTTTAATACAACAAAAAATTGTTTCACAGGGGACTTTGCTGTACTGCTCAAATCAGGCATGAGCCTAAAGCACGCACTTTTCTACAATGTCGTATCATCAGTGCTGAGTTTCATTGGAATGGCTATAGGAGTGTGGGTGGGCAACTTTGATGCTGCATCCCAATGGATCTATGCAATTACTGCAGGGTCTTTCCTGTACATTGCTTTGGCTGACATGGTAAGTGAAACAATTTACAAAATTCTGGTTGGACCGCAAGAAGTTTAAAAAAATGAAAGTGAAAAAGAATGTCCTCAAAATCAATGTCAATTATTTTCAATAAATTAATGCATTTTTAGATCGCTTTTTAACAACTTGATCATATAGCGACCACTGTGATCATTTTAACTGTCGGGGTAACTGTACGGACAACACACACAAATGCCCATGCCCGAGGACCCGGGACCCTTCGGGCCGAAGCAGCTACGGCCCTTCAGCCTTAGCGTCCTCGGCTATCCAGGCCGGCTTACGAAAATCTTTGACTTGAATAAAATAAAAAATGAAGGTATAACTTCGTTGAGAAGGAAGTTCACTGGTGGATCCAGGGCGGTGGGACTGTCTCCTCCCAAAAGGCATAGAGTTTTACAGTACCAGCAGCGAATAAGCGATTTGACAGTTCAATGCGTTGTTGCCACACATTACTACGCTCATGGCACCGCCTACATGGCAGATAAATTAAATCTCAAAACATTAACATTTTCTGACAGGCGACGACGCGTCTTGATATAATGGTCATGATAACCTTTGCCACCGCCGAACCTCATCGCTTCCGCGAATTCGTGTGTCAGCTGAACGGCAACGTGGAACGCTGGCTTTGCGAAAGTAAACAAAACAAATCCTCACAAGCTGATTGCTTCGCAGCAGGTCACATGACGTATCACAGCACGTGGCGAAAGAACTGTCAGAGTTGCTTATACGATGCCGGAACTGGAGTTTACCTTCCTTTTTGAGGCAAATTTGACTTACATATTTATATTCGAATTATATAATTATTTAAACAAAAATATTGCATAGTATTATATCTACAGTACATAAATAATATGCAATATAATAACAAATAGGTTTAGTATTTTTTAAATATCTACGACCCCCCCCCCCCCAATGATTGACTGTATCCGTTCCTGGTTAAATTATTAAGGAGTGTAATTTTGATTTTCTAATTAAAATGTTGTGCAACGCAGCTAGCTTCCAATTCTGCTGCAAGGCCTGAATTAGGCCTTGCCTAAATAAATCCCATAAATGGTTTTCATTACTTTTTCAATGTATTACTACCATGTATCTCTTTGTACATCTTGCACCTTGTACTTCTCGGTTAAATGTCGCTTCACTACGCGCACGTTTTGTTGAGCTCTCCTTTTGCAAGAAGTGGTAGGAGTAGAAATGAGGGTGTGTTTCTGCAGTTTGTTTACAGATGCAAATAAGTTTTCTATAACTCGGGAGGGAAAATATCTAGTCTTTTCAAATAGCTAGTGTCTTTGTTTTCTACCTCGGGATGTTTTTTTATAAATTTTATTCATCTTTCAACTATGATTATGGTATATGGTTTAGCATAGGGATCCCAGAATTAATAAAACGTACACAACATACACTTCTTCCCGTAGCACGTCACACACGAGCAGTTTTTAACAGTTTTTGACGTAAAATAAATAAAAGACAAAAAATAAACTATTTAAATTTAAAATGTTGGGAACACATCCTGGAGCTCCAGAAAACGTGCGCAGGGGGTACTTTTCCCCCACACGTCACATACAGTTTTTACAGTTCTTTGACTAAGTAAATCAGAAATTGCACTCACTTCCGACGACATGCGAAGGTTCTAGCGATCGGATGCTTCAACGCACCCGCTTTAGTTGTTTCTGCGCGGTGCACATGAAGAGAATTGCACGGCCAGCTTCGATTTCTGAAGGTCGACCTTTCGCGATTGCTCGAGATTGGTCGGGCACCAACACATATCAACTGCAGCACACACGCACGCTCATATGCAGGCACACCCTTGCACGCACTCGTACGCGCACGCACGCATATTCTAGTAGCATACGTGACAGGAGACTAGTCGATAGCTTACAGCTTGTCCCATCGGGGAGATACCTAGAAGATAGATGGTGAAATCCTGCCAGCCAACGTGATGGCGGCGCCGGATCTCACAATTTAGATTTATTTAGTCAGAAAACTATGTGACGTATGGGGGAGAAGATCATCTGCGCACGTTTTCTTGAGTTCCAGAATTCCTTCCCATCATTTAAACTATAAATAGTTCAAGGATGAATAAAAGTTAAAGATAAATAAATAAAATTAAAATTGAAAAAAGCGCGAGATTAGCAATATTAAAAAAATAAAAAACAACCACCACTTTCGTTCCCGAGTTGTAGAAAACTTATTTGCATCGGTAAACGAATTGCAAGAGTGATTTTCTGCATTGTTAACAAAATAGTTACTCGCCCTTACCTCTACTTTTACCATTTCAAGCAAAAGGAGAGTTCAACAAAACGTGTGCATAGTGAAGCTACATTTACGCCCACAAGCAATACAAGGGGCTATTTCAGCACTTGCTCAATGGATCAGAGAAACTGGACAAAAACCTGATCGAGATGGGAACACCGCCACTTCCCGGTTCATTTCATGCACTACACCCACGGGACTAATGACCATAGAAGTTGACGCGACCAAAAATCCTAAACACTTGCACACTCGTTTCATCAACGTTCGCCTCTTCAGCGGGCTGCAGGCAGTCGGATCAGATTACCGCGTCTATTCCATTCGTGAAATTAAAACCAATTGTTTAACTATACATACAAAATGTCCCAATCAGGTCGGAGTATCTCAAAAAGGTTATCGCTTTTTCTATCCGATTTTTCTTACCGCTTCTACCAACTGGCCAATCTTTAAACTGTGACTCGCGTATGTCGATGTCCAATAAACCTCATGTGTAATATAACATATTTGATTTTAACATATCTTTCAATCATTTTCAATATTTGACGCATTTTAGCTCTCTACTGGATATAATTTCACTCTTGGAATAATTCTATTAAATACCACTCGTGCGTTGGAAATTCTCGGATAAATCCCCTCCCCGCTTCGCGAGTCGGAAATTTATCGACAATTTCCAAAGCACTCGTGGTATTACTTACGATAAGTAGGATGGTATGATCATCATGCTTAGTTCAAATTAGAATTAAATGTATAAGCAGACATCTTGTCTGGAGCCAAAACATCATGCACCACAACTGGTTCTTGTGATTCCTTTTCACGTTATTGTACCAAAGCATTGACCATTAGTCAGCCAACTCAGCAAATGCTGAGATGACTCCTTGTTTTGCTTCTGGAGCAAAACAGTTGTGTTTTGGTACATATTTTGTTATACATGTTTACAAAACATAGTAAATGGAGATTAACTATGTGCACATTTTGTTGAGCTCTACTTTTGCTAGTGATAGGAGTAGAACTGGGGAATTTTCTTAACAAAAATAAATACAATCTATAGTTCGTTTACCGATGCAAATAAGTTTTCTATTAACTGGAGAGTGAAAAATATCTAGTTTTCAAAAGATGCTAACCTTTTCTTGTTTTAACTTTTATTCACCATTCAACTATTTATAGATAAAATGTTGGAAAGATATAATGGAGCTCAAGAAAACATGCACAGATGGTAATTCTCCCCCATTCATCATATACTGTTATTTGACTAAATAAATCAAATCAATGTAGCTCCCACTCTTCACAAGTACGATTTTCACGTATCCTTTACCACATGTGAATCTCTGAAACACAAACTCGCGACCTTACCCCACTCATGATGAACTCAGGGGTTTATGAACTCCACTGGCACAATTGCAAAGGTAAACATGGAGGCAGACTAACAGAAACTTCAAAGCCTGAATCAAAACATTTACATGCATGGAAACACCATATGAACAGATAGCACTTTGCTCTACATCTCATAAACACAGGTCACACTTTTCATCCATCCAGGGCCTAACGCAGACATTAAGATCCTTGAAATAGAACATACATTCCGGAACAGGAGTGCATTAGAAATATTTCACTTCTTTTAATCCACACAGAAATCTGAAATTCCCCTCAATGAACAAACCAATTTCTCTGTATTTCCTCGAATGACCATTTTACACACACCTCCTGAGATATTTCCAACAATAATGGTCCAGAACTTCTGACCCCTCATTCACAACCCCCAGAAACATATTTAGGTAAACTCTGTATAAAACTTCCCTCTGTGCACTGTCTCCCAACCTTTGCTACATATTGCTAGGTAAGCGACTCAACTTATTCGGTTTTTATTTTTGAAATTTAATTTGACATTATTTCAAAAAAATGTTTTTATTTCAATATTTTAATTGTCTTATTTATTTTGTACATCTCTGACAAATGAGGGCAAAGTGATAAGCCGGCTCTCTCAATAAATTTAAGTTGACAACAAGAATTTCCATTATTTCATCCATTACATTTTGTATAAATAAATATTTTTATTGTACAATTTAAAAAGATTAAAAACATTTAGCTGATCACAAAGGGATTAAATTGATCACTTTTTATTATTTAGGAAAGTCTAGTATTTTTACTTACAAGAAAGTGACATTTTATTAACTTCATTTCATTCATTCTTTCACATTTACATTTCTAACTAGTCAACTACGCAGTTGCACTAGGAACAGGTGCAATCACTCAAGAAGTAAGTGCTGATCGGAGACAAGCATAAAACATTCTTATATTAACTTGCCGAGCTCCTTATGTTTGGTGTGCTGGGTGAGAGAGATTTCAGTGAGTAGCCGTATGCGTATTTGATCAGAGAACATTCACGTTTTGGGAAATTCGCAAAAGTATGTATTTTGGTAAAACAAATTTAAAAAGTGAGTAATTAAACTGTGATAATTCTTCAAAATTACTTGTTTGGGGCAAAAACATTAAATTAGGCATGAAGCTTTTAGGACATTTTAGGCACTATTATATGCTTTCAGTAGATCTACTGTTTCACTATTCGTAAAACAATTGAAATTATTTTCCACCACCTCCTATAGAAAATAAATAAGCATGTATCCTATATTCGGAGGTCTAATCATAAGCTAACATGAGTGTAGGTTGTAGAATAGTCACTTTCAGTGGATCTAGAGATTCATTTGGATCCTTAATTTTAAATGGATCAAGAAATTACTTTCTGTGTGTCTACATAATCATCAATGGAATGTTCAATTATTGAGTTACAGACAGTAGTGTAAAATACACACATTCTCTACTTTGATGAATTTCGGTCAGTTATTGAAAATGCCATTAATATAGATCAATTTAGATTTTTGCCTTTCAAGAGCATTTCAGCATTAAGCAACTTTTTATTTACTTTAACACTTAAACAATTTGTTTCTACCAGGGATTCTGTGAATGCCATTATAGGCTATACAAAAGATATAAACACTCACACATTTCTCTTCATACAATAACTTAATTTTAAATTATGTTACATATTGCCTTACTCCTTGCTAAACTAGTTAATGTTGAATAATAATGCCAAATCCAAAGAAGAAAGTTTGGTTATGTCTGCATAACAAACAAATTTGATACTGAATGTAGAATCAAGATGAACCAAAACCTCACTATGCTTACCCAATTAACAGATTTTGTCTTCAAAATTAGAGGGTCACAACCACATTAACCTCCCACACTGCTTTCATCATTCTACATGGCAATAACATTATCTGAAATCGTAAGACATTTCAATATAGATCAAAATCCAGATAAGTTGCAGAAAGTGAATATTAGAGGCACCTTCTGTATTATTAATAATTGAAATGATAATAGTGCAAGTAATGAGACAAAGTATGATTTCCAAGCACAACTCCCAACTGTATCTTGTTCTAGGTTCCAGAACTGAGCAGAAACAACCAGCAGGCACAAACTGCATATTTGCATCTTCTTGGACTTCTCGCTGGAGGGGGAATCATGCTTGTAATTGCTCTGTATGAAGATAGTCTGCGAGCATTATTTGAGTGAACATCATATTTTTTAGAACTATTATGTGATCATAATATCCTTCCTTTGAGCGAAGACAATTTTTGGAGGAATAAGTTTACTGAAATGGCAAAACTATATTTTTTCCTAAGATTCTTACTCTTAAAGATGGTTAATTGTTTCAAAGTGCAGAAAAGCAACTTAGTCCTCATGTAATACAAAAAGGGACTTTTCCCTGATCTGCATGTACAGAGGGTACTATATACATCACTTTTCTACAACAAATGAGGGGCCTGAAAACGCTTTTAGATCTTTGACTTCTTTTAGGGTAATTATTTAATTTAAAAATATTGTTAACTGTATTCTCAAAAAAAAACATAGTTGTTAGATATATAAATCATCTAGTCAACATGCAATGTTTATACAAGTATCGTAGAATGAGCTAATACTTTGCTGTCAATACTATTTACTAGCTACAAAACCAGTTGAAAAATTCACAGCTTTGTACATGAAACACATATTTAAAAAAATGTATTGATAAGTATTAGCACACTCTTTTATATAAATTTAGAAGAATGTAATTCATGGTTCATTTTTACTATTGTGAAGCAGTCAGATATTACACATTTTTGAAATTCAGTATGTACTCTTCCAAAGTACTATAATGCTTAAGATACATTGTGTATATATGACAAGAAGTGATTTGAATGTATTATTTCCATGTTGCAATCACCATTCCTTAACCTAGATCTCATTTACCTGAATAAAAAAAGAATCTGTTTTTCCATTATCTTTCCTTTCTTTTTCTTATCAATTTAGGCATACAATTTTTTCCTTTGAAATAAATATGATAGAAATGAATCTGAATCAATAATATAAATTAAGAGAAAGTGACATGTTTACACTAAACATTAGTTTTAACATCACAAATTGTTGTATAAAAAGAATTTCAAGGAATCAAGAAGTATCTTTCCAGTAAAACTATAAAATGTGTAAGATAGAAATTCAACCTATTCAAACAAATCAAATGTTAATTAAAGGGTAATTTTCATTTGGTTTGATATTAATTACAATGATTAGAATTATTAAAATGAAAAATAAGCAAACTGACACAGAAACACTGTTCAATTGTTTTACGTAATTTCATCTGCTTGATTAATTAATTGTTAGCGATTCCGGGCTCGTCAACTACAAGGGTCATTAGTCCCGTATGTGTAGTGAATGTTTTTGCTCGTGAGGTGGTGATGGTCATCCCCGCTGTTTGACGAGATATAGCATCGACCTACAGTCAGCTAGCGGGGGTTTCCCCAACCAGGTATCTTCCACCAGTGGGGCACCGCCCCAGCCAGGACAAACAGAGCTCTCGACCAGTTTCCTGGTATGTGTGCTTGTGTAGTGCGTTTTAATGTAAGTGTGCGTAAGGGGAGAGGATAGGACAAGGAAGAGGTAGGAGAGACTGTACACGGTCCGTGGTCCATTTGTTAGCGTAGTGCTCCGGCATTCGCCTGGTGTAGATCGGAAAAACCACAAAAATTCCGATCAGAGGAGCCAGCTACTAGAATTCTCCAGATAACGATTGAATTCGATCTACCTGACAAGCTAGTGTCGAACATCCTGCCACCATCGGGAGTCCTAGGACCTCCCGGTCAGAGGGTGACATCAGTTGATGTTCTGAGCCATCTATCCCGGTTCAACTGCTTGAAATGCAGGTTCATTGAAACACGTACTATACTTTTTAGTTTCACTAACCTTCCAAATGCCATACTGACTTGTGTTTATGAAAAATAATTAAGAACTGTCAAAGGAGATTTTTTGCTTTTTGTACTAATTCCTGTTTTAATGAACTGCTCATAAACAGATTCATTCTTCTCACATCTCCAAAGTTCACAAGAAACGGATTTCATTCATGAAAGTTGATAACTAAAAGAAGACTTAACTATTATTGTCATTTACTACACTAACTTTCTACTTTCTTGGCTTCTACATAGTACTCGTAACACGATAATGAGAACTTTTTGCAATGCTGCAATGGAAAGTAGCGATTTTTGGACAGAAAATTTGTTTTGTGGTTTTCCCAGAAATCAAAAAATGTATTTCTTGCTCCTTTTTCCAGTAAATAGCTTCCACTTGGCAGTCCGATATCGGTGGTGAATGCGATGCTAGTAAACCCACCCCAGAGTAAGTACTAAGAAGCCCTCCTGTTATGGGATCGCAAATGTATGGCCGTAATAGCAGCCTGTAATGGGTTTGCCGTTGCGTGGCCGACAAGTCCACTCTCTCACCTCCACACGGTGACCCCCTGGTAATGCATCTCAGGGCAACTTCAGTTGCAGCCAAGAGGGATGGGCGATAGGCGAGTCTCCGGCGCCTTAAAACGGGAGCATCCAACAGGCCTCCATTTATGACGACCCTAGCTTGGAAATGGTTCATGATTAGGATTCCCTTTGAGGCGAGTCGCTGCGCACATTGTGTCCAGAAAAGGAGGCGGGTGGCTACGTGGCCACTGAATAACATGGTTTGGCAACACGATACTATCCTTAGCGATATCCCCCTAATCTTTTCATGCCTCATTCTCCCCTGTATCGAAGGCCTACCATTGGGGCAGGAAGGAAGCCGATGATCCCCTGCTCTGACACTTGTCCAATGGGGATGGAAACGTCTTTACAGGTCGAGATAAGCAAACAGCCTTATACCGATTCCCTTCCAAAACCTCGACCCATAGGCAGTGGTCCTGAGGAACTCGCAATGGTAGACATTGCCTCTCCGGAAGCAGATTGGGGGCGACCCCTAATGGGAGGCCGATATAGTTAGAGATGAATCAGAAGCTTTCGGCTGAGCCCGTCCTATTTGATTCTGTTTTATCTGCTATTGACATGGCCCATTCCGACACTGCTGATCGGTTAGGACAGGACCAAATTTTTATTGTGTCCTCGGCTGCTATGACGCCCGGAGATGTAACTACTGAAACTTGTCTTAACAGAGCCACACTAGAAGCCAAGCCTAACTGGAAGGAAAATATTTCAACTTGGATAGGAACCTGGGGCACTTCTAAAACTAATGTAGATCCACCGTCATTCAGCACCATTCGAAAGAAATTGAGGTGTCAATTCGTACAGGAATAAAACAGGGGGATCCTTTGTCCCCACTCCTTTTTAATCTCATCATGGAGTGCCTGCTTGAGAAATTGGAAAATATGTCAGGATACATGCTATTGGGAAGGAGCATGTCCGTGTTAGCATTTGCTGACGATCTGGTGCTGTTATCAAAAATTGCCCCGGGAGCTCAAGAATTGGTTGATATTGTGGTGGAATATCTTGGGGCCCTCGGAATGATTTTGTCCGCCGCGAAATGTTCATCATTTCAAATTACAGCTTTTGAACGATCCTGGATCATTGAGGACCCCTGTCTGGAAAGGTTGGGGGAGAAAATTCTCCTTGTCAGCAATGATCATGCTCTTACATACCTGGGAGTGAACTACTCTATCTGGAACGGCTTCCCATCTAAAGCATCCATATAGAATTTGATGGAAGCAGTGTCGAGGCTTCAAAAGGCGCATTTAAAGCCCACTCAGAAGCTGACATTACTTCATACCTACACAATGCCACATTCCCTTAATCAATTGGTTCTATCCAAGCCATCAATGTCGATGCTCAGGGAAGAGGACGGTCAAATCAGAGTGGCAGTCAAACAGTTCCTACATCTGCATATGAGTACTGTAGATGGCTTATTCTATCTGGCCAAGAGAGATTGGGATTGCTGCGGCTAGCCCAACACGTTCCTAGAGTTGCGCTGAACCTAGGATTACGATTAGAAAAATCTGCAGATCCTATTTGCAGATGGTTGAGCTCCTGTCCAAGTTTTTACCAACGGATACTAAAGACCGCAAAATCACTGAGACTCAACTGAACCTATTCTGAACAAGATTTAAGGGCTTGTAAGAAAAAATGCGCCGATGAGGTAGCCACCTGGGAGAAGCTGGGATCCCAAGGGAGAGCGGTTAGGGAGCATATAAACGATTCGATTGGAAATGCCATTTTGAAAGATTATCATCTTCTAAAACCTGGTCTTTTTATCACTGCACTCCAACTGAGATCAAATACCGCTGCCAATAAAACTACTCTTGGTAGAGGAAGGGCCAGAGAGGCTCGTATACTGCAGGAAGTGCAATACAGCAGTAGGAACTATGAATCACATCCTCGGTCAGTGCTTTTTTACCAAGCCAGCAAGAATAAAGCGTTATGAGATCAAAAACTTCATAGCAGGGAAGATGCTCCGGAAATCGGACACCGTGGTGTCCAAGGAAGCCACTTTCTCCGTTGCCGAAGGGGTTAGACTCAATGGTCTGGTAATAGAAAGCCAGGAAGGGGTCCACGTGGTCGATGTGACTGTCCGCCACGAGGATGGGTCTAGCCTTCTGAAAGCAAGGGAGGAAAAGGTGGTAAAATACCAACCAGTCATCCTCCTGGCAGCCGAATTCCATGGAGTACCCAACGCCAGAATCCTGCCAGTGGTGGTTGGAACCTCTGAAGTTATGCCAAGATTCTCAGTCAGTGCACTCAAGACCCTGGGGATCACGTCTCGAGGCGATCTACTATCTCGTTAATTGCTCTCAGAAGCTCTAATAAACTTTACACACAATTTGTAAATTACGATGGAGCAATTTAGCATTGTTGGTAGTAAATGCAGGAAAGAAACTTCAATGTCCTGTGGGGAAGTCTAGGGAATCCCTTGGATCCTAAAATGCCTAGGAATTACTCAGTTCCCACGACTTTCAGTGGGAAGTGTATGCTATTTAATGTAGTATATAGAAAACTGTGTTGTCAGAGTCACATTTTGGGGGCCCTCGATACCCAAAAATTGGTTTATGGCAAAACATACTAATATGTAGGGAGCAGATTTATAGGTATTTACAAATATTTATGAAAACTAGATAATTTAATTTATGAAGTGCAACTATTTGTTTCAAGATATTCTGAGCAAATAAGGACTATTCTCAGCAACTAAGCAAACAAGACAGGGACATCAATAGGAGCAAAATTAATCTACAAGATGAGCTGAAACAGTAAATTCCAAATTTCTATGATATTTCTTGAAAATCACAGTGACGGAACCCACAAATCAATTTACCACATCTGTAGTATTAAATTAACATAACACAACCGCAAAGAGGAGTGAGGAATTTTTCTTAACAGCCAGCATCTGCTAAAGAATTCAACAATACAAATAATTGTAGCTGAAGATGGCATATGAGAACTCCTGAAAAAAAAAAGTATATTTCTTATTTTTATGAATATTTCTGATAAGAAAGAAGAATACAAAAATAATTGAATGACATGCGGCCAGTATCACAAATAATACACTTGATTGGTTATAAGTAAGTTGTGGATTTTTGCCAATGGGCGTAGGTTTCATTTTCTTTGATCTCTCTGAATTTTTAAAAATTGCAAATTTAGAAATTACACGAGAAAGTTTGTGCTGTTGAGCTTCACAAGTGAGAGCATTTGTGTTAGACATGTTGATTAAAACAAATAATGCAATGTTTTCTTTTATGTTTAGATTAAATGTGAGAAAAACAATACACTGTGCAGAATTGGAGTATCAGCCTGCATTTAATGAAAAAAGAAAAGTTAGGTTTTGCTGTCTAATCTTTCTTGTTCAACACTGATATAAAGGGTTTCTATGAGGTTATGTTCAGAACAATAATGAAAACCATGAAGGAAACTAGATTATATTTACTTCATAAACTTTCTACAGAAGTAACAAATAAGGATTAGAAAATTCTAATGCTTTTTTTAAATGCCTATTTTGTCTACCTATTTCTACTGTTTTTATTGCCTAAAAATCCACAGCTTAATTATAAGCCCCTTCTAACACTTCAGTTTACAAACACCAACCACTTCTATTGTTTGATCTATATCAGCCCCATGACTTCAAAAACTATAATTTTTAATAATTAAATTTGTTCAAAGAATTGGTTGTCCGAGCAGGATTCGAACCCAGGCCTTCTGGTTTACACCCAGCTGCTCTAACCACTAAGCTACCAAGACAACCAATCCTTTGAACAGTTTTCACAAGCGCGATTGTCACGCCTTGTGTATATTATATATGATTGTCACCATCCCTTCACCTTATTGGACGCAATTACGCTCTGAGAATATATCCCTGAGTAGTAAAGGAATCCAAATTGTGATCATGTTACCGAGTTACAATGCATTTTAATAATTAAATTTGTTCAAAGAATTGGTTGCCCCAACTGGGACCGGTCACAATTTGGATTCCTTAACTACTGCGGAATACATTCTCCGAGCGTAATTGCGTCCAACAAGGTGACAGGATGGTGACAATTATATATAATATAATTTTTGATATTGAAACATGTCCCATAACGTAAAATATTGTTTCTTTTTCTATTAGTGATGGAAATTTTTGACACATTACAAAATTACTGACATGCTTTTTCATCTATTTGTTAAAAATAAGTTGCAGGATACTGGCTGAATCCTCCCTAGCCTAACAATAAATAAATGCAACAGTAAAACTACAGTATTCTTCATCAAACACACAATCATTTGGAATAAAGTAAGTGAAATCAGCCATATGTAAGAGAAACTTTTGGCATAAAGTTAAATTGAAAAATTGAAATGCAAGTAAAAACACAAAATTTAAGAAATGAAGATCTTCCTGGGGACTTAAAAATTTATTACTTCAATTTATAAAATGTACAATCACAGACAAAGAGAAGTTTTTTAAATTTATTTTTCTGAGATGGCTGAGAAATTGTGCTATGACTTCTTTTCTTGTATATACGATTAGACATACTTGACTGCTTAATTCTTGTTCTTTACATCATTGGTATTCTTCATCAACACAATTTCCCTGCAGACATTGTTAGCAATGAATATCTTATTATGTAATTTTCAGATCAGTTAACACAAACTATCAGGGGGGGGGGGGGGATACGTATATAATTATATGTGGTATCATATTAGTTTCAGAAAATCTCAATTAGAGATTCTTACACATTTCATTTTACCCGACAAAGCTTGACACAAGAGAATTTCCTTGCTTCCAGTGTTTCTAAGTCTATAACATATTTTGTTTGACTAGTTTGTCTCTTGATGTATGGTTAGAAATTAATTTAGCCAAATAAAACACAGAAAATAAGTTTTGTTCACTTTCTGAAAGCACAACCAGTATTTCAGAGAATGAAAATCAAACATTTTTTTAAAATGAAGATGTTTATAAAAAAATATTCCAACAAATATTTACTATGTGTATGTGAGGGTGGGGCTCATCAGTTATTCTTTGGTCACTGATGAAAGTCTTAACACAATACAGTCCTTGTTCCAAGTTCATTTTGCCTTCTTTCCATTAAGCACAAAACAACTGTATGGTCCAATCAAGAATTATACTAATGATTATTTGCACTAGTTTTGTTACTGTCCTCCATATTTACAGAACACAAAACAAGAAAATGCAACAAAAAATGAAATTGTATGTAAGAAACCCAGCTAATATACCGTAAGTTACCAATGCCAAATTTTTCCATTAGTTGACTAGACTGCAGACAAAGCCCTCATGATTTTAGAAGTCCTAGATCTAGGCACATACATTTTTCTTCTATTAGATACACTACAAAATAATAAATTGAAAAAATTCTAATATAAGAGTAATATTTAAGTATTTCAATATAAATTGATGAAATAAATCAACAAAAGACACTTTCAGCTATTTGTAACTAATCCAAATCTTCCCAGCTTCAACACCACAATTCCAAATTATATGACCTTTATAATTTTAAGTTCACCAGTTTGTTTAATTGATTTATGCTGCAAACATCAGTTTAAGTATTATGAATTTAGTTTAACAAATTGTTCTAAAACCCTCAAGAGAGATTAAAATTATAAATTATTACTGTTCAGATGTTAGACAACTTACCAATATGATAAAAAAATTTAATTATTAAAATGTACAAATACATTTTTAAAAAAATTACTGGTAATTTTTTCAAATTTTAATTTTAGAATTTTTCAAAATTATTCTAAATGGACCCATCATGAAATAATTTATGTACATATGTTTTTGTTTTTTTAAATGTAGAAATAAAAACTATCCATGGATTAATTATTACACACTTTATATATCTTGATTAGAAAATAAATTTTTTTTTTTAAAATTACATCAAGACCTCGTTTGCGATAAAGGTTCACAATCATCAAAATCTCAGCAAGAATATCCTTGTTGGCAATATGTTTCATTCTACTTATTTTATTTGGGCGTTTCAATGAGAGAATTCTCCAATGCCTGCTGTTCCATATTTGAATTTTTTAAGGTTAATGAACATTATTTTTTGGCATGTGTGTCACTAACCTACCATCAAACAAGTGAATGGACTTTTCTATAAATAAATGGCAGAATCATTTCCTATAATTAATAAAAATAAATAAAATTACAATTGAGCAGCTCTTTTCAATTGAGTGGAGAACGTTGAGAACTAATCGTCAGATCCTCTACAAAAAATAATATATAAAAAAATTGTATTTATTCCCCTATAAGTTCATCTTTTAAGGACACTTTCCTTTCCAAATATCCTATTTTCATTATTTAATTCATAAACAATCGTTTTCATTTATGAGTTCATTATCAATTTATGAAACTCAAAAGCATTTCTATGGTAATTAAAGAATACAAAGCCATGCAAAATAGGCCAGCTTTTGGAGAAAAGGTCTAATTTAATAACATTTTTTTTAATAGTGACCTCATAATTAAATTCATTTATCTCGCATCACTTACATCAGTGTTTGCACATTTCCATGTGCACAAAAGTACAATTTTGAATGAACACAATACATTCAATGTATACCTAACATTCATTTATTGATGGCACATCTGAAATTATATGCAATAAATAAAAATTCAAATTTTTTTTAAAACCCATAAAAAACTTGTCACATTTTTTGCTGTAATTACTAACACTAAATGTTTGTTTTCTGCATCAAATGCATAAAATTTTAATGAAACAAGTGAAAGAAAATGTGAAATGTAAAGAAGATATTTTCGTTCAGAAATTCACAACTATTGGGACCAAATTGCAAGTTTAACAAAAATAATTAAAGTTTCCAGTTCCATGGGATACACATTTCACCATCAGAAAGAACAGAGTAATAATTTGTAACCCAAATACGTGTGTTGAGCAAGTTCCTCCTCAGTTGCTCTTGGTGCTGCAGCATCTGTTTGCAGCAGGCAATCATCAATTCAGGAGTGATGTTATCATCTTTATGCAAAGCTGCCAGTTGAAATTCATCCACACACTGCTGAACCAAATCCCGTTCCACATGTTTATTGCTGAGAGCAAAAGAAATTAATAACTATTTCACAGGAATCCCAGACAAATTACAACCACAGTTTAAAAATAAGATTTCAAACTATCACATTCATGAAGTAGTACAGTTTTGATTAATTTAATGTAATCAAAGCTCAACATGATTTCTGTAAAGGTCGATCAACCAAACAGCAGTAGGGGACAAAATATCGAAGGTTCATAAATCACACAAATAATTATATTATTGGACTCTGCACAATATAAAAACAAAAAACAAAACTTGTGAATTTTTTGGATCATTATTTTTTATCTACAAATAGTATTTTTAACTATTTAAAAATTATTCCGGTGTTGTTTCATGACAAAATTCCAAATAGAGACTTTATACATAAAGTTTTGTTTAATATATTTTTAACACTATCTACTGATGTCAAGAAACAGAAAAAATTTACAAATTTTTTTTTCAGGGTCACTGAAAGGTCATGGGGGGTGTTTAAAATCTTAAAAATCAATTGTAAAAATAGGTCATCATCTTTTCATTCACCATCATCATCAATTCATTTTCAAAAACCAAAATACTCTAATATACATATACTTGTACTTTATGCCTACAAAATTTCATCCTTGATTATCTGTAAGGATTCAGAACAATCAATTTCATTGCCAAATTTGTAATGAAAAAGTTGTTCACAAAATAATTTTTTTATTGGGAAACTGATTGGTCTATAACAATTATTTTCTCATTTTTTAATATTCAGCTTCTACCTGAATTTTACTTGAAGGGACAAAACCTACCTTCAATTTTGTAATAGTAGGAATAAGCCTAAAAAATTTCAACTTTTGAAATATTTAGAAATTTACTGCTATGAGTGTAATTTAATGTAAATAAAAATCAAATTTACATTAGATTGTATGTTTGCCAGGAAATGGCAAATTACTTACTTGGTGCATACAATTTTAGTGTGCAATAAATTTGTTAAGCAACAATACCAAACAAATTTTTAAAATTATAAAAAATTGAATTATTTTGAGATAAAAAAACAATGCTCAAAAAAATTCACAAAATTTTTTCCTTCTTTTTATATCATGCTGAATCAGAAAATATAATTATTTGCACGATTTCCAAACCTTTGTTGCAAAATATCCTTCCGATAGTTTGTTGACCGTTTTGACAAAGAATGTCTCATAGAGAATTGGAGATCTCAATAAGAAACTAGTCTGCAGAAAGAAATTCATTGGTATTTTCCCTGATCTACCCAAGGCTTTTGATCTTTTGATCTAGTAAATCATGGCTTACAAGACTGAGTATACAGGGGATTCTACTAAAATGGTTACAGCCATTTTTTAACAGGAGAATACAATTCGTAGAAATAACTCAGTTATGCAATCGGAACAGGCTTATTCCGGAGTATTCAGAACTGTAATAAATTAACACAAGACTGCCTCAAGCATCAATTCTTGGCCTTGACATATATGTACAATCTATTAACACTATACAGATAATACACAATGATAAAAAGCATACTGATGGAACAGAAAACCCCAATTATTGTATTCGTTCGTCACATTGTATCTTATGTGAAACGGCACAGGAATGGTCTGGGCAATGTGGGTTGTGCCCATAGCTCAAGCAAGATGCTCAAGAGTGCTTGTGTGCTATTTCGCATAAGACAGTCTTAACCTAGGTGCGTTAAGAGACTCATGTGCGGAGGCATCAGTGTGCATCAACGCAGCTGAAGTCATCAATGCTGTGTAAGGCACATCATCACAACACTTGTGTGACATAGGCCTAAATTTCATTATGAATCATTAATGCCAATAATATTCATTAGAAAAAATTGATTCACTTGAGTTCCAATATTTCCTTTAAATACACCAAATTTTTATCATGCAATATTGGTAAACATAATGCAAAGCCGTCCCATTGGAAGGATGACACTAGCACCCATATTTTTACATACTGTAGTTTAGTCCGACTTTTCAAAATGGTCAGTTGAATCACCTTAACAAAGGAAAGTCAACAACCTAATATTTAATTCAACACAATTCCATGGGCTCCTCTACAATAATGTAAACGTTCTCACTTATTGGTCACCTATGTCTTTGGCATTTGAACGTTATATGGCCTTATAAGGACTTCCAAGCGCCCACGATCCTAGTGCATTCCAGCCCTGAAGAAGATCAGATAAGATGATTGAAACGTTGGAATCAATGCTCTGGACAAGGTGTCACTTGAACAGCCGAGAGCCTCAGCTTCACATGACACTGGCCACAGAAGCCTACGATTGCATAAACTAATATCTTAACAACAGTCAAGTAAATTTTTACTCTCTTATTACAGTAAAAAAAAAAAAAAATTGTAACACTTGATAATGCATCTAAGCTAAGATTGGCCAGCTAAAAGAAGACTGAGGAGAGAATGGTTCAAGTTTATTTTCATTTTGTGAAAAAAGTGAACATTAAAAAGGGTAACTTAAAACAATCTATTATCATGTTTACCTTTTATAACGAAGCAGAAGTGATGTCGCTTCTTCCATGTTGCCATCAATAAAACTCACAACTAACGAGCCAGGACAAGATGCAGGCACAATAAATTGACCAGTTGGAGACACCATTAATGGCCCAGCCTCCCTGTTTAAAGGAAACAAAATGAGCTACTACACTGCTATACATATATCAAGTGAAATACACTTCTAAGAGTATGATCTTACGTTTCAACGACTAACTCGAACTTATCAAGCTTTTCTGGCCATTCTCGAGGATACCCAAATCGCCCTTGGTGATCGCTGAGAGAAGTTGTAAGTCGCCGGAGATGATTTTCATAGTGTTTGGCCATCACTTTAGGTTGAAATTTCCTATTCAGAAAACACAAATTATTGGCAAACGTGTAAATTTTGGTACAGCCATAGACTAATATGAAAATATTAAGAATAAAAAGTAATTTCTTTTCACTTAACAAAACCAAGTCATCCAGCCATGAACAGAAAAAAAACTGCTGCTTTCACTTACCTACGAACCACTCTTATGTCTCGTAAAACTCGTGACACTGCTTTCTCAAATGAAGGAATTCTTAATAGAACTATATCATGCTTGTGTACATTTTTAATCAGCTGAAAAAGAAAATAATTATTTTGAAATTATTTAAAAAGACCCTAAACCAATTGTAGCTAGATTACAGGGTTTTGTCACAAATTTTTAGAAAACATCTTGGAATTAGATAAAAAAGTTCAGTGTTCTAACTGATTTAGTTTAAAGGCAAAAAACCTTCTTGCTTACTTTGCAACCATCTAAGCCACCATTGTAACACGAATTCATGAAGTTTGGTTGGCAACCTACTCTTATATTTTATTTTCAAAGTCAACACTTATTTTGAAAGTAGCAGTTGTTGAAAGTGTGATTTTCAGTTTAAACAGTTGCATACCAATAAGGGTGGGGGTGGTCATCAATGACAGGTCCTAGCATAGTTTTTTCCTCTACCTTTCTTTAGGTAAGGAGTTACTGTTTCATTGTTTATGACTTCTGTTCTTAGAACATTTCGAAATCCTTACAAAGTTTCGTCTTTCAAAGCTGAACTCCTACAGTCACATCTGTTCATAAACGTCTTCAAATCTTAGCCTACTGTTTGTCAATGAACAGAGCAGTTATGCACTCTGAGCAACATAGTGAACGTTGAACTAGTTTTTCGAAAAAGGATGTGGCCAACTGTGTCTTCAAGAAAAGGACTGCAAGAACAGAATATTTTCAAAATTATTATGAACTTGTCTTAGTTAAACAAGGGACAAACTTTCAACACACACTTACAGAAAATGATTGAAATATAATACTAAAAATGTAGCATTAGTTCTTATATATATCAAATTTCTCTTAAATTGCAATGCAGAGACCCCTCTTGATTTTTCTGACTTTTGACTATGAGAGTCACAATGAAACTTTGCATCATTTGCTAGAGGTTGAGAGGAAGCAATTTCATTGTACATCTTTGTTGAATATGTAGCCTTATGAATTCCAGCAATACATGTTTCAAGAACTCTCTTTGAGTCAATAATGTTTGTATTAGCTTTGCATATACTCTTGACAGTGAAATTTTCAAAATTATAAAAAAAATTATCATTGGAATCATTGACCACCTTGAAGCTACTCGGCCAACTAAGCATTCCTCCTGCATTCTGTTTACAATGTCTTCTCCTCCTTTGGTATAATTGTAAAATGTCACAATTGTAGGTTTTTGATGTTCTCCTGTATTTTGTCCTTGTAATGATGCAAGTGTGACTTCATCTAGCCACACTAGATCCAATTCACAAGTCTTCTCTTTCAAAGAAATCATAATCATTTTGAAATTACATTGTAGAATGTATAAATAATTACTGCACAATACACAAGTTTAATAAAAACATTTAATATTATAAATCATAAAATATTTTTTAGCTTTTTTAAAAAAGTACTTAAAAAAATTAAAATTATTCGATAAAAAATGACATCCATTCTCGCCCTACTAGAAAAACTCTGCACGCAAGGCAGTTAAAAAACAGAATTCCTTCTACAACGGTCTTCGCAACACTGGAGAAGGGCTACTGGGAACATCATAGCCATGACAATGAAAAGCTGTTTCTCAGCTACTAATAATATGGGAGATCTGTGCAGTATTTCCAAGAATGGCAAATGTTTTTTGTTCAGTATGGACAAAATGCTCGTAGCACACCTCTTCGGGGGTTAAACGACAGAAAAACGTAAAACAAAATGAACATGTAGATGAACTTAATGAAAGAAAACTTAATTATGGACAACAAATTACACTGGAAGGAAAAATCTCTATCTTTAATTTTGTAGTCGTATGTAGATGCTGAAAAAAATTCACACTGTTGCAATTTCCAACAATTCAGAGTTAACTGTGAAAATCTGACCTATGCCACCATTATAAGTGTATTTTACTCTACCCTTTGAAGAAATTTACAGAGAAAATTTGGCGCCGTTTTTGAGAAAATTTTGAAAATGTTCCAGGGGTTTCATGTAAAGTACCACCAAATTGTAAAGAAAGTTTTTCAAAAGTCCAAAACAACAACTCTAGCCAGATGGACAGGAGTTTCTTCAATTTGGAAAAATCCTGCTTATAGTTCAGGTGCTAATTGTGTTTACACAGAGGGACAGACAGACGACGTTTTGAAAAAACACATTTCCGGTATCAGGGGACACCAAAACGTGTATTTCCCTTGAGATCGATTTTTCACATTATATATTTTTCTATATACTATGTATATTACTCTGTATATACATACATATACAAGAAAGAAAAACTTACTAGAAAACTACTAATACTTTTAAAAAAATTGTACATGGCCTTCACTATCTTCAATATTATAGTTTTAGGAAGACATTAAAAAAATTTTGAATTTTTACAAATCCTAGAAAATTCAGGAATTTGTTCAGACTTATCACAGACTATCAACTTTGGAGAAAACCATCTGAATACTTTAAGTACTAGAGTTGACCTTGGATGGACAGATCGGCACATGTTTTGTCTTCAAACGGTATCAAGGACCCACAAAACGTGGATTGTGACTACACGTGTTTGAGGAAGTAATTTTCTACATGCATACTAGCTTCAATTTGCATTTGCAGGGCATCGAACTGAGAGTTCAGGCAGCCTTGTTGTTCTTGTAACAAAATCTCAGCAATGTTTTTGTTGATTTTCCCATTGCATTTCACTTATTACAAAGCCATTTGTTCGATTCATTTTCCTCTCTCTAACGGTCCATTCAAAACTATTAGTCTGAATCGCTGGCAAATTTTGGCGTGCCGGTGGAAGCCGACAATATGTCTGCGATACAATTACACATTATAGGTAGGCATGATATTTATTACTTTTGCAGCTTACTGTATCATCAGCATTTAAGTTTCTTTTTGGCATGAAAAGGCAGTGAAAAAATAAAAGATCCTACCCAACTGGGATAATCTCCAAATATAAAATGACCCCATATTTTTCAAATGAGGTTTTTCAGGTCAAAAACTTGTCTTATATTAATACAATATCTAAATAACAGCAGGTTACTTCAGCTAGATTAGTTCAATAAATCTAGTTCATTCATTAATACTACTTAATCTTTCAACTAGAAACCTACATCAAGCCAATTATGTCTCACTTCTCCACTGTTGAGCATAACATGGCCATCCATGCTAACACCAGTGTCGTTTCCAAACATCAGGGTTCTACCTGCAAATGAGAGCAACAGTTTTGTTGAATGAAGAATGGCAATAGGTATAAAATGCAAAGTATGAACAATTTCTTAAAAAATGTGTTTCATCTAAAAGTAATACATACATTATTTGGTTCATTATTTTTCAAAATTATTATAAAAAATACAATAGAAAAGGACTACAAATTTACCATTCTTTAATTAAAATGTAAACTATTATTATATAAATGGAAATAGGGTCATTCCATGCAAAAAAGTAGATTTTGCATGGAATGACATGATACCTTCAAATTTGAAAATATTTTGGGATATTGTTGTCAGTGATACCTATATCGTCAAGGTATAATATTAAAATTTTCTAACTGAAGGTTTGGCAAGAATGCACTCTTAAAATCTGAACTACTAGTGAACACCCCTATATTCTTTAATATTTTTGCCCTCATAAAATTTTTTTTGAAATTTACAAACTCTTTGAACGGAAGAAATGGTTTGCCAAATTAGATTACTTGAATGAAATGAAGGCTGATACAGGTGATGAAATTGTAAACTTATTTCCTGATTATTTCAAATCTCTTTAATGTATAGAAATAATTGATCATGAAATTGAAATTCATTATGTAAATTCAATGATAAACATTGAGAACTTTCAAATATCTCAAATGGATGTATTTAATGAAATAAAGAAACTTGATTGAAGAACAGGTTCAGATCCTATAATATACCATTGTATTTTAAAAAATTGTTACGTGAACATTGTACCAATTCTTCATGCCTTATTCATTAAATCATTAGAGGAAGGAGTATTTCCAATGATATGGAGAAGTTATATTACACCAATTTTTAAATAAATGACAGATGAAAAATTGATAATTATAGACCAATCTCGAAATTTAGTATAATTCCAAAAATATTCAAATCTTGAATAACACACATTCAGACTTCGAAACTAAACTCAATATTATTAAATGAACAACACAGTTTTAAAAAGAAAAGATCAAGAACTACTAATCTATTGATTCTACAAAGTTATATTCTTAAAAATTTTACGTTAAACTCACAATCTGATGTGACATATACAGCTTTTGCAAAAGCTTTTCATACTGTAAACCATGAAATTTTATTAAAAAAACTTGAATATATTGGAATTAATAGATTATTGTTGAAAGGGATCACAAGTTATCTGACTGGTAGAATTAAAAATGTGAAATATAAAAGTTTTATCTCAAATGATATTGTAACATCATCATGAGTTCCTCAAGACTCACATTTGAGACCATTATTATTTTTACTATACATAAATGATACTAAATTGGCTCTGCCACTTTGTTCTTTCTTCCTTTTTACAGACAATTTAAACTTACTTTTGGAAATAAAATCAAGAGACAATTGTAAAATTCTTCAAGAAAACCTGAATGTGTAACTTTGATGGTGTAAAAATAAACTTGTCCTGAATATCCAAAAATATAAAATCATGAGATGTGCGAAGTCTAGAAATCCAATTAAAGCCTCTTATTTGATGAACGGGCAAGAATTAGAAACTGCCATGAAAATTAAACATTTGGGCCTTTTTTTTTGTGACCAAAAACTAAAATTCAATGAACATATAGATTTCATTGTTTTTAATCGACATAGATCTTGTTATAACCAATATAACTTTACATTGAAAGCGAAAAACGTGATATTAAATGATTTTGCTAGATATTTATAATAACACTGACTAAAGTATTTTTTTTCTAATTGACATTCGACATCATGACAATGTTTAGCGTAGAGGTCAGGTGGACTTCTTGGTTGAAAATAGACAGTACCCACAACAATATCTTTATCAGCGTAATTACAATCAAGTAATTACATAATTAGTCATATTCTGAATATGTTTTATGTAAAATAATAATAATTGCAAAATGATATGTACAATTTGGCAATTGCTTTAAATAATATATAAAAAAATTTATTCTTATCAACACACAGACTGCACCTTAAACTCGCAAAGAAACAAACTCCACTGCAATAAATAAGATTAAGAATTATATTTACCTTTCAAAACATGCATAACATCAGGATGATGTCGAGCCAATGCTTGAAAGCTTTGCAGGCAACCCCTGAAATGAGTCACGTTCCATCCACAGTCCCACAGAACCCGCTGCACCCCAAGAGCATCTTGCAAAGTTATCTGAAGCCGGATAATTTCTTCTCGCACGGGCTGGCATGCAGCGAGTTTCATCCGAGCCTGTTCCACGTTCTTCTCCAACCACACCCTGCAGCCAGAGCCACTGATCATCAAAAGTTCCTGCAGACAAAAATACTAATCTAACAGAATCTCTCAGATGTTAATCATATCACCTTTTTCACATGTATCAGAAGACATATTCTTTTAAACTTTGTAAACTAATGTAGTCATTATATAGATATGTTTCAAGGAAAAACTGGAACTTGCAGGGAAAGAGAACATTGAGAGAGACTGGGAATCCATGAAAGAAGCAATGATAGTCAGCAACAAAACATGTGGATTAGAGAAGAATGGAGGAGGGGGGAGGGAGAAAAAATTATATATAGAGGTAGAGAGATTCATACATATGCACAAACAAGCTTGTGGTGTATAGCATGTACTTTCTAACACTGTTTGTAATTGCTACAGAATAATATACTACAACATGAATATGCAAAAGTGTTTCAATCAGTATAAAAATTTTTCTGCACACCGAAACTCCAACTCAAGCCCTCCACGATAACTAGCTATGTGCCCTACCTCTATGCCAAGGAACTGCTCTGACATTCCAACTAAGGTTGATGCTTAAAAATTGCATTGTCTCAACCCAATACTACCAATATGCAATTTTCAAAAATTCAGAGAGAAATTAAAAAAAAAAAAATTGGAACGCTTTAGGGGAAAAGTTTTTATAATTAGCATTAATGTTAACTACAAATTACGTGACAATACTAATTTTTTCAAAAAATTGTACTTGGCCATTTTAGAACAGATTTTGCTTAAGGCAAAAAATCCTTTTCAATATTGCAGTTTTGAAATGTTAACTTTTTGCAATTTTCAAAAACATGAAGAGTTTACCGAAAATCACATTTCTTTACCGTCGTTTGATACATATGAGAAGAAAATTTATAGAAGAATTTTGAGTACTTTGAAAAATATATGTACCTTAAATGTAATTGTGGGGGGATACTGAAAAAAAAATTGAACTTTTGCAATTTTCAAAAAAATTAGTGATTTTAATGAAACCTGTTCCATTCTCTTTAGTGTACTGTATGCTATCTGAGGGCAAAGTTTAATAAAGAAAATTAGTGACACTTTTTACAATATTTTGACAATGTTGTTGGGACTTCATGTAAAAGTACCATCAAAAATCATAATACCAGTTTCAAACTCACAAAGTGTTAAGTTCATTCAGATCAATCAGGGAATATGAGTTTTGGAGAAAATTGGCGGTACAGTTTAAGCGCTAGTGTTGAACATGGATGAGGGACAGATATTTTACTGTCAATCGATTTTTCAGTTTCACAGACCAACAAAACATGAATTCTGTCTAGACCGAGTGTTAGAGGTAATAATTTACTATTCATAGGAACATGATTTATCCACTTTTTCATTACCAGGGCCCAACAATTAGAATATTTCTGTAAAAAAATTACCATTTTCCCATGCCCAATCACAATACTTTGTCTTCTTATGAAAAAATGATGTTAATGAAAAAATTTGGTAAGAGAAAAGCTTTACATTTCAAATAATCCCATATAAAGCAAATGTTTATATTTGCTAAATAATGTGACGGATTTTTTTTCGACATGGTGGTTCAATTTCTTCTCAAATTTTTGAAATTAATGAGTTATATTCACATGTTACTCTTTCAATAAAAAAGGATCCCGAAAAGATTAATATATCATCTTATCGATTCACTGCATTTCACTATACAAACATCTCATTAAACTTTCCATAAAACTAATCAATAAACACACACAGGATATGGCAGACATAACACAGACATAACCTTGATCGTCAAAAGAATACCCTCCCCCTCCACGCACACCTGACTACCTCCACAGTTGCTTTCCCTGTGCCTGAGCAATGTGCTCAGCCTGTGCCTGACAAACTGTGCTGTCACCCTGTTGAATAATTATAGTTTTGTAGGATATACAATAATGTCCATGAGATAAACCACTTATGTAGGATAATTTTAACTATAAAATTTGGTTTCAATGTAAATTTGTAACAAAATGTATGTGTGCTAACAAATAGCACAAACTTCACAAGTACTGGAGAATCACTACCAAGTCCCATTCCCAAAGCGAATTTAATCAGATATCTCTCTCTGTGCAATACATACATTTAATATTTTAAATTTCAAAGGGTATGTTTTATTTTGTTATTAATTTGTGTTTTCTGTATCATAATTTTATTAAAGGAGCCCATAACTTGGTCAAACTCAAAACCTCTTAATATACTAATTTGACACAGACCACATGGACTGACTGGGATTTATACACCGGTGACCTTAGTTAGAAGGCAAGTGACCTGTCCACTACTCAACGGGTCACTCACTGTTCGAATAAGATAAAAACAATATTGAAATGCGTAACAGTGGAAATGTAACTTACTACTTCAAACAATCATATGTTGACAATTATGGAGCATGCCAAATTGTCAGCAAAATGTCAGAATTTCATTCAAAAATAAATAATTCTCACTCCACAATAGCATTACTTCTTTTCACAGCAGTGGCAACAGTAGCACGATCTCCTGGTTTAAACAACTTCCTATGAGTACAGAATTCTCCATTAGAATCAAATGAAATTTTTTAATAAAAACCCTGAAAATTCATATATGTGTTTGGAAAAAATATTACAAACTTGCTTTGTTCATAAAAACCAGGCCAAATAATAAGAAACCAACAATAATTAAAAATACCATATTCCAACTTATCATAACATCTTTCTAAAAAAAAAATGCCCATATCCCAAAATAAAATATTGACAGTTAATTTACTGCTTTTGGACCTTCTGCTACGAGGGCCAACTCAGGGATGTCTAGCCTTAAAAATCAAGCTGAGAACCTACAAATATGAACAATGAATAATTGTGCTGACATTCTCTATATTAACTTGATTAACAATGTCTTCCACGGTCCACATTAACATAGTCAATTCATTGATGAATTGCCAGGTTAGAAACATGAAGACAAAGGAAAAGGGAAAATTGATTACCTTTCTTAGACACATGTAAACTTTTGTCTGATGTTTTCGAATTTACATTTACTATAAACAGAACACTTACGACAATTTTTCACCATCCTTCCCTTGCTTTACTTCTCGCCTCAAGATAGCAGCCCCAAAAATAGGATCATTTTCATCAAATTTTGGTTTCCTGATTTCCAGCCCAAAAGAAGGTTCTTGTTTTGGGGCAGGAGCAATATTATCTACATATGTTGTTGGTAAATCACAAGATTTTAAAATTGACAGCACTGTTTTTCTGAGATCTCTTTGCTTAAGGTCAATTTTTACAGAGCGGAATGAACCTGAAAACAAAGTCAATTCATTGAAGGTCAGAAACCTGAAGACCTGGTCAGAAACATGAAGACAAAGGGAAAAGTAAAATTAATTACCTTTCTTGGACACATTTGTGCCATTAGAACGACTTCGAAGGTAGAAAGTAACAGATGTTGGCCTTGCTGGTCTTCTCTGTTGGAGTGTTTCAATGTAAGAACTTAGCTGTTTCAGTGAATTTTCATTTATTATCTACAATCAAATGAAAAAAGTAATATTAAAAATCCTTTCACATACTCAAATTACCTTTAACTCACAAAATTAATGAAACAAACCCTCTCGTCAGGATATTGGCCAAAAAGATCAGGATGAACTGAGAAGTAAAACGGTCTCAATGCAGTGGAAACTTCTGCAGAACTGAGGCATCGATAAATATTCAATGCATTGGCACTTCCGAGACTGAAACAACTTTTGATCAGCCTGAAATGAAAATGTAATGTGTGGTAAAAGCAACCGTATAACATTATTTACCATCGACATCCAGCGCCGTGCAATGTACAGTGATGTTACGCACCATCTTTTGTGGAACAATTTTTCCATTGACACAAACCGTGTTCCACGGTGCGTTCGTAAGTTTCGAAAGTATTGCTCAGAAATGTATCGCACGTTACATAATTCAATCGAACACACTCCTGAAGAGATTCTGGAACTAAACAAGATCGTAAAAGGTGATAATTTGTCCTTGATCTTCAATAACAATTAATGCGCACTTATTTTACACGTGAACAATCATACGAGTTATCTGAACTAACCAGCAAACACGCTTATTATTTGTAATATTTCCGGTGGAGATGATATTTGTTATTCAAGTCCTGTCATTTTCTTCACTCAACAGCATCCTGACAGCATCCCTGTCAATGTGTACACCAGAGCCCGTATTCAAGAAAAACAATTGCTAATGCAATGATCAAACGAGCCGTGAGTTGCCATCGCTGAGAAGGGTGACTTCCAAGGCGGGAGGGGACAAGGACCATAGGGAGACGTCAGCTGATGCAGGGTAATGTCGGAATGCCGCTTGTCACTGTGCATCTATCTTAAACAATTCGTGTTGATAGCCTAAGATATTCGTTCAGAGAGAGAAAACCCAGAAAAGAGAACTCTTCAGTCAATAATGATCAAGTTCTTGGTAAGTGTCAGTGGTGCGTGAAAAATTAAATACTATATTTATTCTGCCGTGTCGTGTTGATCAGGTTAATAGCGATCTATTTAAAACGCAGGCAAATCCGAAAATAAACTAAGCTCTCGAAGCTCGCATTGGTGTGGCATCTCCGTCGTATTTACTTCAAATGGAAAGCCATGGGATTATTAACATTTTTGTATAATTCGCTTTTAATTATCTTCATATTCTTACACCTCTTAGTAGGTGGAGCTGTAAGCAACGTGTTTTAGTCGTAAAAAAATTAATATTGTTTTTCTAATTTTCATCTATGATATGCATGACAATTAAATGTTATCATTTTAAAATAGACTGTAAGCAAAACTACTTGGCATGAATTTAACATCTCTGATATTTGAAAAGTAGTTTTAAGAACTACTGTAAAGCATTGATAATGTAACTTTTTTCAGATTACATTTGGAGCTGGAGTGTACGCAGGAATTTATATCAGTCAGAACTATGAGGTAAGCAAGATTTTGTATATTTTTAGTACAACAGTGTGTTCAATCTCATGTTAGATTTTCAGGAAGAAACAAAATTTTTCTATTGATTTGTTTTCTGGAAATTACTAATTCATTGATTTATGAAAATTACACTGAATAATTTGTAATGTGTCAATAGGGTAAATTCTAAATTATTTTTTCTCTGGCAGTGTCTTTTTTTGTTGATAACATCTGTCAGGCAGTAGTTTTCAATTTTCAGATTCCAAGAGTTGATGACCCTGGGAAACTCTGGGAAAAATTCAAGGAATTTGCAGATCAACATAAAAAGGACAAGTGAAATAAAATCTGAGAATACAAGATGCATAGATAACAGGTATTTGTTATCTGCTTTATAAATATGAAACAAATAGAAATTGTGTTGTGAAAAATCATAGGAAATTAGGGCTATAAGGTCAGCACAGTTGAAAGACAAAAATCACATTTGGTCCTTTATTCACATATATTGGAAATATTTGGAACATGTAATATATATATATATATATATATATATATATACTTTTTATTCTAATACATAGTGTGGTTTCGGGAATGATCCACTAGTACACTTCTGTAAAAATACTTTTACTCCAATTTGTACATCATTCAACTTGCAAGCTGATGTAACACACTTCAAACATCTTGGGAGATAAATAGTAAAATTTGTATATAAGTAAGGTCGTTGAATATTCAAGTTTGAGTGTACAGATTGTTCATGGTTTTTTAGGTTTCAACTTCCATCAAGATGACGCTACAGGTTAAGTGTAATTCCAGAAGACCAATAATGAACTTGCCAATTAGTTATGTGTAGTTTAATTTACAATTTTTTATACAATTTTTACATTTAATCCTTGGTTAATTATTCAGAAATGTTATTTAATGGCATGCTTATTTCGTCTTTAGAAGACTGATAGAAGTGCAAAGGGAATTTGTGAACCTTTAAAAACTGTACAAATATACACAACCAGTATTGAAAAAGCTTTCTTTGGCCACCTAGTTTCTGGACATTCAGATCAAGCTCATACCACCACCTGAATACTCCATTCTCATCTGTGGTTCTACAAAAGCAAGCCAATCAGAAGAATGAGAGGGCAGTAGCCCCATGGAATGGCATTTGTATAAAGCCAAAGCAACACTGACGATGTTACCCAAAAAGTACACAAACTTCTGTCCCGCTGCATGGCTTCCTTCAATCATCTTGAATGCTGCAATAGAGTTATGCATGAGAAACAAATGTAATGTAAAAACATCTACATGAATGAAATGACAGTGTACTTAAACACACTTGCTTAAGATATATGTTCTGGTATTCATTTTGTGCTACTGGTTTTGTTTTCAAATACAAGCTTAATATGAAATTAAATTTAAACAGTTCTTACATCACAGTAAAATTTAATTCTTCCACATAATGAATATGAACACACCTTTAGCATAATCTATTACCTAGGAAGAAAGCTTGCATCACTATATTTAAAATAAGTCTACAGTCCAATAATGGTCAAGCTATTCTTCCATGCAGTTTTACAAATACTATTTATTCAATAGTATTTACTAATGTAAAAAGTTTGGCATAATTATTAGACAACTTTATTACAAAATTGTCTGCAAGTACACTTGCATTAAAGATATAATACAACTTCTCAAAATTTAAGCAAATACTTTTCTTACATATGACAATGTTTAGAGAAAGATTAAAGTGATGCATTAATCTGCATCTCTATATTTCTTTGGCAGGCAACTCTTATTTAGAGATTGTTTTCCATATATTTAGTTTTAATTCAAATAACATCTTACCTGAAACCAATATTTAAAGCTTTAAAGATTACTTGGGAGTTACTTTTCAATCTGAACAATTATATTTGTTTAAAAAAATTAAATCTTCCACAAAATGGCTAAAGTTTGACTTTTCATTCGTTTGTAGTGTTTCTTCAAAGACTAATCTTTTAAGTACTTAAGAGACGAACCCATCACATCCAAAAAATAGTGAACAATATTTTCAACATTAAAAGTGCTATACAATTCACTCCAATACTTCTGAAATGATCCTTAGGAATCAATAAGTTGTACAATACATGGAGGACAGTAATTGTTATTTTTTATTTACATAGACCTGTATTGTATTTTAATTGAAATATAGTTTACCACCCCCCTTTCCCCCCCATCTTCATATTTTTACTTATTGGTGAACCTGTTATCAGTATCTCTGTAATTATGTCAAGCTCAAATTCAGCAAATAAAGATATAAAAAAATTTTCTTGCACCATTTGGGAAAATATTAATCCAGATTTGTTACAATCAACATCTTGGCAATGCAAATTATGTATAAATAAATTGTAAAGAAGGTCTAACTTACATTTTAAGAGGAACTAGTTAAACTATGAAATTAAACACAATTGCCTCACAAATATGTAAAATTCTCCAATGTGACCAGGAAGCAATCATAAAAAATTTGCATCATATCTATATTTAAAATAAAAATACTTACTGTTTTGCATGGTGAATAAGGCCTTCACAGGTCGAATGATCAACATTCCAACCATCATAATTGGGAATATAGAGATTGAATTTCCAGCCATATACATGATGAACAGATTCATGGGAACCTATGGACAATACCATACAAATATGTATACAATACAATACCATATTCCACTATGGATTCTACTTGGCAAAATGAAGCTCAAAACATACCTGTTTCAAAGGACCAAGGGCAAGTTCCCAAGATTTTTTAATGATTAAATGGTTGGGATCAGATTCTCTAGTAACTTCTGTGTAAACTTGCCCTGCTGATGGATTATATCCTGGAGGCGATGCCAAATCAGAACTGCGATCTGGTTTACCACTAGAACATTTGGTGAAGATTAATTTATTCTTCAATTCTATTTTAGTTTTAACTCAATAAGGAAACCACGAAATTAAAAGTCATTATTAAGTAAATGCTAAAAATAGTCAATATTAATTATAATGCAGAGGTTAGATGTACTAATTGAATCTCATTTGAGCTTGAATGGTTTCACTCACCGAGTTGTTGAGTCTAACGCCCACTTGTATCTTTTAGGGGGAACACGTGTAGCAGTCATTACAGAAATTTCTTGACACGTCTCTTTAAATATCCTAAAAGTTAAACCGAGTATTTAATGTAAATAACAGATGGCCAAAAGCAGAGACAAATGCTGCTCGACGCTGCTGCACAATGCCAACTATTGCACCGCAGTCGGTCAAAAGCATCACCAACTTTCCGAAACAAAATAACAGTTTCGCGCATACTCTTTGCAATATACGCGCAATATACTCTTTGGTTTCGCGTTTCGACCAACCAACGTTTCCACGATTCATTTGGGGTGAGAAAAAGACAATTGATCTCATTACTACACAAGCGGCATGACTCAGAAATCTCAACTATTGACCGACATTTTTAATATTCGAATTATGCAATGATATTACATAAATGCAGTGAAAACGAATTAAACTTTTTTTATAAAGGCCCACAACAGACTACTCAGAGAAATGTGGAAAATCGAGTTCCGCATGCGCAGAGGTTCAATAGTGCTGTATGTGCCAAGATGCTTCATGGCCACGCGGCCAAGCCAGTAGCCTCGCTATTGAATTTCTCTCTCATTCATGGTAGAAAATATGGTGGTTATTTCCAGAGGGGTGGTTACGAGCGTGTACCGACTCAGCGCTTCTGTCCGAAGGGTCGTGAGTTCGAGACCCACCTTGGGCATTGGTGTCTGTCATGTGTATATACTGTACATGTCACGTTCTGTTGACTCCAGATCAGAGCGCCAAATATGTTGTTGCCTAGTGTGTGGTTGAATATACTACGTCTCATCGAGACATTAAGAGTTGGGGAAGCGTGGGTAATGGGAGTCAGCGGTAAATTATCGATAAATATTGTAAACAATCCATATCGAAAGGCAAATACATGTGCTTTTAACTACCAATAGTGATGATAAGTAGGCACTTGAGTTGCCGCAGCCAAAGAAAGCTTAGTACATAGCGTTCGTACATGAAAAATGAGTGGTTGATATTAGAAAGGACTCCTAGAAAATAAGGTATTAGGTAAACTTGGAGATTTCTAAAAGAATTACGATTTGTACGAATTAGGATTTTCCATTGAAGAAACCCCTATCCATGTGGCTCGCATCGAAACTTTGAGATTTTTGAAAAGCAGTCTTCAAAATTTGGGGGTACTTTACATGACGCCCTCCGGACATTTTCAAAATTTTCTCAGAAACTGCTCCAATTTTTTCTCCTTAAATTTCTTGTAAGAATAGAGTAAAATACTCTCAACAACTTAATCTTCCTGAAGGCGATATATAAACTGATAACAAAATCATGTCACATAAATCGTGTATTATCAATTACAGAACAGATTCCTCTGAAAGGACTAAAAACTGCCAAATTCTTTGGGTTTCAGATCATAACTATTAATATATATTATATTTCTTTATTTACGCCAAAAACAGTTAAAACTGTGTTTGACGTGCTATGGGGAGAAGTTAATTTGAAGTTACATTTATGTCTAGAAGCAAAACAAGGGGCCATCTCAGCATGTGATCGAGGATCAGTGACCTCAGGATGTGGCCGAAAACCTGATCGACATGGGGTCATTGACCCAGAAGCTGAAGTACAATACTTGGTACAGGTACTTTACAATTATTCAATCCAAAGGGTATATAATACATTAAATATCATTGTTAAAATTAAAATTACTTTCCTTTTCGATGCTCGGTATAGTCTCTAATTGTATAGAAACAGTTGTGCTGCAGAAAAGATTTTACTCGGGACAAACTTTTGTATCGAATTTAATCATTTAATGTCATCTGGCAATGTGTTGTAAAATAATGTACATTTATTATACGTGAATTTTTTGTTGTGAGCTGCTGATACTGACGCCAGATAAATATGATTACTACGTCGAGTGTTGTAGTTATAGACAACGACATTTGCTGAAAATATATTCCCGCCCTTAAGTAAGTCATTTTTGACAAAAAACACTGATTCATATATGCAGAGACAAGGTAATGGTAAAATACCTAGATTAATAAAGAGAGGCTTTCAAGAATCACGTGAGTAGGATTTGCTTATTATTCGTACAATTCTTCTTTGTAATCTAAAAGTCTGGGAGTTATATGTATTTCCCCAGAATTTTATGCCATATCTCAGGCGGGAATGATCATTCGGAAATATTCACAACGAGAAGTGTGTAAGCTGCCTGAATTTGAAAGAATTCTGAAAGCGTAGCATAAAGAATTTAATTTTGTGTTCAATCCATTTAAATGGACGTTCCATTTTAAAGTTTGACTGAATTGAAAGACCTAAAAATTTCGTTACCTTAACATCAGTCAGCAGCACACCGTTCATTTTCAGTGAAGTGCAGAGCTGTTTATTTGAAATGGAAAAATGCATTGAAACAGTTTTCTTTTCATTAACTATTAATTTGTTATTACGGAACCAATTTGAAATATCTGATATTGTACTATTTAAGGTTTCGTTATTGCAAAGAATATTTGTATCATCCGTAAAGAGAACTGTTCTTGAGAGCGTAGGCTTCCGCGGCTGGAGTCAGTATTTACTTGGCTGTCCGGGTGACGACGCGTCCATGGCGAAGTTGCCGACGTTTCTGTCGCCATTCTGCGTCCTTCCTCAGGGCGTAATGCATAAAGAGACTAGCCACTGCTGCCGGATCGTTCACATTTCTATCGTTATCTTTAAAAACAAATTCTCTATAAGGTCTCTAGTTGATTTTGGTGGAATATTTTACTATATGTTAAAATACTATATGCTTTTGTTTTATTATTTGAGTTCAAAATATCCTGGTCATATTTCATGATTTTATCCTGCCGTATGATTTTTCTTAACAATGATTTGTATTTTTTAAAGTACTACCCCGACATTATCAATTTACGTAATTTATAATATGGTATGTAATCCTAGTCTACATTTATTTCAAAGCCTCATCATTTCAACAAACAAATATATTTATTTCACCAAAACTAATCATGAATTTATGAAAAACAACAATTAACTTCCAACCTACAATATTCACTTGTATTTCACGTATAAACGGTCGCATAGGTCCGATTTTCATGCTTAACTAAATTTTCGAAAATTTCAAAAATATGAATTTTTTCGGTGTCTTCTTATAGTTACAAAATTAAAGATAGAGATTTTCCCTTCAAATAAAATTTATTCTTCATAGGGAGTTCTTTCATTTAGTCATATACATAAAAAAAGTAGTCTTTGCGCAATATTGCGTGCAATATGTGCAATTTTAAAAAAATTACAAAACCAGATTTTCTCAGAAAGGGCTCCAAATTTTTTCTTTAAACTTTTGGCAACTCTATAAGATGACATAAACACCATATTGCTCTATTATTTTGTTTTTTCAAAAATTACAAAAACGTATTTTTTTACCTGCCTCTCATGTCGTTAATATATATATATATATATATATATATATATTAGTGACAATTTGTTGACATTATTGTATTTATGAGTGCTGTAAACATTGTCAAATGAAGCTTCTCGAAAGATCTAACGTTTTCTGTGAAAACTAGCTCAAAATTCCCCATTTTCAGAAACGCTCAAACGCCATTTTCTCGAAAAGGGATCCATTTTTTTCAAACATTTCGAACGGATTGTTCTCATCTCACTCTTTAATATGAAGTCAAGTCCATTCCGGTGTATTTTTTTTAAGTTATACAAATGTAAATTTTATGAAAGATTTCTCTCGCCCTTGATATGCACATTTCCAGCAGTTTGTTAACACTATTTCACTTGTAAGTTAAAGTACTTAAAATGACTTCAAATTAAGTTTTCGAAAACTCAAAAATTTCCTGTGAAAAAAGTTTCGAATTTTGAACTTACAGTACCGCTTAAACACCAGTTTTTTAAAAACGGCTCCAAATTTTTCAAAGAAAATTGCCACTTAGGGCGAAGTTTTTTAATAATATTAAAACAATATTTCCGCTCTACAGTTAGGAATCTGCAAAATTAAGAAAATGTCAAAAAATGCATTTTGGGTGGCGATAGATGGCAGCAGGCAAGAATATGTGGCAAGTTCGAATAGCTAGCCGAGACCAAAGGCAATGGAAATCTGTGCCATTCTGTAGCACCACTAGTTAACTATGCAGCTAGGGCCTGATGGACTATCGCAGCAACGCCGTTGTGCCGACTCAGGTGTTCTGTTTGTGCTAAAGCAGGGCACCTGGCCATTATGTGTTGGAGGGTTTTGCCGGGTTGATTTGCAAAGGCGGCAGCAGTCCTCAGTACTCATAACCCCACATATTTTTGAAAATTGCAAGTGGTAGTTACTTCGCCCTGAATAGAAATGACAAAGTCTCAGCAAAGGGGCCAGATTTTGTTAGCCAGGAGACTGGCGATCGCATGTTCTCAGCGTTCCCTTTGAGCTCAGCAGGAAATCTGCCGCGGAAAGGCTTCTGAGTCCCCTCAGCCTCTCTTCTTTGATGATACATGGTTGTCCGCTTGATTGAGGCTCAATAGGGTAAAATTCTTGTCCGAGGCACAAATTGCTTCACCGTCGTTTTCTGAAGGAAGTATTTGCGAAGATTGTTGGTGCACAAGGACTCAAAATCCAGAAGACCTCTACCTCCTTCTTTCCGAGGCAAGTATAATTTTGCCATTGTACTGTTGGGATGTTACATGTGGTACTTGGTAAGAGTAGTCCTAACGTTTCTATTAAGCTCCTGTAGTGCAGTTGTTGTCCAAAGAAGAACACCAAATAGGCAGCCACTGGTACTGCCCAAGTGTTGATGGCAGACATGAGGTTCTTTCCATTTAAAAGAGTTTTACAAATTTTTGCGATTCTTTGGAAGACTTTATTTGGAATACCACGTCCTTGCTTCACTTGTGCTCAAAAGTTGATGCATGCCCAAATATTTATAGGTATCATCTTGCCCAAGTTCTTGGATATTTGTGCACGCATCAGAACGAGTTTCTCAGGATCAAGGATTCTTCCCATTTTCACGTGCACTGCAGCGCATTTATCAATGCCAAACTCCCTACAAATAGAGACGCTAAAGGACTTAACAATTTCAAGCAACGAGGAAAGCTTCTTATCTCTGGCGTACAACTTGAGATCGTCCATGCAGAACTGATGATTAATGAGAATATGGGGATTTTTTGTGATTTCTTATCCCATCCCCGAATATCTTAACATTCTGCTGAGAGGATTTAGAGCTAGGAAGAATCATAAGGGACTCAGACTATCTCCCTGAAAAATTCCTCTTGTGATCCTCAGTTCCTTAGTGGTGTAGCTGCCTCCAGCAAATGAGACTTTTATCTTTGTATGCTAAGTTGCCATGCAGTGTTGGATTAGATTCACATACTGGGCATTTACTTTGTAGAGACGAAGGATATACAAAAGACATGAGTGAGGTATCGAGTGCAAGGCCTTGGCATAATTGATCCATCATATAGCATCCCATCTTCTGTGGTGTCATTTTTGGCTTGATTGATTACAACAGTCTACTATCAATAATTATTTGCTGCCTTGAGCACTCTTTTTGCAAGCATTTTGCTTTGGTGCCAGAAGATAGATGGCATTTAGATGGGTATTCCGCATACTTACTAGGACAGATGTAAACATTTTATATAGTGTGGGGAGACATGTGATGGCTCGATAGTCGGAGTCTGAGGATCGCTAGACTTACTTATAGTAAATGTAACTCCTTCATTAAAAGACGTCAGAATGGAAGTTGGATCGTTGAATGCGGCTTGAAACCACCTGGACAGACCCGCATGAGTACCGGGAAATAATTCCACCAGAAGTTTTGTATCCCATGAATTTCCAATTCTGCGACTTCCTTACTGAATTGAAGATATCTCTCGGTGTAATATTAGGCAAGCACTTTTGAGGTATATCGCAACACTACTCTTCCTATTCTGCTACCTAGTAAGCTCCATCATCATGGGTCTTGGGAATGCTTTATATGTTACTCCAATATACTTCTGGTCGCAAGACTACATAACATTCTGTTAGCATTATCATCGTTTCAATACTTTATGATATCTTCTTATACGGCACCCAAGGGCTGTGACACACTGTTTCAGATACTCAAGTCGGTCTCGAAACCTCTCCTCAAAATTCGGCTGGGTTCTTCGAATTCTCATTTTAGGTTCAGTCGCCTTCACTGCATTGGAATCCTTTCTAGTTGCTTCTCAGGTGTTGTAAAGAAGGTAATCAGAGTGCCTATGTCCCGCCGGAAGCTTTCAATCTTGAAATTCAATACGCCTCAATCATGGGGGCTTGGTGGGCTTAGCGGAGTGTACTGTATCTTTTGATGTTTTTCAATTGATCCTTTACAGTTTTACCAAGGCTGCGCAAAACACAAAGCATACCACTTCCACAAACGATTTCGTTCTACACACACCTTTAGCACATTGACAGCTTCCATCCCCGCACTTGAACGTGGGCCATATCCCACTCGTGAGATCTATGGTCAGGAGGATATGGGCACACCATGATAGTATGTCTTCATGGTTTCGTAAGCCCAAGAACATTATCAGGCATAAGGAGGAAGGATGTATCAGAATTCGACTCCACAGACCATTCCTGATTAGCTTGTGGGTCTTCATTACTTCTTCGTTCATTAGTTCCATACGTATTATCAACATCCAAGCATGCTCTTACATTCCCCCTATGGTATTTATCTCTGCGGTTGAGAGAAAGTTCCTTAGAATGATAGTGCGCTGTTGGTCGCACACTCTCTGCTCGGATATAGGTATGTTCAGATGCAGCTTCAAACATTCTTCGTGAAATCTCGTCCTAAATCTCTCCAACTCCACTTCAAGTCTGGTAGCGAAAAAGTACGCATGCATAATGAAAATATGTACTCCTTAGTTCATTTCATGCGCTGTCGTTTGTTCTGAGGTCGGGCAGGTTGAGCTGTTGTCTCACACAAACTGCGACCCCCAGAATTTGTATTGTGGTCGCCATAAGTGGTCCAGCGCCACACCCTCCCAAAAGGTAAGAAATGCCCCCACTGTCCTCCACTGACACAGATAGCACATGTCTCACTGCTGCCGACAGAATTCGCAGTGCCGCCTTGCAAGTGCGGGACGCATGCGTCACGAATTCTTTGACTTGTTCTCATAACTGCTTCCCCATCGGCGGTCCGGGTGAGAGTCGAGAGTGGAAGCACCTCTCGCCTCTGAGCCAGAGCCACATCTGCGCACCATCACTCAACTCTTAAGGACGAAGCTCAGGCACCTAGAACCCGCAAAAGAAAACACATGGGTGGCTATTTCGGATGTAGCCCATCTCCCAGTTGCCAATCCCTTCCCCGGAAGTCAGGGGTACAGGTTAACTCCCAGTTTCCAGAAGAACAGACAGGCATCCGATTCGGCGGGTTGCCATTGCCCTGATAACCGACACCCAATAGTGCCTCTGTTCACGTAGGGTTGGACTCGGGGAACGTAAAGAAAAGGGTGAAATGGATAGTAAATATTTCGGGAAAACAGCTAAGGTAACAATAATGGTAAAGGAATAGTGGGAAAAAGGGAAAGGATTGGGGGATGAAAGATAAATCAATTTTAAATGGAGGGACAGCGAACAGATGCTTTTTTCGACAGGGAGAGACACCGTGGCGCTATATTCTACAAAAAACAAAAACAAAAACAAAAAAACAACAGAAACCACAGGGTCATTATTATTATTATTACTATTATTACTATTATTATTACTATTATTATTATTATTATTATTATTATTATTATTATTATTCCTCTACATCACGGCTAAGATGTTGTAAGTCGGCTATATATGAAATCTGCTCCAGGTTGCAACCAGCTACCGAAGGAGCAGATCTAGTGACTGTCGGTGCCTCTACAATTCTTTGCGCAAAATGTGAGCTGTTCCAAATAAAGCAATTTCTTACTCTTCCCAGCCTTATGAATGACCTGGGAGTTAAGCCCAGTTTTTACATAAATTTTGCCGAACAAATTCCAGAGCTTCGATGACTATCGGTTTGACCTGTGCTTTTACGCCCCACATTCGGCTGATCTCGGTTTCCAAACACTTGTATGACATTTCTGTCTCCTTGGTTACGACATTTTGATTGCAAGTCACAGCAACATCTACAAGTATACACAATTTTCCTCCACATCCCGAATAACAATATCCAGTTTGCTGCTATCGTGCGATCCATTTGAATTTGTTGGTCGTACAATATTGTATAGAGTCCAACAGATGTCGCCGGTTTTCGTGAGTGATCGTACTATTTGGGGCATGCTCGCACTATTTGGAATTTCGAGGGCTGTACAGATCTGCCAGGTTGCAACCAGAGGTAACTACACACCCTCTCGTGTCTTTTCAAGTATTCGGTCGTTGCTAGAATTGAACACGCTGAGACAATATGATAAATGGTTACTACTTGTTTCTGTCCGATGAGGCATTTATCTTGGGAAATTTTGAAAACCGCTTTATTATAACGTCGTGTTCTCATCACCTGATCTTGAGTAGCTTTTAGAACTGCTTACGATTCTGACTTCATTCTTCATCTTTTAAGCCACATAGATGATTGATCTTAATTGATCTGCATCTTGTTCATTCTTTTTAGATATTGTCCATGAAGTGAATTGTCTCTCCCCGATTTCTGTAATATTTTTTTGTGTCTAACATTTCTTGTTTAGTAGCATCAGAAGTTCAGTGTCTGTGTTATTCTGCATGACTTGCATAGTTTTCTTTGCAATGCTTCTTGCTACACTAACAATGCCTCTGATTCCCATTCTTCGGTCAGATTTCATGACCTGCCTCATTAGAGGGTCATCTTGAAGACTGACTTCATATTTTTCTATCTCGACTATTGCATTGTGCCAGGAGGCTTCAATTTGTCTGAGGCCTCTTCCGCCTTCCTTACGTGATACTAAGTCTGTGTACATTAGTTCGAGGGTGGGAGACATAATACTTTGTAGTTTTCGATCCATGGTTCGAATTTCTTGCTCAGTTCAGTCCACGAGTCCGAAATTGTATTCGACTACAGGCACCGCCACACTACCAATTTCAGAGTTCAGGGGGGACTGCAGAACAAGTCTCACACTTCTGTAATACGCCTCTGTAATAATAATTCTCTATTTCATTGTTTCGTTCGGGATGGTCTCACATTATTCATTGCCCAGATATTTGTAAGTTTTCCCTAGCACTGAATAACAGTATTCATATCAACTTCAAAGCTCTCTGACGTCACTTTGCCTCTCTTTAAATTGATTTTTGCAAACTTGTTAAGACCAAACTTCATGCATATGTCACTGCTAAAGTCATTCACGATAGACAGAATTGCTTCATTCTTAGCAACCACTTTAAGAACATCCATGTAAAACAAATTTGACACTAATAATAATAATAATAATAATAATAATAATAATAATAATAATAATAATAATAATGCCTTTATTAATGGCGAGGCTCAGTCCATAGGGCCTGCTCTTCCTCCTAACCACTGAATTTACGTACATACAGAGTAGTAACATTTTAAGAGGGGAGGACAAGCTGTACATTTACTCTGGGAGAACAAATCTAGGGACCATCCCGGCGTACGCCTTAAGCGATTGAGTGAACCCAGAAAAACCTCAATCAGGATAGCGGCTTAGGGCCGAACATTAATAGAACTGAGTATGTAATACATAGTAGTGAAAGGGAAGTTTAGTGAAAAAGAACAGAAAAGACGTACAGGGGGAGGGGTCATAAAGTAAAAATGATGAAATTTGTGAGGGAGAGGGAAGAGAAAAGAAGCGAAGAAAAGGATGAAGAAGAAGTAGGCGAAAAAATGAAGTTATCTGAGGAACGTTACAGGAAGCTACGTTTAATTTACAGTAGCACTTTACATAAATATGAAATAATTTTAACACCAGAGAAGCACAATACATTAAAGGCAAATAACAACAGTAATTTTAAACACAATATTGGCAGTATTAAGGAACAATATAAAGAGTGCTGGTATCTTAAAATCAATTTTCTTTATACTAATATAATCAATATGATGATGATGGTACAAAGTATGGTACAAGTATATTTTATTTGGAACGTCAATAATAATTTTGTATATTTTATTAAACAATTTCATTAGGGTACACAGAAAAATAATAATGCTAATAATTTAGATGTGAGAGGGAATGGAAGATGGGGATAGAGCAATGAGGTATGGGGTAGAATTTTGAAAATAGAGTGGGGGAAAGTACGGTGTTTAACGGAGGCGGTGACCGGGCGCTTGGAAGTGGGAGACGTCTGGAGATTGAAGAAGACAACGCAGTTCTAAATGTCGTTATTCCTTACCCATGTGGTTAATTCAGTTTTTAATTTACCGAAAGTATTTGAATGTTTTAGACTCGCTGGTGATCTATTCCAGGCTCGGATAGCTGTAATGGTGAATGATTTACTGAACGCAATCATGTTGTGACGTGGTACACAAAGCAGAGCTGATTCACGAGCTCGATTTAGTTTCAAAGGATTGAAGTTACTTATGAGGCGTGTTGCATGAAAGCCGTTTAAAACTTTATAAAGAAGAAGTAGAGAGAGGAGTAAGCGTTTTTTGTCTAGAGTAAGCATACGAATTCTGTCAAAAAGTTCCGATACATAGTCGTATTTTCTTAGATCAAAAATAAAACGTACACATGCGTTCTGGGCTACTTGGAGTTTACGTTGTAATTTGAATGCCATGTTGGTTAGAAGAAAGTCGCAATAGTCGAAATGTGGCATGATATGTGATTTGATAAGAATCTCACGTGTGCTACCAGGTAAAAGTGCTCGCAGGCGTTTCAGTGAATGCATTGAGGCAAAAACTTTACGGCAGGTTGAATCTACTTGCCAGTTCCAGCTGAGAGTGTTGTCGATAACTACACCTAGGTTCTTGACTTCGGAACACCAAGGTAGAAAGGTGTCATTTATATAAATATTAGGCAAAGTAGAAGATGAGATTTTATTCATAGTGCTTTTCGAGCTGATAATCATGCACTGTGATTTGTTTGGGTTTACTTGTAAGCCTAAAGACGCTTCCCAGTTGTTTACCATTCTCAAATCTTCATTAACTTTTTGTACGAGTGATAAGAGGTGAGACGGGTGACCACTTAGATATATCTAGAGATCACACGCATACATTTGATGACTGCAATATTTAATTACATTTCTTACGTCATTTACATAGATTAAGAAGGCCAGTGGCCCTAACACAGTGCCTTGAACAACTCCGCGGTTAAGCTTCAAGTCCCTTGAGCTGCGGCTACAGGACACCACTCTTTGGGTTCTGGAAGTTAAGTAATTAAGAAACCATGTACGCGTGGGCTGTGCAATTCCCATGATCTTTAGTTTTGCGAGCAGGATGCGATCTACTGAATCGAATGCTTTGCTGAAATCCAGAAGAACCAAGATAGTTATATTACTGTAATCTATTGCTGTTCTCGCGTCTTCAATGACGTTTAGTAGCGTGATTCCTGTATTCCTGCCGGAAAGGCAACCTGATTACTGATCGTTCAAAAGTGATTTTTTCGAAAATACTGTTCAGTTTGCTTCCGGACGACTTTTTCGAGTACTTTAGAGGTAGTTGGGATGATGATAATTGGGCGGTATTCAATAGGGTTTTTGGTAGATGCTGTCTTGAGAATAGGATGCACGAGCGCAGTCTTCCAGGATAAGGGATATTGCCCGCTCATTAGTGAGATATTTACTATTTCGGTGATGATTGGGTGTGTCACATCTAGGCTTTTTTTTAGCAGTTTGGCATTTATACCATTGGAACCTGATGCATTTGATTTGAGACTTTGGACGATTTTGATTATATCCTGATGTCCAACAGATGAAAACAAAAATTTATCGTTGGATTTTATTGCTGAGTTTTGGAGAAACGAAAGAGATTGCCTTTTCAAGTTACTTAGTTTCAAATGAAGGAACGTTATTTTTGAAACTATGATTTAGTGATTCTAAGGGTACATTCGTTTCAATTTGGGGAGGACCTTTGCTTATTCCTAGATTTTTCCGATTTTTCCAAATCGTTCTGGAGTCGCTGTTTCTGCCGAAGGTGGTGTGGTAATATTTTATTTTAGCGTTGCGGCATTTCTGTGTAACTAAATTTCTGAGCATTTTGTATTGTTTTTTAAGTAGTTCGCATTTAATTTTCCGGAAAATAGCATACGCTGCATCACGATCTCTCATTAAATTTCGAATTTCATCAGTTAACTATGGTACAGGAGGACGAGAGTTACACGCGAAATTTTTAAAGGCACATGCCGGGTATAGATCTGCGTTAATAAGTTAGTGAAAATCGTCACTTTATCATCCAGTGATTCTTCTTCGTGTACAAGTGCCATGGAAGTGTCAATACATCTGAATTAAAGCTTGCATATCAAAGTTTGAAAAATCGCGGTATTTAATTATGTGAGGTGAGTACTCGTATTTGGGGCACTTCAGGTTGTATACAAGGTAAATTCGGTCGTGTTTTGAAATCACAGGAACTGGAAATTGTCCGTGTTTTCGAACTTTGTTTGCATTAGACACTATAATATGATCGATCCAAGTTTCTGTGTTCTTTGAGAGGTGTGTTGGTACTAGAGGTAAAAGTTCGGGATACATGCTGTGGAAAAACCGCGCCAAATGCTCTGCAGAGGGAGAGGCTTTTAATAAGTTATGATTAAAGTCACCCATTACAATAACATGTACATAAGAATTTACCGCAGATGTGAAGGTTTCGTCAAGCATATCTATGCTGCCCGTCTTAGGAGGTAAATATATGACAGCCAAGAGACATTTTCCCCTAAAAGTCCAACTTCGATAAAAAGATATTCGCTACGCAGGCAATCCGTATTTGTTGAAGATAGTAAAAGTTTATGCCTAAGATCTTCGCGAATGTCTATACCGACGCCTTCACCGTGTGCAAAGACGCTGGCCTTCCGCTCAGCTCTTATTAGGCGGTACCCTGAAATTGCTACTAGCGCGGAATTGAGAGAATGGTCTTTTATCACCATGGAGTTTGTAACCAAAGTTATCTTGCGACAAATGTCTAGATAGTGGGATCAAACGAATGCAAAACAGCAGAGGGGATAGCGAATCTCCTTGAAAAATACCGCTGTTGATCTGAATACTTCTTGTTTCTACTGGTTACTTTCCGCTCTATATTTGTAACTTGGTACACCACGACTTCATACTACTTTCAAAACTCAATAAGTCTTGGATGAAATCGATAGATCTCCAGGGTCTTCAATACACAATAATCTGGTACACTGTCAAAGGCCTTCTGGTAGTTAATCTAAGCCATGTTTAAATTACGCTTTCGTTTCTTTACATCATTCAAGGTGACTTTATTTAGTAGCAAGATTTTCTTGCATCCATAAGAACCTTTACGACATCCTTTTTGTTCAAGTGGCAACAGATGGTTTCTCTCTTGGTGTATGGACATTTTGTCAGCTATAGCTGCAGTTATAACTTTATACAGTACTGGCAGACAAGTGATTGGCCTACAGTTCTTCGCCAAAGAGCTCTCTCCCGCTTTGGGTAGCAACTACGTAATGCCGCATGTGAGCCATTTCGGGAGTTCCTTTGGGTTTTCTGAAAGTTTATCAACAGTCTTTACTGGATGAGAATGTATTGCTATTAATTTCTTAATCCAATAATTGACAGGGTGCAAATAGCATGGATAAGTGAATTTCTTAAGGACAGAATGTCAAAATGTCCGAATTGGACAGCATTTATCGGAAAAGGGGGACATGTGTTTGGAACTCTCTCTCTCTCTCTCTCTCTCTCTCTCTCTCTCTCTCTCTCTCTCTCTCTATATATATATATATATATATATATATATATATATATATATATATATATATATATATATATATATATATATATATATATATATGCCGATCAGATGGCCGAGATCGCTAAGGCAGTAGTGCCGGAGTGGTCTCGGACCAGAAGATCGCGGGTTCGAGTCCCGCCTCGGGCATGGGTGTATTTGTGTGTGTTTGTATGAGTGTGTCGTCCTTTCACCCCTCATTATCATCATCATTTCATCTTTCATACCCCCAGGACTAACAACCCTGGGGGATAAAAATCGGATCCAGCTTAATGCTGGTCCCCCCCAAAGAAGTGTTCGCAAGCACCTGCCACCGTGATATTAAATGAAAAACTGAGCCACGGTAATTGCAGGTTGCTTGCCCTGCGTGGTCCTAGTTGGCCGAAACGAAAATAATATATATATATATATATATATATATATATATATATATATATATATATATATCTTAATATATATATAAATCTCGTGTCACAATGTTTGTCCTCAATGGACTCCTAAACCACTTAACCGATTATAATAAAATTCGCACACCATGTGCAGTTCGATCCAACTTGAAAGATAGGATAGTTTAAATCTCAAATTATAGTCGCAATTTTAATTTATTGCTAATTATTTGTCTGTTATTATTTGACAGTCACAATTATCTACAATTATTACAACAATCAGCTAGCTGACCCGGCCACGCGTTGCTGTGGCTTTCATCACGAAAGAGACCCTGCGAAAGATACCCCAGAGAATCTGATGGTATCATCGTCAATTATTTGTCTGTTATTATTTGACAGTCACAATTATCTGTTAACTCCAAATGATTCTAACAGATGTCGACACCTTTCGACTGGGTTGAGTAAGTAATCAATAGATGGCGCTGCTATGGTAAAAATCAGCTCCAAGAATCAGGACAGCAGAAGGTCATGCACAAGAATCTCAAGAACAGTGTAACGAACGTATTCAAGAGAATATCATAAGAACATTGTGACACGAGATTTATATATATTAAGATTATTTAACCTCCATTTAAAATTATTTTGCACTTATTATTTCAATGTGCTATGATAACATGTTTTTCAGTTCCTCTTTCTAATATTTAAACGATTATTATTATTTTCAGTCAAATGCCACCGAAAAAATCTAACCTCAACAACGCGAGCAGCAAAGGGTCACGACGCAAACGTTTTGAAAGAGCTCAGCAATTACCAGAACAAATCGAAACAAGAAATGCAGCTCAAAGAATCAGGACTGCAGAAAGTCGTACACAAGAATCTCAAGAACAGCGTGACGAACGTCTGCAACAGAATATTACGAGAACAAGAGCGGCACGAGAACGAAACATTCGAACGTACGTATTCAAGAGAATATCATAAGAACATTGTGACACGAGATTTATATATATTAAGATTATTTAACCTCCATTTAAAATTATTTTGCACTTATTATTTCAATGTGCTATGATAACATGTTTTTCAGTTCCTCTTTCTAATATTTAAACGATTATTATTATTATTTTCAGTCAAATGCCACCGAAAAAATCTAACCTCAACAACGCGAGCAGCAAAGGGTCACGACGCAAACGTGTTGAAAGAGCTCAGCAATTACCAGAACAAATCGAAACAAGAAATGCAGCTCAAAGAATCAGGACTGCAGAAAGTCGTACACAAGAATCTCAAGAACAGCGTGACGAACGTCTGCAACAGAATATTACGAGAACAAGAGCGGCACGAGAACGAAACATAGCTACAATACGAGGACTAGATCGACAAAGGCAACGGATCAGCCGCTCATTAACACGTGCATCATTCGTTCGGCTTGCCTTTGAATATGCACCAGATATTAACTACTCGGCGCATTCAAAAATTGCTATCGGTGGAATGGATAAAGTATGTCAATATTGTCAGGCATTGAAATTTCGGAATGAAGCAGCCGGCATGTGCTGCGCATCAGGAAAAGTTGTGCTGTCACCTCTACCCGCTCCGCCGGAGCCTTTATTATCCCTTCTTACTGGCAATTCAAATGATTCCAAATTATTTTTGCGTAAGATACGCAAATTTAATTCTTGCTTCCAAATGACGTCATTTGGGGCAACTAAAATTTGCGATCGTGCATCCGATGGACGTAATTTTGAAACTACATTCAAAATTCAAGGCCAGGTGTACCATAAAATCGGATCACTGATGCCAATGCCTGATAACAATCCGAAATTTCTTCAAATTTATTTTATGGGCGATTGTGAAGAGCGCGTGACGACTCGGTGCCTGTATAATTTTATTGAACAAGCAGAGGAAAGAGCAATTGTGATATTATTGGAAAATTTTTTAGAAGATCACAATCAACTAATTCAATTGATCAAAAGAGTTTCGCCACGACTGCAAAATGACAATTATCAAATCGTCATAAAAGCCGACAAAGTACCATTAGGTGAACATGCTGGTAGATTCAACGCTCCAACTGTTGATGAGGTTGCTGTTATCATGGTTGGTGATCCAGTTGACAAAAGATCTATAAAAATACACGGCGAAACAACACTGTCAGTACGATTTCGGATCTACACCGTTCATATGACGCACTACAATATCCATTGATATTTTGGCAAGGACAAGATGAATATCACCTTAATATCAAACAGTATGATCCAAATACCGGTAAATTTTACAATTATCTATTTACTTTCTTACTGTATGTATAGATTTTAATTTCGTATTGCATTTAATTTTTTATTTTTTTAGGTGATTACAGAAATAATAAAGTTAGCTCAATGAACTACTACGCACACCGAATAATGGTTAGACAACATCAAGACAATTATATCCTTCGATATCGTCAGCTGTTCCATCAATACATTGTTGATATGTATGCTAAGGTCGAAAGCGAACGCTTGCGATTCCTTCGATTCAACCAGGCAAAACTACGATCGGAAGAATATATTCACTTACGAGATGCTGTTGCTGGAAACATCGATGGAAATTTAAATCCCATTGACATCGGTAATGTTTTCATTTTACCTTCAAGCTACATCGGCAGTCCACGGAACATGCAGGAATACATACAAGATGCGATGACTTACGTACGTCATTACGGCCGACCGGATTTATTTATTACATTCACATGTAATCCGAATTGGGAAGAGATACAAACTTTACTATTGCCAGAACAACAAGCCATTCATCGTCATGATTTAACTGCACGTGTGTTTAAACAAAAATTGAAATCCTTAATTGATTTTATTGTTAAATATTCAATTTTTGGTATCCCACGTTGTTGGCTGTATACGATAGAGTGGCAAAAGCGAGGTTTGCCTCATGCCCACATTTTGGTTTGGCTTAAAGATAGAATCCGTCCTGAAGAAATCGATCAAATAATTTCAGCCGAAATTCCAGACCCATTAATTGATCAAAAATTATTTGATATTGTCACCAAACACATGATCCATGGGCCATGCGGTGCTTTCAACATGACGTCACCGTGCATGGAAAATGGAAAATGTAAAAAAAAAATTCCCAAAGCCGTATACGAATGACACGATCACGGATATTGATGGTTATCCAATGTATCGCCGCAGAAGTACTGAGAATGGTGGCCACACATTTACAATGCGACTGCCGAACTTTCCAAATCAAGTTGAGTTTGATAATCAGTGGGTGGTACCATACTCACCACTACTTTCAAAAACTTACAAAGCTCATATCAATGTTGAGCTTTGCAGTTCTGTTAAATCAATTAAGTATATTTGTAAATATGTAAACAAAGGCAGTGATTTGGCCATATTTGAAGTACAAAACATAAATAAAAATGACGAAATAGCACGATACCAAATGGGCAGATACATTAGCAGCAATGAAGCTATTTGGCATATTCTCAGCTTTCCCATCCACGAAAGAGATCCTGCTGTCCAACATCTGGCAATACATCTTGAAAACGGTCAACGTGTATACTTCACTGAAAAAAATGTTCTCCAAAGAGCGTTCGAAGCTCCGAAAACGACTCTAACTGAATTTTTTACATTGTGTCAAAAACCTGATGTTTTTGGCCAATTCGCGAAGACATTGGTGTTTGGTGATGTTCCACGTTATTTCACATGGAACAAATCCAGTAAAAAATGGGAGCCACGGAAACAAGGAAAACCACATCCTTCCATTACAGGCATATTCAAAGCTAAGACATTGGGGAGACTTTACACGGTACATCCAAAGCAACGTGAGTGCTTCTATTTACGTTTGTTATTGGTGAATGTTCCCGGACCAACGTCTTTTGAATTTTTACGAACAGTTAATGGTCGAGTATTCAATACATACCAGGATGCATGTCGTGAACTGCAATTGCTAGAAGACGATAACCATTGGGACTTAACGCTTGCTGATGCTGCGTTGACATCAACACCGAATAACATTCGTCAGTTGTTTGCAATTATTTTGACGACATGTTATCCCTCGCAAGCACAAACTTTGTGGGAAAAATATAAAAATTGTATGACAGAAGACATATTGCACCGAATTAGACAAACAAATCAATGGCAAAACATAGATTATACACCAGAGATGTACAATGAAGCATTGGTCTTGATCGAGGATTTATGTGTTCTTATTTCAAATTTACCACTTAATCATTATGGTATGCCATCACCTAATCGTCCAGCCACCTACTTAGTCAATACCGATTTACAACGAGAAAATCAATATGACCATGAAAGTTTAGCAACAATTATCATGAACAGTGAACCATTACTGACAGCAGAACAAAAAATTATTTATGATCGGATTATGCTGGCTGTTGCTGCTGAACAAGGCGGTTTTTTTTTCTTGGATGCACCCGGTGGAACCGGTAAGACATTTTTAATATCGTTGATTCTTGCCAAAATACGGTCGCAACAAAAAATCGCATTAGCAGTAGCATCGTCAGGCATTGCGGCTACTTTACTGGATGGTGGGCGAACAGCACATTCAACATTCAAGCTGCCATTGGACGTTCATAATAAACCAGATGCAATGTGTAACATCAAAAAGAATAGTGGAATAGCTGCAGTGTTGCGGAAGAGTTCTATAATAATTTGGGATGAGTGCACAATGGCACACAAATATTCACTTGAAGCATTAAACAGAACTATGCAAGATTTAAACAGCAATAATAAACTTTTCGGTGGTGCTATCTTACTTTTGTCTGGTGACTTCCGGCAGACCTTACCGGTTATACCTCGCTCTACTTTCGCGGATGAGATTAATGCATGTTTGAAACAATCATTCTTATGGCGAAGTGTTGAAACACTTCGATTGACCATAAATATGCGAGTACAATTGCAAAATGATCCATCAGCACAAATATTTTCCGAACAACTACTAGATATTGGGAACGGTAAAATAGAACTGCAACCAAATACGCAATGCATTAAACTACCAGACAATTTTTGCACTGTTGTTCAGGATAAAAATGAATTGATTCAGAGTATTTTCCCGGATATACAGAATAATTATTTGAATCATGAATGGCTTAGTCAACGGGCGATTTTGGCAGCCAAAAACGTTGATGTTGACGAAATTAACTTCCAGATACAACAGTTATTACCAGGCGATATGATGTCTTTTAAATCAATCGATACTGTTGTTGATGAAAATGAAAGTGTAAATTTTCCGATTGAATTTTTAAATTCATTAGATATCCCTGGAATGCCACCACATAATCTTCGATTAAAGATTGGTTCCCCTATTATTCTCCGCCGTAATTTGAATCCACCTCAATTATGTAACGGTACGCGTTTGGTCATCAAAAAGATCACCGGAAACATTCTTGAAGCAACCATTTTGGCTGGGAAGTTTAAAGGAAAAGTGGTCCTGCTGCCACGTATTCCGATGATACCATCAGATTCTACCATACCCTTCAAAAGGCTACAGTTTCCAATTCGTTTAGCTTTCGTCATTTCTATAAATTAATCTCAAGGTCAAACAATGTCCATTTGTGGTTTAGATTTGGAAAATCCATGTTTTTCTCATGGGCAACTATATGTTGCGTGTTCACGTGTTGGGAAACCGTCTAATCTATTTGTGTTAGCTAAAGACAGGTTAACCAAAAACATTGTGCACCGATTGGTGTTAAATTAAATTGAATTTGAAAGTATTTATAATTGAATAGTACTTATATTTGTTATACAAATTAAATGGAAATAATAAATCTGATAAATTTTTATTTTGTACCTATTGATTTCTGCTTAATATCAAGTGTAAGAACATTTTAATTAATTGTGTTCAACGTACTTCCCCTTCAAATCTCAATCCAGTGAATTTGTATACCAACATCAATATTTTCGTCTTTATTGGTAAATAATTTCATTGTACTAAAGGGTTATAGTAGTAGAAAGTCAAATAAGGAGATCACCATATTTTTTTACAAATACCATCTGTGTGAAAAAGCATAGTGGACTCCGTGACTGATGTTCTTTTATTGTTCCTCTTAGATTGTTTACTATAATGTAATATAACAAAAACTTTAGCCACAGCAACGCGTGGCCGGGTCAGCTAGTATATATATATATATATATATATATATATATATATATATATATATATATATACATATATATATGATGGATGTACATTAATGTAATATGTAAGTTTACTTATCTAAAAGTTAGTATATATGTATTTGGGTTTGTAGTATTATGTATATAAATGGCATCTGCATGTGCTTGGTAGAGACAAGGAAATTTTGTTTATATATATATATATATATATATATATATATATATATATATATATATATATATATATATATTGAAACATAGAATGTTTCCTTATGTTAATTAGAAACATTAGCATAAGAAATTAGAGTTCATTTTGGACTGCGTAGTACAGGCGGCAGACGCGACGTACGGCAGAGGGGAGGCCCGCCGCCGCCGTCACTGCCGCGAACACAGCGTGGGAACGACCGTTACGAACCGAGTGTGGAGCGGCAGGGGATTCAGCCGTTACGACAGTCGAGGAGAAGTTGCCGATGGCTACGGACGTGCTGTAAGAAGCTCGCCACTTCGCACGGACAAAGAAAGCACGCGACGGGTGTTATAGAATATCAGCCCACGCAAGAACACTAGGTACGTTAGGTAGAGGCCGCGAAAGTGATAAATATAAGAGATCAGTGCTAGGAGAACAGTAAATCGCGCTTATGTTATTTGACGCAGTGAGAACAATACCAGAACTGTGTGTGGCGAAGCTGACACCGACACGTGCAGTGGCCGCGTGTTAGCTAGTTATATCAAAACGATGAAAGATAATTAGAGGGAAGTGCGACGCCGAAGTACCAGGAGCCAAGCCCGAGGGATTCAAGAGGCCGCCAGCCGAGGCGACCGCTACACCACCAGCCGCCGACTGCGCCAAGCTGCTGCGAAGGTCGGCGACCCCTGCCGATGCGAACCGTCATCCAAACATCGGAGGTATTTGTTGGGGCCCCAAGGTATGATAAAAACCCATGTTAAATCTGATCTTGGTACCAAGGCAAAGCGTATAGGTGTTATAAATCATGTAATTAACAGATTTGGTTTGTGAATAAATCCTGTTTATGATTGCACCACATTTATTAAGTAAATCTCCCAATGCTATATCGACTCCTCGTAGGGACCCATTCACGAAAAAGATACCCTCCTTTAGTAATTTCTTGCAGTGAAAGTACCGGCATTACCAGGTACGTCACAATATATATATATATATATATATATATATATATATATATATATATATATATATATATATATATATATACATATTCTAACAACCCACCTATCACACAACTGGTACTTTCACAACAGCCGCATGAACAGTAAGCGGGTTAATAAGATATTTGCTCGTGAAGCGAGCTTAAAATCTCGGGAGCAGGATCTTCAGGGTGCGAGAAAGGTTTGAACCCTTGACACAATAAAATCACACAAATTGCACATAAACGAGCGTATAATTTACCCAAAAACTTTGTGGCATAAGTTGATGACAAAAAAATCAGGAATAGAATCACACTTTTACAAAAAAATGATCGAAAACACAAACAGAAACCTTTATAGCACATTAAATGAATGAACACATAATTTTCTTCAAAACTAATTCTCTGAAACAATTACTCTAACCTACACTGGGAATTCCCTTGGAAAATTAATTGTATCTAAATTTAAGCTATCCTAGTTACATTTGCACATGAAACATAATCAGTTTACAATCTCTTGCTTTTAAAAAAATATTACATGCAAAGAACAAAATGTGGGCAAGTGCACTACTCTCATTTATAATTTAACTGTAACTGCTAACAGCAGAATAATAAATGTTCCAAATAGAATGTTTAAGGCAGGCAATAGTGCATCAAAAGTCTCCTCCTACAATGCTACAATTTGTTGCCACCCGTGTCCTCAATTTCCTGCACTTTCCTATACTAGTCTTTTCCCTGCCAACGTGAACTTGACCTACTTTCCGATGGATTTGAGTGTTACCTCGAAAACTCGCGCTTTCTTGCCTTGAAGGTCACGCGCTGCCTGCTGCATCGACGTCGCTCAGGTCCAAGCTTCTGCGCTGTACGCTGCCTTCTTGCGCCCTCTTCCGTTCTTCGTAGTCGGCCTCTTCTTCTCCCTCGGCGTCTTGCGTCCTCTTCCGTTCTTCCTAATCGGCCTCTTCTTCTCCCTCGGCTGCTACCGGCGCCTCTGACTACGCCCACGTTGTGAAAAAATGTCCCTTGCACTTCCGTGAATACTAGTGCAAGTTCCTCGCTCGTTGCTACTTTTACTTCGTTAAATAAGAATTTTCAATGTTTTTCGCACAACGGTTAACTTTACTTCCCGTGGTGTTAATTGAGGAAACACTTTACTAAATATTCAAATCTCGCGGACGACTAACTAGCACGTCTGTTCGACGCCGAAAACTCCTACCTAGCAGTCGTTGCGGCGGCAAACAATATCTAAGCTGCCGCTGACGAGCGGTGATGAAATGCTGCTTACCCGATGAACGGCGACAATCAGAAGAGAGCTGCTTACTCGATGCGTGGTGGCAAGAAAAGAGAGCTTCCGCATGCGCGTCAGCCTATTTATTGTCCGACGCCTGGGGAAATTCTCCGTGGTGGGGTATTTCTCCTCTTTCAACTCTTCACAGGGAAAAACGTTGCTTGCTAGTTCGTCTTTGATTAGTACAGGCTACGGATACCAGGCTGCGCGTTTAGGTACTCTGATTTACGCCTGCTCTCCTCGCTGCCTGTGGGTGTTCATGCAGACGAAACGGTGGTGTTATGGGGTTGTATAATCCCATAACGCCACAATATATATATATATATATATATATATATATATATATATATATATACAACAATGCCTCACTTAAATGCACACTGTTTTTATGAAGAGGTGCAGATCAAACTCTCTCTCTCTCTCTCTCTCTCTCTCTCTCTCTCTGTCTTCCTCCCTGTCTCTCTTTCTCCCTCTCTCGCTCACACACACACACACATACAAAGTCACACAAATGCAATAGTATCTACTAATGCTTGCCCAATTCATGTTACCTGTCAATCGAACACACTTATGCCGGAAGTGTATTGACACTAAGGCTGAGGATAATTCAGCCCATAAATTTATATAAACTTTGTATCAACACCCTTGAAAGACAGAAAAAAGCACGTTTCCCTTGATCGTTTGTACGCAACTTTTTCAATTGTCACTGACTTCCAGCACTTGTATTCGTTTATACCTTTCGCCTTTTTTCTTTCATTTTTCACTTTAATATGCATTTAATTCATGTTTTTAATCATAATTAGGACCACACGTTTCTCAAAATAAACTCAAGTTCTTTCTTTCTATGTTAATTTGTACATTGTCTAGAATTCGGTATTTTTCTCTGGCTAATTTTCGTGGAACTCTGCGATTCTCTTGACTTGTTCTTTGAATATTTTATATTTACTCATATTCAGAATGCGATGAATATGACTCATCTCAATATCACACATACACAAGTAATATCCATTTAAATATAATGTACATATAATATCTGCTTACATCTGCATCTTTAAGAGGGCACGGAAACATTTGCAGTCTAAAAATAAGGTTTTGGTATTTTATTTTTTACAAACCTTCAAAATTTTTTAAAATTGGAGTTTGAATTATGTTGACATCATTATTACAAGCATTTTTAAAATTATTTATATGTGAAATCCTGCTCTCATTAGGTGCAGGCTGTAATAATTTTAAATACTGTTACACAAAATCCTGGAAGACTCAGACGTGCAGTAAGTAAATTGAAAACTTTACGTTGTGAAGCTAATCAACATAAAAAAGTCACAGAAGGAAGTAGTTATTGGAAAATGGTTATTCTGAAGAGGCAAGTTATCGAGCTGGCGTGTTCGGATGGTTGCATCCCTAAAGCTCATTTCTCAAAAGATATTTTTAAATTATCTTTTTTCAACTTACATTTGCAATAGAAAACTGACGTTTTCAGGAGTGTTTAATAAAGATCTTCTACATTCATTGAAATATTTCTTTCTGATTACCATAGTATTATCCAGTATGCAAACCTTCATTTAGTAGAAAACACGGTACAAAATTGCATTATGAGAAAACATTTTTATCTACAAAAATAGTAAATGTTTTTCAAAACCGTTGTTTCAGTGTTATTATGAGTGGTGTATCTGTAACATGTAAAAATGTCATAAGCCTAACTTCAATACATTATGTTTATTAGACTCAAACATTTAACACTGCGATGATAGAACATTCCGTGTCCCCTTAATGTAATAAACATTTGTAACAATATAGCTCAGTCTATTTTATGTATGCTTGTTGAAGTAGATTCAGATCTAAAAAATGGTCCACATCCGTAAATTTACTGTCCGCACCTAAGTCGAATATCATTGAATAAAACACTGGCTGATTCCCAAGGGAACTTACGTGACTCTATCCCCCAATGTCGGAAGGCTCCGTCAGTTCAAGTCTCCGGTATGTGGCCAAGGACCGAACCCAGTTGTGGCGCCATCGGAGTGAAAGAAGGAACCGATAGATTTTTGTTTGCCAACAAGAAGACGCTGTCCTCTGCACGAGCGCGACCTGGCCCGGCGCGGCCCGGCGCGGCGCGCGCGAAGGCGCGTGGGGCAGCGGTGTGCGCTGCGATTGGCCGGCTCTCCCACCTGACCAACCGACCAGCGAGCGCGTTCAGGTGCGCGCGAGCCAGGCAGCAACGACAGTCGCCTTGGCGAACGCGTGGCCAACAGTGCGCTCACGTTCTACGCTCCCACACTCGCACGCTCGCACGCTTGCACGCTCGCCGACGCAACACAGCATCTAAGCATCGTGAGTACCTTGCATGCAAACGGTGAACATCCTTTTTTCTCTAAATACTGGTCTTTTGCTTTCATTAGTTTATTGTTTCCGAAAGAAGTATTTCAGTTTATGCCAATATTATGAAAAATTAATTTTCTTTGACTTTTTTTTTTTAAAGGAGTATTCAGTGACTTCATTCCCGATCGGATCACTTAAAATTAAATATTATTTCTGACAAACTGAGTAATAGTATTGCACTGTGAATCTCTAGTGATATACCAGGTTATAAGTGTGTAGCAGACAGATTAAACTATGCATTTTCAACTCTGAAAACCTAGAGATTACCACGATTTTAACTTCTCCCCTTTACCCCTTTTTTGAATTTTTAGCTTTCTTGAATAAAAACCGGTTCGTTTATCAAAATTTTACTTCGTATTTATATATATCACGTGCCGGTTTCGAACTTTGATCAAATATTTGTGTTTTGAAGAATCATCATTTCTACTCGTACAACAGACTACTGTAATGCCATGCTTCTAGCGCATGGATTACCATAGGATTTCATAACAGGAGGAGGGTGGATGTGTAAATTTTCCATGTATGAATGTCCATAAGAATGCAGACGTATTGGATCATGAACTCTCTCCATGGATTAGGATATATGACATTATGCAAACGGAACTAGCCAAATAATTGAATTCACGGATATAATATTACTGGAAAGACATAATATACACACTATCTCACGTAATTATCATAATGCAATAGATAGATACGTTATTTCGAGTTTCAGTTTTAGCGACCAACGATAAATATGAGTACGTTAATTCATATTGTTGGTTAATAATAACATCGTAACATAATTTCCGGTTCATTATCTTGAACGTTAAAAAACTTGTTATATGTTTGTAAAATACTATGTATATCAAGTGAGAATCTATGTAAGAATGACGTTGAATTTCCATCTCCGTTCAAAATCTCTCCCATTACGGAAGACATGTTTCGGAGGTGTTTTTTTTGAATTGCGAGGTATCCCTCTCTTCAATGAGGTAGCTCGAAAATACTATAAATACACTTACAGGTTTTCTCTTTGCGGTTCGTCAAAAAAGATTAGATTTTGTTGGCGAAATCGAATCGAATGTGATAATCTAAAAATTATATGTCAAAACTTCGGAGCAAACAACATGTTGATAAATGTCTGACACAACATATTTATTGTATATATATAGTTTTGTAATACGCTTATTGTCCGTTTCAAAGCCTACTTCTGACTTCTGAAGAATTTATTCACAATTTTAAAAAATCCCACCTTCGTGGGATAGTTTTTAGATAGTGTCCTGCATTATTTGAAAAAATAGACAGAATTAGAGCGTACATAGTTCATGTTAAATGAAAATATAAAAATAATTTAATTAATAAACAAGGTTTTGTTTCCACTATATTACAATTTATAATTAAACAGTATTTCAGTTAAGGAAGCTGAACCCTTGATGACAACAATTAGAAAAAACTCCATTAAATCTATTAGATAATTACCGTTTAAATTAAAAATGTCAATTGATGTCACCCCTCAGGTGGGTTGGACTCCTTTCTCCCCCCCCCCACACACACACTGTAACCACGGCCAGTGACCTGGGTGTATCAGAGTACGTCAAAAATGTACTGCCACTAAGTTTTTAATAGGGAAGTAACTCGGCCTACCTATACCATAACTCCCGCTTTACATCATGATACAATACGAGTAAATATGCTGACTTGTCCGTTTATTAATATTGAAATGGGAAAAAAATAAAAAAGGAAGCGAATCTATCTGAGTAATAGTAAACTTAAGAGCAGAACAATAAATGACACATTGCATGTAAAGAAAATGACTCCAGCAGTCACTCCGCGGATGCTGCTCATCCTTCAGGTGAACGTGACAGCACGTAACTGCAGTACATCTGAATGACACAACAGACCAACACGTGAATGTGTCTCCTCTTTCTTTCGGGGCCTTTAATTCTCCCTCCCACAGAGCTAGGAAAGTGTCTGTTTGTTTTTTACCTGCAAACAATTAAGATACTATTATGATATTTCTCTATGAGTGACATTTGTTTGTTATTACTTTCAAGTCAACATCTTTCTCTCGAGCTTTGTTCAGTAGCTTTGATATCATGAAGTGGCGCTTTGAACGTATCACCGATGGTAATTTAGACTCAGGTATATATTGAATGGTTAACAATGACTTTCTATATTGAAGCTAAAGATTTTTTAATGGGTTATTTTAAACTATATTAGGTATTTAATTGACATTTATGTACATCTTCTTTTCAAAATATTAATGCTGTTTGAAAAGATTTATATAAAATCGTGTTGGTTAAAACAAATAAATACACGTTTTATTAAAAATGGCTCTAAATTTTGTTCTTTCGATTGTTTGCGTGGTTAGATCGCAGCACACCAAATCATATGACATAAAGTCTATTTTGATTAAGTCTTTTTGTATTTAAATATTACATTTTTTATTCCTATCGCGCATAGTTAACATAAAAATATACGTTTCAATTTCGCCGCCCATTGGGTTCGCCAATATCGAATTCTATTTTTGGGAAAATCCTGGGTACGCATTAGACGCTAGTTTTGTTCACGGACACACATTGAATAGAAAGACAGACTCCGGAACAAGCGGAACAAACGTTAAACAGAACAACGCTGATTAGGTATCACGAATCCCAAAATAGCTATTTCCATCAAAAGATCGATAGGTTTTTTTGAAGCATTCTTTTGAAGCAACAAAATTCTCTGTACTGATTTTTTGTAGAACATAAATATTAGCGGGCGCTGTTAAAGAGGAATTACTCTAAAAAGGGACCGCTTTGGCACGTCGGGAAACAAATGAACGTCAGGGTGATTAAGTTGCAAGAGATAGTGATGAAGCTATTTCCAAACGAACTAACTGTAAATAAACGCACTGACAAAATTAGTGCATGGAGGTAACTTGCAGTTCTATTGCCAGCAAGTGGCAAGCAGTTGCTTTCAAAGCGGTCCTGTCTTTTAGTTGTCTCCCCGTGTACAGCGGGCGGGGGTGGAGCAGGCACGTGCTTAGTCTGCGAGTGCGTTACTCCGCTTGCGGTGGCGCGCGCGTAACGATGGCTGGCGGGCGCAGCCGACTGAATGCGCCGTGAAATCACTGTGACGGCGTCGTGGCCGCTGACGAGTTGCCATCACTCGGCGGAACGACTTGCTGCAGGCGGTGCACCAGCCACAGCGAAACAATTCGCTGTAGGTTTATACAGCGCAATTACTAGTGCCAATTATCTCTTTAAGATGTTTTTATTACGATGATCGTCACTTTCAAGACTTGTTGATCATACGTTGATGAATGATTTGAGGAATGGGTGATGCGAGGTGATTATGTTGATATGATGTGAATGATAGTGGAGGTATGGTGGAATGAGAAGCAGGAGAAACGGGAGAACTATGATTGATTGACTGATTAGTTAGTAATTCCGGGTGCGTCAAGTGCTAAGGTAATTAGTACCGTAAGTGTAGGGCATGTTTTTAATTGCGGGAGGTTGCGACGATTTTCTCTGCTGACAAGATCCAGCCTACCTACCGGCATACCCGTCGGCTTGTGGGTTTTCCACAATCAGGAATCCCTCACAAGCGGAACACCGCCCCAGCCAGGACAAGCTCTAAGCTCCGAACTGGTCTCCCGATATGTGTGGTAGTGTAGTGCGTTTACGTCTAAGAGTGTGTAAGTAAGGGGTGAAGATACGACAAGGAAGAGGAAGGAAAGGTCACGCGCGGTCTTTGGCCCGTTTATTAAGGAGCTGCTCCGGATTTCGTCCGGTATTGATTGAGAAAACACAGAAAATTACCAGAGGAGCCGGCCACTAGAATTCTCTTCCAGAGAGCGGTTGAATTCCACCTAGCTATGTAACTATCGTCGAAAATCCTGCTACCGTCTGAACTCGAACCCTATGCCCTCCCGGTCAGAGGCACTGCATTCTCATCAATTGATACCCTGAATCACCAAAGCCAGTGGGAGAAGCCCGCAAAAATCCGCGAAGCCGCACTGTTCTCTAAAATTTCCACATGGGTCGACCGTTAAACTCTCGTATTCAGACGTGGAAGGTGATCGTGGTGAGTACTGGATCATGGATCACCACCACTCTAAATTTGTTCACATACGCGGGAAACGTGGCAATTTTATTCGTTCGTGTTTGAGCTTCACGCGCTGTAGCAAGCGCTCACAGACCCCCATTACCTTCTTCCTGGTTTACCAGCTCGGCGGCAGTCTGTTTCTTCATTGTTCACCTTGTAAGGGTTGTCGCTTCCTGCCAAGTACAGAAACATTCTCGGAAGGGTACGCACCGACCATGAAGATAACGACACCTTTGAACACGTATCTTCAAGAAAATCAACAGCAGTTGGCACGCGTTTCCTTCCAGCTTTACTCATCGGGAAACGGCTACAAACGCTCGGGTTTTCCCGCACTGGAAAAAACTCCTACATACCCCAGCGCCCAAATGTGTGTGGGACCCTTGCTCTTCATTTCCTTCCGATGGCACTTCAGGTCTGATGGGACCTCGGTCTGAAATCCGGATATTCCCAGTATAATTGAGTCTTTCCAGATCATCTTATCGCCGCGGTTTAAGAGTGTGTGGACCAAGACGAAGAGGGAGGCACAATAGCGTGATTGGAAGCCTGTTTCTCCTCATAATGCACGTAGTATAAAGAAGGAAAAGTATGGGACTCTCCTCAACGATACGCTCTCGAGTTTTTGGTCGTAAAATTCGTGTTTAAGACTCTTTTAAGCTATAACTCTGCACACATCAGGATTAAGGTCCATTAATGATGTTCCAAAGATGGTTAAGATTGGTGCAAGTGAAATTACACGTATTTTTGTGTCCCAAAATCTGATTATCCGGTGGCGATGGATGAGTGGATGGAATAGTTCGATTTGTATATCACGCACGACAGTTGGATACAAGACTTTGAGCTGAGACTTTGTAAAACGTCAATATCTAGTTTTGCAGTTCCGGATAGTACTGTACATTAAGCACCAGTGATAATTTTAAACTTTCATGAAAATTTCTGCAATTTGTTCTTTAAATTTGATAGTTCGATTTGAGACAATTGGATTTGTAAATAAGCCACATTTATGATTTTCATTAAAACATCTGAAATTTTGAAAATTGCAAAAGGTCAAATATTTTTCGAACCTATCCTACATTTCTAATATTGAAGCCGGAGATTTGTTTCTCAATGAAATTTTTTCGTCAGTTTTAAACGATCGATCGATCAGAGCAGCCGCCCTCAACAATTATTATCCAGACTGTTTTCGTCTTAAACTCGGTCCCTGAACGGGAGTCAAAAACGTTATTTTCATCAAGTGATAATCATTTGTTTGTTGTTTTGATCAAATTAATATATTTCTACATTGTAAAATATTGATTTGTAGCCATGTTTTTGGCAACATATTCACAGAATTAAGAAAAGTTTTCGTATTTTGATATCCCAGCACCAACTCATCAAATTAGATAATTTGGTATTGATTGTTTTGAATCTTGCAGCATTCTCGTTCAATTTATTTTCTCGTTTGAACAATGCATGAGAAGAAGAGAAAAAATAAGGTGGAATAGTTGCCAAAAAAATTTGAATGCTTGGAACTCTTCCTATTCGTGTAAATAAATCAATGAAAATGCTGGGATATTAGATGTTTAATACAATTCGTCAAGGTTACAGAAATTTGAACGGCGCAAATAATGCGAAAATTATATATAAACATGGCTGATCTTTTATTCTTGTGACGTTTTCGAATCTGGAAACTCTTGTCAGGATTCCAGAAATGCGGATGTCTCATCCCAATAAACATCCAGGTTGAAAACCAATTGTCTCAGTCCGACATTTATCAGGTGCCGCAACCCAAACTGATGCCGGTGTAGCGAAACTTTTCCTCTTCGTAAATATTAATATCTCGATTTTGGCCGAAGTGTGTCTCAACATGTTGCTGCCCCAATCCCTTTATAAACACTGAGGTGGAAAGTCATGTGATATCAATACAATACAAATATACAGATGGCAGTAGTATGGCGTATAAAAGGTATAAAAGGACAGTGAATGGGGCAGAGTAAAAAGCAGAGCTTTCATTTGTACTCTAGTATTCATGTGAAAATGTTTTCTAACGTGATTATTACCGTACGACTGGAATTAACAGACTTTGAACGCAGAATGGTAGTTGTAGTTTAACACATGGAACATTCCATTGCGGAAATCGTTAAGTTATTCCATAGTTCGTGATGCACAGCCTCTAGAGTACGTCGATAATACCTAATTTCAGGCATAACATCTCACAATGAACATCACAGTGACCTAAGGCCTTCACTTAATGACCAAGAGCAGCAGCGTTAGCGTAGAGTTGTCAGTTATAACAGACAAGCAACACTGCGTGAAATAATTGCAGAAATCAATGTGGGACGTAACACGAACATATCCGTTAGAACAGTGCGGAAAAATTTGGCTTTAATAGGTTGTGGTGGCAGAAGACCGACTCGAGTGCCTTTGCTACAGCACGATATCGCCTGCAGCACCTCTCCTGGGCTCGTGACCATATCGACTGGTCCGTAGAGGACTGGAAAACCGTGGTCAGATGAATTCCGATTTCAGTTGTTAAGAACTACTAGTTGGGTTCAAGTATAGCGCAAACCCCACGAAGCCGTGGACTCAAGTTCTCAACAAGAAACTGTGCAAGCTGGTTGTGGATCCATAATGGTCTAGGTCATCTGGTCCAACTTAACCGATCATTGCTGGGAAAGGGTTATGTACAGCTACTTGGAGACCATTTGCAGCCATTCATGGACTCTATGTTCCCCAACAACGATGGAATTTGTACAATGCGCCATATCACCGAGCCACAATTCGAGTGAATGGTCTGGTCACCCAGATCGCTCGACAAGAATACCATCGAACGTGTATTGGACATAATCGAGAGGTACGTTACACGCACAATATTCTGCACCGGCAGCACTCGCAGTTATGAGCGGAAATATTTCTGCAGGCATCTTACAACGACTTGTTGAGTTCGTGTCACGTCGAGTTGCTGCACTTTATCCGGCAAAATATCCGAACCGATATCAGAAGGTATGTCATGACTTTTGTTAATTAGTGTGTACGAACAAGACGTGTGTTAACAAGACAAGCCAGACGTTCACTCGTATGTACCCGTTACCAGGCCGTTGTTCCCTGGCTGAGCGAAAACGTGAGCTGATTACTAGAGAATACAACTTTGCCATGTAGTTAGCCACGATTCTTTCACCGGAAGAGGTGGCTTAGGGCGTTAACTAATGTCACTGCGGTGCCTCTGACAGGGAGGTCCTGGGTTTGAGTGCAGACAGTGGCAGGATTTTCGATAGTAGCTTGTCAGCTAGATCGAATTCAGTCGCTGTCTGGAGGAAAATTCTAGCGTCCGGCTGATCGGTATTTTTCCGTGGTTTCTCGAACCAACACCGCGCGAATGCCGGAGCAGTACCCTAACAGACGGGCTACGGTCAGCGCGCTATCTTTTCTTCCCCTTCCTTGCCCTATTCTCGCTCCTCACACACACTTTCACTAACATGCCGGGAGCTTCGAGCTTGATCCGGCTGGGGTGATGTTCCGTTAATGGGAGATAACTAGTCGAGGAAAACCCCACTAGCCGACGGTAGGTCGGCGCCGGATCTCGCCATACACTGGGGAAGATCACCACCTCCTCCCGAGCAAAAATAATCACTACAATTACAGGACTATTGACCTTAGCAGTCTTAATTACGTGCATTAACAACCAATCAACGATTCTTTTGCACGCCAAATGCGGTACAACGGCACACTGATCATGTTCGGCCCTTCGCACAGCCGCCGCCGAGGCGCGAAGCATCGCGGCGCGATCTTCCCAGAATTCGCGCCCAGGGAAAGCTGCGGGCGGCGCGTGGCGCAACGGCCCAGTCAGGCGGCGGCGGCGGCGGCGCAGGCGGCGGCGCAGGCGGCGGCGGCGGCCGCCACGGCCGTGCGCGGACACACGCGCACCCAGAGGCCGCAGGCAGACACGGCTGTCCTCAGAAGGCTCCGCACATTGGCCAGGCTGTTCAACCTAACCAGCATAATTAGACGAATATTTGTTGATATTTTTAAAGCATAAACTTCATTCCTTCTTTATTATTATTCCTCTACTTCACGATTGTTATGAGTCGGTTAACTATAAAATCTACTTCAGATTGCAACCAGCTTCCTATGGAGAAGATCTAGGGGCTGTCGGTGTCTCTACAATACTTCGTGCGAATGTGGGCTGTGTCCAACAAAGCAATGTTTTGAACTTCCTATTCTTTAGAATGACCTGCGAGTTAAAAAAATACACAGTGTCATAACTTTATAATAACATCGTCTTGAGACTATTTTAAAATGTATAATAATAATAATAATTATTATTATTATTACTATTATTATTACTATTATTATTACTATTATTATTATTATTATTATTATTAAATATTAAATCATTATTCATTAATGGGAGCTTAAAGCAAAATTTAGTTTCGCAAATTTAAGTTAATTAAATCTTCACATAATTATTCATTAATACTCACACAATACGATGCAGTATCAGTTGTCACATTACTTGCGGTACTAGTGTAACGAAACATTGAAAGCAAGGGCTGTGAAAATTGAAGCGTTTATCTTCAGGGGAATGCGGTAGGCGTTAGGGAGTACTTAACAATTTCCATGAGGAAAATTAAAACAAACAGGTGGAGTGAAAAATCCGAGAATACTCTGCATTTTCTTTTGTGGAAGAAATTAAAACCCCGATTATCATAACTATGGTAAAGTCGTGAACGTAGTAGGAATACCAAACTACTGCAATGAGCCGGATATCCGCTTGAAACTTTCATCTGGAGTATCATACGTCGGGAAACTGTGTCGCGTCATTCAGGCATAAAATCTGATGATTCATATTCTGTGAAATCCAAAGTGAAATTGTTAACGCTCGAAGTTACCATAATTACACATAATTTGGTCAATGATTTTTCAAACTGAGGCTGAAACCTAATATTGTGCTGACAACATTCAAAATGATACGTTGTTCTATTATCAATGTACAAAAACACAAAACTTTGTTCATTTGTATTGTTTGTTGTAATTGGGTTTACAGTTGAGTTTCTTTCACTTTCCTGAATTTAACTGTTGTGAATTTATAAATTGTTCATTCAATTAATATAATGTCTTAATAACTGAACCAGCTAATAAAACTTTTATTTATAAAAATTTCTTTGAGATTTTTTAGGCCCGTGTGAGGGATATTGAAATATTGAAAACGTTTATGAAACGCCGATTTACAGGATGGAAAGATATGGTACACCGGGTGTACAGAGGAAAATTACTTAAAAAATTACAATAGAGGTGTCGTAAATAAACTTATACTTAATGAAGATTGGAAGAAATGGACTATGAAATAGCCTCGGCTCTTGTGTTCAATAATAATAGTTCATGTATTACAAGAGTGCATGTTTTCAAAATGAGGGACGTTAGGAGCGAGTTTTCAAATTGGTACAAATGCAATAAAGGAGCATTATAAACGAGTCTCCTATGCTATTTTTTTGTGTAACAGCATTTTAAGTTTATAAAAGAATCAAACTTAATTTTGCGAAACAACATTCTTGTGACGTCTCGGGTATTTGACATCTGTGCGAGTAAACGGTAGTTGGTCCCGTTTATCTCTACCTCCTCCCGATTCTGTTACTGCAACTGGCTGAACGTGTGATGACGCAATCATTCGTGACAAAAGAGCCATATACGTCATAATTTGTGTCGTAAAATGCCCGACTATGAACAATTTATTGCAACAGAAAAGGTCGTTTATAATGCTGGAATACAAACAAGCCTTTGACATTTCCTTCATTATGCCCTGCCCCTTTGTATGCTGAATGTTAACTATTTATAAAACTGATCACCAAGAATTTGATTCATGTTCGTGCAGAAAAATGATGTCGTTAGTGTATTTTTCTGAAAATCATGAACAAAAATTCAGGGTTTGGTTGTGGGTTTATAAAAACGATTATTTTACCTATAAAACAATGAATACTCTTACGTGAGAGGAGCTTGCCTTGAGAGTTGCCTAGCACGGATGTTTAGGGGCCAGGGAGGCGGAGAGTCGTAATTTCCAAATATACGTGACCTCATTGTACGTCCGTTGGGTACAGCAAAAACATGACTGTAAGAGAGTCTTTCTGTATTCGCTGGAACATACAATCTGCTAATGTTTCTTGATTTATTTGAAGTGACTCTAGAAAACTCATCCTAGCCTTACATTGATAGAAAACACCAAAAACCAAGAATTGCACTTGGTAGATGCATTTTGCATCTCCAGGCAGATGTTCCTCTCCTATACCTCTGAAGATGATGCAGAGAATTAAAAAAATACACATCGTGATAAGTTCATAATAAATAGTTAATTTTTACGTGTCTGTTCTTGTTCATTCATGATTGTTCTATTTGGCTGTTTCGTTTTTAACAAACCTTTTTAATTATTGTGGTGTTTACATAATAACACTATGAACATGCATTTACTATTAGTCTTTTTATTGCAACAGTTTCAAGGAACTATTTGTCCTCATCATCAGGCTATAAAACAATAATATTTACAATGACAATGGATAATATCAGGTTAAATACATTAAATATAATGCAAAATAGTCAATTAATACTCTAAACTAATAATTACACAATATAAGTTTATGGAGCATTACCTTTTACAACTATCTATTAATCATAATATCTCTCCTTAATGCTTATTCAAATTTTCATACGCACCGACATTAGCATTTCGCTTCGTGTTTGCAAATTCCCAAAATTTCTTGATAACATAATTTATAGACCCTTGAATATTTTCTGTATAGGTTGAATAGTTCTCAATTTGCTTCGATTTACATTCTTTACGAAGGAAATAAAATGTCATATAATCTGTATCATCAAGAGTTGCTTTATGTTTCGAGAGTGCTGATTTCGACATTAGCATACGTATCAACGCTTGTGAATACCAAGTTGGATAAGATGTTGTTGATATTCTCATCAAAACGTATTTATCTATACTTTTGTATATTTTATTATTGAAAATATAAACAGAAACATCAAATGAGTTGTTTGAAAAATTAGAAAACCAATCAAAGTTAAGTAGTTCTTCATTGATCGCGTAGAGATCAGTTTGTTCCAAACGATATCTAAGTTGTTGAATGTCAATTAAAGGAATACTATGATCTATTTATAAAAGTATTTCAAGGGCAGGATGGTAAACTGATTTTGAACAAATATTAAATCTAAAATTTTGTCTTTACAGTTGTATTAATTTGATTTGTGTATAAATAGTTCAATACATGTAAAAGTAAAGAGCCAATTTGTTGAACAAGGATTGAGTTATCACGAAATACACAATTCATATCTTCATCGTCATATTTAGTCCAACTGATTCCTAGTCAATTAAAATAAGCCTTATTACAATACTTTTCAAAAATATATTCTAGATATTATATGAAGTTTATTTGTGGAAAATATCCAGTACTAATCACGTATATGAAAGAACCAACTTTCAGATGTACAAATAGATTTTCAACATTCGAATTGTCCCTTGTAGATGGAACACTTAGATACATAGACACTTGTAGATGGGTTCCTTCTCTAGTCTATAGATAGTGTTGTCGTTCAATTCAGAATACAGTAATTCAGTATTCAACCAAATTTCGGTTAAGAACATTGTTCACAGGGTTGGGCAAATTACTTTAAATTTAGTATTTAAATACTTCGCCAAAACACTTTGTAAATAAGTATTTAAATACTTGCTTAATACATTAGGGTATGAATGGCAAAATATATACATATTTAAAATACTTCAATTACTCAAAATACAGTAATACAATAATTTTGCATTATAACTTTTTGTTGCCAGAATATATTGTAACGGTCAATTACAATAAATTAATAATTGACTTTATTTTTTCAGTTTGTCATAAATTACTGAATAACTAAAAACTTCCGAGTAAAAACACTTTCAAATATAAAATGATGTCGAAAAAATGTTTAACATAAATAAACATAATTTCCTTTTAGAACTAATAGTTTTTTAAACAAATCTTTAGACAAACGTCATTATACATTAGACGTAGTTGGCGAATGTATAAAACTCGCAAAGGAAAACAGTAGTTGTAGAACTGGCGCTGATGAAAGTAATCTAGTGTTATAAGGAATAAACGCTTTTTTTATTCTCAGATAATTATCCAGCATTTATAATGATTAAGTTTTATCATTTAAAAATGAAGAGAATTTAAGTTAAACGACTAAAATTAGCTTTTATTTTGTTTCTATGAAGTCCATTCATTAGCAGAACGAAACAAAGAAACTATCCCTGTTAACTGCTTCATCTGTATTTAAAGTATTTTCACTACTTTTTTTTAAAATAAACCTATTTTATGTATTTAAAGACTTCTCTAAAATACATGTACAAAAACTCAGAAATACAGTTTTTCAAATACAAAATGTATTTAAATTATGTATTTCAAATGGAAGTATTTAAATACTGCCCAATCCAGATTGTCCAAATAATCACAAATTGATGAGGATTTATTTAGTAACGGTAACTTAGCTAGAACACCTCTGACGTCCCGATAATAAGTAGCTAGTTTTGAGGATTTACTTAGTTTTCATGGTATGAGGAGGTGATATCCTTCGAAACTTCTGTAAGATATGGAACACCTTTTTTTGTGTCAGCTTCAGTACAATACCTTTTCTTCATCAGACTTGAGATGAATCGAGATCACGATTTTTCAGGGTAACTTTTAACGGGTTTAATTTCTTCCCAGATATAATAATAATAATAATAATAATAATAATAATAATAATAATAAATTGCGTTCATTGAAAGGTGAGACTCAGGCCATGGGATTCATGTTCCGCCTGACCTCCCGGTTCTGTGCTTATGCCCATGAGAGCTGCGTCTTCTAACGCGATGAGGGGATTAATTTTCTCGAAAGAAACGTTTCTTTGTATCACGTATCATATGCGAAGTTAATGCATTTTTTCCTATCTTGTCTTACAGGATGTGTTAAGCCATCTCTCGAAATAAAAAGTAAAGAATATTATCACTACACGATTACTTGGATATTATCACTACACGTTCCCTTGAGTCTTTTATATTGTGGGAATACTTTACCTCATACAATGCGTGATTTTGACACATGCTGCGCGGTTGAGGCTCAGTTTTTGCCGGCCGTGCGAAGACGTTGATGAACTTCTGCGCCGCTTTCTCACTACTCTTCTGTTTTCAAGGGAAGAGAACTCATGAAGTTCTGTTGTTTCGTCGGTGCTGTACCATCATGGGCTACATGCCTACAGGTGCTACAGAATGGCACAGACTTCCTCGTTCTAGTAAGTTTCCTATTCTCTTGCGATCGGACAAGCATTACGGTTTTCCCATCCTCCTCCCAGCCACCAACTAATGTCACCTAAAAGTAACTTTTTTATATTTTTCAGTCCCCTAATGGCAGAATTGAACTATGACTTTAGGAATATTATAAAATGGTAAAATATGAACCTATATGCAAATTTTCATAGAAATATTTGGAGCCGTTTTTCAGAAAATGTCGGTTGAGAATTTCTGAAAATGTTCAATTTTGAGTATATTTTTCACTATTGAGTTTTCGAGAAGAGTAGAGTTCCGAGACATTTGCGTTTTCCATAAGAAATCATTCCAAGCACTTGTGCTTGCAAATGTCATAATGTATAAAAAACGCACTTGCTATAAATATTAACAACGTGAGAAATATTTTTAAAGAATTATATTTGTAATGTTTGAAAAAGAACAACAAAATACATCAATGTGGAATTAACGATTCAGTGTATTGAGCACTAACCTTTCAAACATTTTAAAGATAATATTAGGGACAATTTTGAGGAAAAAATTTGATTGTTTCAAAAAAGCAATTTTAAGTTCATTTTCACAGAAAACTTTTGGAGGTTCATAAAACCTTCACAAGAAATGAGTTGAAGCCCTTATACTCAGAATTGCAATGCAGTATAAAAAATCCCGTTTTGCAAATATTATTGATGTATAGATATTTAATTAAATGCATTTGTGTAATGTTTGGAAAATCAAATAAATACATTAAAATTTCGTTTATGTCATACCATTTATTGTATTGAGCACTACCTGTAGAAAAGGTTAAAGGAAAAAATACAGCCGTTTTGGGGAAAATCTTTTTAATGTTTTTTATTCTGCCGATATTTCACTCAAAATTGCGTGAAAACTACTAATATTTTATAAACAATAAACATGACATTCATTAAAGAACTAATTATGGAGAACCAATTTCATTTGAAGAAAAAAACTTGTCTTGAGTATTGTGTAGTTAAGGAAGACGCGAAAAATTCACATTTATAATTTTCGAAAATCCGGGGGAGATGTGATTGCAGCCGCCGCCGCCTAGCACTGCCATTCACGCAGCGTCATCGTCCGGTCCAGCTTCTCAGCTGGTGTCGAAACTCCGCTTCACGGGAATTTGCATCCAGGTGACCCGGTCTTGGAAGCCTGACGCACGGACTTGCAACTTCGTTCCTTGGCCCACTTGGCAGAGTCCACACTGCGGGGGAAAACAATGTATGCGATGTGCCGAAATTCAGACACAGTATACTGCGTTAAATGATTGCTTTTTCACATCCGTCCGTGTGTTAGGGGGCTCGTTTATTTGTTTATATTGAGATTTTCCATCCGGTCGTCGTAGGATTTCACGAATCAACGCTTGCGTTGAATTGTAAAGGTTACGGTCCGGATCTTTATTTGAATAAATATTTTTCTATTTAAATAAATATTTATTTAATCTTGTGCTATAAAATCTTATCACAGTTTTACGTGATAAAATAATATATTTTATTCTTTCGCTTCACACATTTTCAAGGTCGCAAGTAAGAGAAAGTGAATTATAGTGCTCCCAAATTTTCATGCTCGCAGCGCATAGCCCGTGCTTACATCATATGTTTATCTCAGATTTTTGAGATATGAGTGTGATTTTATCCTTGGGTCGCATATACTTAGTGGTGCTGCCCTTATTTTGAGTTTTCCACGTTATTACCGTTTTCGTAAAGAAAAACAACAACAAACAAACGAACAAAAACAATTGGTGACAGCGTGATGCAGAGCATTTACAAAATTTTCAGACATATCAACAACAGTCCTAAAACAGTCTTCATACACAATGTAATGTTTTCCGTTTGGGAATCCTGAAATGTAGTTCATGTATTTTCAAATGAATGTTAACAGTATTATTGATTTGAAATATGGACGTATTATATTATGTTTCTCTCTCTCTCTCTCTCTCTCTCTCTCTCTCTCTCTCTATATATATATATATATATATATATATATATATATATATATATATATAAAGGTGAAAATTTTATACTAAAAAGAGAGAGGAGTCTAAGAACTAACATTTTAGATATGAACGTATCTAAAATTCATCTAATCACTATCATATCTAATTACTATTCTACTTCGAGTTGGATCAGTTCTTTTTAATCACATATAACGTTTCCAGTGATAGAGGAGTAACACCTCTGTAAAAAAACCTAGGTCCAACTGGCCCGGCTGGAAGCACCTTGTAAGGGCCCATTGCCAGGGTTACGGTGAAGACTTCAACGGCAGCGAAGACGGAAGAGGTTTCCTTGTCATCGGCTCCACTGACGGAAGAAGCAGTCCTACAGAGCAATTCTGAAGGTAAGGCAGATCCCCTAATTCCGGAGGGACAATATTACTACGGGAACGTCACCCTAAAATCAAACGAGGCCTATTAGAGGCTGTAAGTTGGCAGCCCCAACACTAAACTCACTCAGCGATCGGACCAGTTTTCCATCCTGAGGACATAAAAATAATCTTTCAAGCTTCTGAGACAGAAAGCTGGATGTATTAGTTGATGTGACTAGAAAGAATGGCCGATGGAAGATTCCCAAGAGAAGCAATGAAAAATAGGCTCCGAGGAAGAAGAGATACAAGTCGCCCAAGAAGAAGATGGACTGAGAGGCCGGAACAGGCACCGCCCTAATCCTTGAAAGCTTGAAAGAAGGAGAAGATAACTTTTTGAAAACGAGTTTTGTGTGGCTATAGTTTCGCACACATTTGTATGGGTTGCGTGCACTTCACTGGGATGATACGTGCACTTCGGGCAGTTTCGCATGCTGTAGAGCTCGGAATAATTCTGGATCAACTAATTAAATTGGACACATCCATGTTCGCTCCACACTCTTTGTATTACCACGCAACTGAAACGGCGGAAAGGCCGCCTCGCTCCAATAAGAGCGCGCCGCAGTCGGCTGCCACGGTCGAGTCGGGACTAGCCGCACATTCCTCTTTATGCAAAACGTCTGAAGGAAACATCTTTTGGACATTTCAACTTGCCATACTGTCCGTAATGATGGCGTCAACGGTTAGTCCGCGCACCGTTTCGAGAAACCATGTCATCAACTTTTCACATCCGTCGCCGCCCTGTGCGCGCGTGTGCACGCGAAGAGCCTGCTAGAAGGCGAATTGCCTGTGCAACACCTTCCAGGCGCGTCAACTGATAAGGACATTAGACCCGTAAGTACAATGCATGTTGTATGGTGGGAGTTTGCGATGTTCCTTGCCAATTAGAACATGAGATCGGACGCTGATTTCCACGTCGGCGTGCGGGGTTTCACCCTGCCAGCAAGGTTCCGCTCCTGCCGGTCAATCTATAAGCCTCTGCATGTGGTAGGATAATGCAGTAAGAGTAAGGAGGGGGACAAGGAACATATTTTTTATGCTGTACATAAGAATTTACGACTCATTGTGCTTTATTTTCCTCCTGTAACTGGAAACTAAGAACACACAACATTACAAGTTTATGGTAACTTTATTGAGGATATTATTTCGCTTCCAAGAATAAAGTTTGTGTATACTATCATGTGTTGTAAGTTAGCACGCTCGCGGAGAAAACAGGAAGTGACTACAAAATGGTGACATTGTCTATTTATTTAGAGAAATTTAGGATATGAAGAACAGACGCTTGAAATGCCATAAAAAGCAACAAAAAAGCAAAGCAAAACAAATGGGTATGAGTACTAAAGAAGGCCACCAAAATGAGAGAGAACCATGCGAAGAGTTTCTAAAGACCAAAAGAAAATATGTACTCTTAAGACAACGTTCGTGATTGGAATGTAATAGATTTATTGCAGGAAAATAAGCCAATAAAAATTGAGGTTATCGGAGGGGTTCTCTTAATTAGATTTATATTTACTGTGCTGGAGCAAGCTATCAAACCATTTTATGTACTGCAGACTTGTTCATTCAAGGAGTACAAACTGAAAATCGAATTACATTTGGAACTTGAAGACAAATTTGTGCTTTGCTTTTATTATGACAGAAGGAGTCTATCCCCAAAATTCCATAGGGGAAAATTGGATAGTGCAAGAAGTACGAAGCATATGGTACAAACGAAATTCGAAATACTGATTTTCAAATTGAAAGAGAGAGATGTTCTTTTGAGCTTTACTAGAACGAAGAATTGTCAAACTGGTCTGTAATTAAGAATTAATTAGATGGAAAATGGTTTCATTCATTGGACACTCGCTAACAACTAAGCGACAGTATTACAGCAACGTTCAATAGAAAATTAGAAAATAGTATAGGTTACAGGAAGTGGTATAGGTTCATTCTATCTTGATTCCTCTTAAACTATTATGATTGTTTCTAATTTTTTACCGAATTACCTCTTCGCTGATTATATTACTTCTTTCCCTTCCGAGAACGTCATTGTATGTTGTTGACAATTCACAATATGACTAAGAACGACTTGAAACATTGCATACCAAATGGAGAAAAGCTCAAAATGTTACAAAAAGCCTAACTTCTTTCTTAATACTTCGACCAAAACTTCAAAACCCAAAACTTTATATAATATACCCATATTTTCACAACCCCATCTCTTTCACAACTAGTCAAGTATCTTGGTTTACGAATATATCGTGATTGTTTCTTACCATTCAAACACCATGTCCACCAAGAAATGGTAATGCTTCAGAATGGCTCTCGCACTACTTACTTTACTACTCTCTTCGGCGTCTGAGCGACGACCAGGGCCTCTCGCGTACTGCGGTGCCCCAGGGGCGGCTACGGCTGCGGTTCCCTACGGCTGCGGTGGCCCAGGGCATCAATTGATGTCACTGCACGGCCTCTGACCGGAGGTCCTAGGGTACCAGCCCCGACAATAGAATGATTTTAGGCACTAGCTAGACAGGTGGTCGAATTCGGCCGATGACTGGAGGAGAATTCTAGATGACGGCTGCTCTGATCGGTAGTTTACCGTGGTTTCTCCGATCAACACCATGGAAATGCTGGAGCAGTGCCCTAACAAACGAGCCATGGACCGCGCGCGATCGTTTCTTCTTCTTCCTTGTGCTATCCTCACCCCTTCATTTCCCACATTTACACTTTCATGCACCACATTACCACACCTGTTGGGTGACTAGTCGGGAGTTCAGAGCGTGTCCTGGCTGAGGCAGTGCCTCGCTGGTGGGAGATAACTGGTTGGGGAAAATCCCCGCCAGCCGACGACTTGGTTGGCGCCGGATCTCGCTACCTCCCGCAATGAAACATGCACAACATTTACGAAACTACTGACAGTAGCAGTTGACGGTCCCGGAATCACTAATTAATCAATTGGAGTACACACCGCTGCCTTGGGACGTGGTGAAGAGCTTCTTTGCGCATTCCGAACATCGCATAGAACTATTTCGGTCCTGTACCTTTACGTATTTTCCCATGGTATTCTTTGGTTCCACCTTCGAGCAGTACCATGGTTCTGGATGTGAAATACAGTTCCCCAATTAAATACCAAGATAGCCCACAGTTGCCGGTCAGGTCAAAATATTTCGGGAAGATTATGTATATCGAGTATATTCGTATAGATGTAACACGCAAGAGAATTAGAAGGCCCCCACGCCGCAAACACATCTGAAACCCTTCTTGTCTTACTTGGGTTTCAATCCTAATGTCTTACTACACACGACTTAAGCTCACCTCCAAGCCCCTGTGTCATGAGGCCAAAACACTTGACCCTGCTAATTTTAAACGATTTACTGCTTTGTAATTTGATAAAATCAATAATGTAACTGAAATTGTCCTTTTAATGCATACGTCGCCTTTAAAGTGCTTTGTAACAATGGATGTGTATCTGAATTATTTTGAAACCATTCGTTTCTATAACACCAATGTAACCAAAGTTACTTTAACATCAAAATCTTTTAACATCGCGCTTGGTAATAAACAGTTTTCTTAAAATGAACAACTCTAGATAAAATGGGGAAGAAAATTGGTCCTGTGGCTTTTTTGTAAGAGTATTTTAATATTTTATTACGCGAATCTTAAAGATAAAGTCGGGATATTTTTGAGAACATTTTTGAAAATGCCTCAGAGGCTTTATGTAAAATACCCCCAAAATGCAAAAAATTCGTTTCAAATTCACAGGACCTCAAGTCGGACCAAATTGATCAGGGAATATTAATTTTGAAAAAATCCTACGAATAGTTTTAGGCGCTAGTGTTGTTCGCAGACGGACAGACGAAGGAAGTTCAAAGCAAATCGGTATCTTAGGAAGAACAAAACGTAGATTATGACTACACTAAGTGTTAGAAAACGTAATTTACTACTTAGAGGAGCAAGAAAAATTCATTTTTACTTTAGAGGGGACCGATAAAAAGTTTTACGAGATTTTTCGGCGAAATATACTATCAATATTACACTGAATGTACATAGGTAGTATGTATTGGAGAAAGTAAAAATCTTTATTGTTGTCGATTTGTGTCATTATGCTTTTTTTTCTGAACTCGTGACCATATGGGCGGTTTGGTTTGCCTTTCACTGTGTTGATGAGAGTTTGTAGGTGATCGTGAATGGCGAGTAATGAGAGATGAACGGTAATGAATAGAATGTCAGGGAAATACAATTCGCGGTGATATGAGAAGTCAACCACGCACCAACCTCATTGCGAACTACGCCACAAACACGTGCTGAACCTACTTACACGTGTCTCTGGCCGGTGAATTTCGTAGCTCGGCGTTCTTTGATGATGTAAGCACGTTAAGTAAAAACGTTTACGTTACGTGACAAATCCAGGATAGATGAAGTGGAAGAAGAATATATTAATAATACATATAAAATACAAGCTTGCAATTGTTTCGAATTTCGGACAACCATGACACCGTGGTCTCGCATTTCACTTTTGCAATGTGGTCGCGATTTCACATTAAATCACACACTTCCAACCGTTACTACTACTATTCTACTATATACTTACTAAAAATCGTTTTGAGAAAACAATCGAAACCCTCCGTAGGAATAACAAGTAGAGGAGTCGCATGTGTCGCTACCGTCTTCTTTTCACCCGTTTGTAAGAACGTTATTTTAAATTTGTAGTTAAATACGAAGTGGAGCTGCAATACTTTACAACTCGTAAAATTTCCAAGTGGGTCTTTCAACACCTTTAAAACTCAAATTTTATTCTTCGTGTATCTGAACTTAGGGGCCGTCCAAACATTATGTAACGCTAAAGATGGGAGAGGGGCTTTTGAGGCAGCGTTACGATGCGTTACATAGGGGTAGGGGGATATTCCGTAAGTGTTATGTAACATTGAAATTTTCTTACTTTTTTTAACAGTTGTTGAAATGCTTCTTTTTTGTCACTCTAAAACATTATAATAATATCTTATTAATTTGTTTCAAAAGAAAATTATTTAAAGTTATTAAAAGTTGTTCCTGAATGACTGAAATTAATACATTTTTTACTGAAATAAAATTTATTTTCACTTCATGTATTTACAAAGGGGGATTATCGCAAGCGTTACGTAATTATTATGGGGAGGGTCAATTGCGGGTTACGGATGCGTTGTAGGGAGAGAAGGGGTATTCAAAATACTCCAGATTTGCGTTACGTAATTTATGGACGGCCCCTTGGTTGTTGCCAATCTGGTTGCCGCAACACAGTGAAGTTAGTTGATGTATGTTCCCAACTATTTGAATTCACTACGCCTTTCATGACCCTCTGGAAACTACGACATCTTTTATACTCTATATGCTACATGAAAACGTTTGTGTGTGTACCCACACACTTTCATTTTCAAGTACGTGAAGTATCGAGATTTAAATAGGATTTTGAGGAAGAGGAAGGAAAGATCGCGCGGTGCTTTTCTTAGGTTACTGCTCTAGCATTCGCCTAGTATTAATCGGAGAAACCACGGAAGACTGCCGATCGGAGCAGCCGGCCGCTAGAATTCTCCTCCAGACAGCGACTGAATTCGACCTAGCTGTACAGTAGGGAGAGCCGAAAATCCTGCCACCGTCGAGACTTGAACCTAGAACTTCGCGGTCAGAGGCACTGCAGTGTCAACAGTCGATGCTCTGAGCCACCTCTCCCTGTAAGAATGAATGAGGTAGGGGTGGAGTTCTTTTGAGAAGAATCTTTGTAATGATATGTTTGAATATGTGCCAGCTGTAGCTGTGAAGAGAGCAGAATAAATGATGTTGATGACTTGCTCTGTTTACGAGTACGGACGTGGGGAGGAGTCTTCAATCGTCTGCAACACTATCTATTGGTTTTTCAAATTCTGCTTGTACTCACTTATAGGAACGTGTAACCTGAACTTTTTTACTCAGGCACATGTTTGGCCGTACAGCGGGGCTACGATAGCTAGTAATTGAATAAATGAGGTACTAGCTTTTTATAAAGTGTGGCCTTTCAAAAATATTAGGATGCATTTCTTTTAACAATTAAAAGCCTTCTAATTAAATAACATTTCAATTGAAGGCAAGTTTAGAAGGTGGCGGTATTGTACTTCTTAATTAAGAGTTTGTATCTGCTACTGCTGGAGCTTCAGTGTCATCCGCTTACTCAATCCTGGCGGTTCAGTGCCAACCGCTTTTTGTGGGACTACGAAAGCGAGCGTCGCGCCGCGCCGCGTCGCCGTACGAGACAATGGTGGTCGGCGAGCGTTTTTGCTCCGCGGAGGCGCCTGGAGTCGCCGGCCGTCGCCGGGCGGAAGCCCGCCAGCCTTCTCCTCGTCGGCCTTGGCCGCGTCGCTGCCGAGTCACGGCCGCGCCCATGCAGTCGCAGCTCCCGCGCTCTCGCCCCTCGACTTCAGCGCCGGTGCGATCCCCGGGACCCCGCAAGTGAAAGGGCCCGATGTTGGGTCTGATGGGAAAAAAATAATAACAAATTGAAAAAGAAATTAGAACTCTAGAAAATCGTTATCTTAATTTTGTAAGTCGCGATACAGCAGTCTGATATTTTATAAAACTTTCAATTACATTTTTACATTTTTACGTAATTTGTTTTTGCATTTTTCGTCGATTTCGACTAATAAGTAATTTTTTACCTTTTTGGGTAATTTTTAATGCATTTTTCGCAGATTTAATCGATTTTAATATCATATAAAAGGTACTTGCTTAAAACAATATTTACGAGGTGCAACTAATGTTCACCACAGAATTTCTGAGTATACTATTCAATTACTTTGCTCGTATATTATAATGTGAGGCGTTGAGAGTATTATTGTAATCTATAGTAAGAATTCTGTGACGCCAATTGTTAACATTGTCAGTTCGGCCGATTTCGCGATAAATAAAGGCAAACATTTTTTTAAAAGAACAGTCCAAACCAAAATTTGCAATTCGAGTTCACTTGAACAAAAGGAAGAACCCTCGATTACATCAATAACATATCCAACAGCTTAAGTTGTTCATCTGGAGTGGTTTTGATCGATTTTTTTACGTCATTTGTCTTGGTTTTTAGGGCATTTTAAAGCATTTTTCAGAGCATTTTATTGATCATTTTGGCAAAGGTCCTCAAAATACGTCCCCTACTTATAAGGTAGAACTCTATGAAATAAATCAAATGTTTCTAACACTACAATAGGCCTCACTGAAATTCATATTCTTATTTTATGTATTTAATAAGTAATTTTATAAATACAAATGATTTTGTAAACACAATTTTTTCACGATTTAAGATCACTGTGGAAGTTGTATTATTAGATTACTAAATACTTGTACTTGAAACTATTATTTAAAATATATTTCCCAAAACTTTTTCTAGCTTAAACATTATTTTTGTTATTTGTTGAAATAAAATAACTCATAGTTTCTTGTTCCATCTTTCACATTTTTAATTTTTTTCGGGGGGGGGGGGCAGAGAGCTAATTTTCTGTATAGCCTCGAGCCCAAAATTGTCTAGCTTCGACACTGTTCGACATCAGTGACTGCCTGCTGTCGTGTGACTAATCCTAATTCGGTCTTTCCCAACCTTCAGATCCTCGCAGTAGCCTTGACCTTCTTCTTCGTATCTAACGCATCCTCGAGGAAAAGATGTGTGTTTGGTTGATTTTTTTAACGTGAGAGAGTTCTATCACCGTATTATGAAAGAAACCGTTGGTATTAGCCTGACGTGCATAACGTATAAGGTAATTTGTTTGCATACAAGATAATTATGAGGACTTTATCAAAATTCATAGAACAGAACTTTAATTGAGAATCAATTAGCCATTTTTAATTAGAAACAGAAAGAAAGCGGATCCATCAGTAAAACAGGCCTTTCTGAATATAAAAATTTGTGTAATTTCTTTGGAACCTTGAACTCGATTTCTTCTATTTTATTTTATTATCCTATTCAATATGTTTTATGAATGAGGCTTCTATCCCTCAATCGTTCTAGATATGATGATATTTGAAGTATAGTCCATCTCCACGTCTTTGCACTGATGGGGAGGAAGTGGTCAGGCATGACCAGCGTGAAGTCCGTTACTCTGTCGAGGTTTCGCGAAGAAAAAGTTTATATTTTCTCATGTAAGCGAAATATACTTTCCTTCGGTTGACCGCAGGTCTTCGAAACGCGTACTTCACATTCCCGTGTTTCCGTACTTGGTTTCTCAATATTCTGCACCTTATTCCAGAAAATGTGCGAAAGGTCTGCGACTAACGATCAAGAACAGAAGCCGCGAAGTCTTTTCCACACTCTGGCAGAACAAACATCCGCCTATTGCGCGGAGAAAATGTCTTCCTTTGCAATGGTGTCTTCCTTTCGGGGAAAAAGAAAGACACAAAGAAATAGGTGAAAGCGCCGCATTCTCATTCTGTGGAAAAGAAAGGCAAAATAATAGATTAGTATTGCACATACTTCATATATGAATGGGTGAAAACCAGAACGGTATAAGTGACATTTTATAGATCTTACGGAAAACGTGTATATTTCAGTGGCAAAGTATTTTCGTGGTTTCAATGAACAATTGAAATGCCGTGGTTTTAATGCTGAAACAAAGAACTACGACTTTACAGTGATATTGAATTAAATAAACAGACTTCTCTGAATTTAAAAAATGTCACTGAAACCGTTCAAGTTTTCAATAATTCATAGGTTTGTGGTAAATACATGGAACTGATTTCCGTATTATTGGATGGTAGTCGTGGGGAGTAAAACTGTGTATTGAATAAATTCATTCTTATGATCCGTTGTAACTAGGAGAAAAAAATATTATTAATTATTAGCGTCTCAATAGTTTGGTGGAAACGCTTAACAAATTATTTTTTCTCAATCACAGTATCAGTCATGTATGATGTATCAAATGATTCTTTCGAAATTATTATGAATGTCAAAATGTTTTCACTCTTGAAACAACGGGGACTTTTTGCAGCGATTGATTGCTATCTCGAGCATCTGCGCATGCGCAGTTCGAGTTGCGCAGGCGCAGATGTTTAAAAGTGGTAAAGAGTGTTCGAGAGATTGCAAGTCCTTAATGATCTACACCGAGCGTCTGTTACAGAATCTTTAGTAGGGCTCGGATAGTTATGAATTAAAAATGTCAAAAATATATATGTAATTATGATATTTAAATAAGGTAGATATTCATTAACGACGCAGAAAATATAAACTATATAAAACCTCATAAAAATTATGAAATTATCATAATATGTTATTTTCATCCATTATATCACTGAAGATCTAAGTAACATATACTCGTAGGGTACCAAAATAGTGCAAATTATGACAAAACTCGCCTGAATTATGGACTGGAACTGTTGCTGGAAGTCACTTAATTTTTTTCATAACAGTGTATAAAACTCATCATTTTAAGCTTTGAAAACAGAAACGATTCTCTGTTGCTTTTCAAAATTGATTTGTACTGGGAAAAAACGTTCACGCCAACTCAGATGTTATTGGTACATATTTGAAGTTAACTTCTATTTCTGCCAGTAACAATGGTTCTTCAATGTTTGTTCATCAAGGTCTTGCAGATCACCCTGTTTGAAGAGGCTTTTCATATTGCGAAAATATCCAGGCCGAAATTTCAATATCTTACAAAAAGTTATAATCAGTTCCTAATGAAAAGTGACTATTGTTATTAACTTCTTATTTATTATTATTATTAATGTTATTACTTGAAACACGTATCTACATCGATAAAGTAATTAATAATTATATTTTTTAGATACTTTCCTATGAAAATAGCAAATTATGTATCAGCCTATCAATGTTCTACATATTATGTAACTATGAAGACTCCCCAAATATATGTAAAAACATGCACTCTAAAAATTGGATTTTTATAATGAATGAACCTTGTTCGATGGTCATATTACAATATGCATATATTTAAGTGTAATGGAAAAAGTTATTACAAGTTATTACCCTAGCCCTACTCATGAATATCCGACTCAGTTCATGAGTTAAGCATACAGTTATCTTGTAGAGACCTGAGGTTAACTGACCAAGTTCTACCTGTCGATATTCAAATAGTTCAAATAGAGAGTTCCACTGTGCCAAGGAAAAGGGAATAACGGACCCACCAAATATTTCCGGACATATGGATGTCTAGCACGATGACGAAGAGGTTTTGGAAGTGTTAAGTACACACTTCTCTGCTCAGTCAAATATTCATTTGGACTCCTAGTCTAGATACAAGGATGGACTTGTTATATATATATATATATATATATATATATATATATATATATATATATATATATATATATATTGTAACACCCACCGGTCGTCTCGTGAGAGAACGCCCGGTAAGCGGCCCTTTGTAGCTCAGTCGGTGATGGAAGGAATCGTTAAACAGATACTGGTAACATGAAACAAACACTTTGATCACTGGTAAAATTTGCTTTTATTCCTGGGCAAAAATAAAATTAAAATGCCCCAGGGAAGTTACACTTGTAAATAGAATAAGAAATCTGAAAATTAGGTGAAAAGAAAAGAAGATGAAAAGTTAGTATTTGGAGTAAAGCTTAAAAATTAGGAAGACTTATAATTAACATTACAATGGCAAAATACAAAAGTTACAAATCGATGCGCCATAGCGCGGCGCCGCATTACAAAACTTTACACGGGACGAATGCCCATTGAAAAATACTGCCTGAAAGGGTCTCTGCGCGCCTGGGGAGGGCGCGGCGCGGGCGAGGAAACGGCTGCCGTCCTTCGGAAGAATTCAGCGGAGGTCGGTGGCCTCTCGGGCCACCAGCTGGCGGTCGGGTCGTGACGTCACCACAGGGGCGGCGACGCGTGGCTGCGTTGACGGCGTCTAGTAGTGTTGTCTGGTTGAGCGCGGGGTCGGCCAGGAGTCACTCTCGATTTCAAGAGCGAAGTAACCAATCACGGATTCTTCTGATACTCGTGATGATTCACAATTACAACTTTGGAAAGTCTAGAAATCCTGCAGAGACACATTCGCCTCACTTTGCAACTGATTCCCGCTTCAGAGAATTTTCTCTGCCCACTTTACTCAGCCCTTTTACAATAGCCCACACCGAAGTTTTTTCTAAGTCCATCAGAGGCGCACTTGCCTCTGGTCGGTGAACAGCTCTCCCCTCCAGAGAAGTTTCTCTCCCGACTGCCCTGCCTTGAATGCTCCGGCCCCGTCTGATGCTCTGGCCCTTCTGCTATTCTCTCACTCGAAATTGTATTAGGTCAACTTTTACCCCCGCTCGTTTTCTCGTATGTTCCAGCTCCTTATGATAGTCGCGTCGCTATTGGCCAAAGGTAGTTGCGCATTACACTATTTCCAACCAATCGCGACGGGGAAGCCACGGAAGTTTCAACTCTTTGCGTCACTGTGAGCGTCCAGAATTTTCCTATTCCTTCTAGAACACCGGTCATGCTTGCACAAGACAGGCGTTGTCCGTGAAAGAATTTATCGCTCTGGGATTCCCTAGATGTAAGCGAGCGTTCTAGAAGGTTCGCAGCTGGCCATGCGAACACGTGCCTCTCAGTGAATCTTTCGACGACTGACCCTTGTAACGACTTTCTTAATGTGCCGGGGGCGCAAACGGGTGTCGCGATAAGCGAGGTTGCACGTGCAACGCGGTCTGTTCATTTCCCAACTGCCCTCAGCCTTATGAAATTTTGTATGAGGAAATTGGTATCGCTACAATATATATATATATATATATATATATATATATATATATATATATATATATATATATATATATATATTATGGCCTGCAGCAGTACTACTCAAGAACAACAAATAAAATGCTTAATATACTATTGCAATAAAATAATATTTTAACAAAAGGCTTAACGAATATTGCAATAACATTGTAGAAAATATAAACAGTATAACTTCTTTACGTATCAAGAATACAGAAAATTGCTATTTGATAAAGCAACACGTGGATAGTAAATGTTTAATGACAGGTGATCTCTTCACTGAATCCTTGCTGAGAATTGCGCAGAATGAGAAAACCCACAATGAAATATTTGCATTTTTCAGTCAAAATGGAAATCGTTTGTTTTGTTTTACTGACTTTTACCGCGTCCCAAGGTATCTAAAGAAGCCTTAGACACCTCAAACATGGCTAGGAACTGAATAGTTTTCTCTCAATTTCTGCGCGCATACGCAATTGCATATATATAACGAATGCGTCAACAAAGACGAGGATGACGAAGACGAGGGCGACGAAGACGATGGCGACAAAGACGAGGGCGATAAAAGTGAATATGAGGACGAGGCGAAAAGGCCGGGTCCGTGGCTGAGGCGCTCCCACGGCCGGCTGTGGCCGGTAGGTGGCGCGCCTGCAGCGGTGGGCAGGCCCACGCCGAAGTGGCACGCCCGGAGAAAGTGTCTTCCGAGTCTCCATTCCACCCGAAATTTCGGGCGGCTTTCCAGTAGCCATGAGACACAACGATCTAGTCGAATTTACGGGCTCTGAATGTGCACTGCCCGGAAAACTGTCCAGCTCGCGGACTTTCATCGCTTTACCGCTCGATTTGAACGGCCGTAGCAGTAAAAATATACCCAATCAAGCACAATTTATGCTCCACATGCCAAAGTATAGTGAGATGTAATTGCGTTTTACACGACGGTCCTCTCAATATAGTTATGCGTTTAAGTTTCGAAATTACATACTAAATGAAGTTTCGAGAAAAGCACAAAATTATATTTTTTTCTTGTTGTCTTTATCTTTCAGAATTTTTCTTTTCTGTGAGTGTTAATGAGTTTTGTGCGGTGAAGTATTGGTCTGCTTCATCTCGGTTCAATGGTAAGTGCTTTGCATTTCCGGTACGTTGCCGTTTCCATCGATGTGGTAGTCAAATATCTATTCCCATTTGAAGACAAAGTAATAACCTGAAATTTGTAAGTAAAAGCATAAAATAATAAAAGAAATTCCCGAACATTTACCGAACGTTCTCGCCTTTAATTTGTCAAAATTTAACTGTTTCTATCAAAAATATTTCTCACTTCATTTTTGCTGTTTAATGTGTCTCACATTTAAACAAAATTTTGTATTATTTCCATATAATTTTGTGTAGTATAAAATGGTTTCGATAGATACTATCCTCAAAGCGTCAAATTCTCAAATCTTTTAGAAAATAGAAAGAATTAGTTGTTCCGTTAAAATAAATATGCCTATGTCACCACAAATGACATGAGCTTATAATTAAAATGTTTCTATTTTGTTCTCCCTTTTAGACTACGATACCTGTCACTAAATGAGGATCAACAAAATAAATACTAAGTTCGCAAAACTATATAATACGTAATGTTCCAGAATTCCTGTCATATAATTTATGTAATTTTAGTTGTTGAATTTTCATGATATGAAATCCCACAACACCAACACCCTAAGCACTCGCAACCTCTTGTGAGATTATTACCACAAAAACCAGCGTTCAACTATTACGGCTTGAACTTACATGATCTCGAAACTTGGCATTGCATCACCCGAAGTTCTCCCTTCTATCTGACTCCCGAGAAGAAAAAGGTGTGGTATTGATCGCTTTGGCCAACACACTCGGCGGGAAAGCTATTTTGCAAGAACGGTTATACTCTTCGTTGCTTGACCATCTTGAAGAGACCATAAATGAATTGCCTTTCTCAGTTTCCCTTGTCCCGGAATGAATTGAATGTGTATAAAGCTGTTTCTTCCATTTCTGGTAGTAAATATCGTAACGTTTATGCCTGGTACAATTTGGGCCACGTGTTGCAAGCACAACCGTCCGTGCAGGTTTCGGGCGATGCCTGGCAGTTGCCTTGCCTAAAGGCGAGCAAGATGCACTTACATCGATGACCGGATTGTTTCCGGAAAGGAAAGCAAGCCTTCGCCCCAGATCTCCGATTAGCAACTGCCCACTGCCGCCTTCATTTTGTTTATTTTGAGATTTCGATGGGAAACTGGTTAGATTGCATTCCGCTAGTGCATTTATTGAGAGTTCGTTGATCATGTCCAGAAAGAGATAGAGAGATTAAGAATGAGTTTCTTATGAGGTCAACACTCCTATGTAAGTGATGTGATCGGAATCACGAAATGGAATAAAGAAATCATTCATTGTTCTCGAAAGTGCTCAATATAAGTAACCTTCTATATTCCTTTGCCGAGTAGGGTAAAAGGGTTAAAAAACCCGTAAAATCAATGTCTTTAAGAATTAAGCTGTATGCTTAATTGGGGTGGCTCGAAGCGTTGGACTTGTTCTATCGCCTGATCTCTTTTAAGATAAATATCTCGAATCGATTAATTACAGCGATTAAAACGATATAAATTAAAAAGGATGTTGGATGTAAAACTGCCTTGTGGAATTGGAGCAAAGGAAGACAAGGGGACACCTTTTTAAGCAGTTCAATAAAATAAAGGTCCCCATCGAGATATAAGCTGAGCAATTTGAGCAATAACTTAGCAATTTGAGATGAATTACTACAAAGCACCGAACGATGCATTTTGCATACAGCATGTTGAAAAATGAGTTGACATATTTTAGATGTGTACGTCTAATGTTGATGAATACGTCGACATGTGATGATGAGTGTCGTATATGTTGAGCAAAGGGAAGGGAGAAGACATTGTTTTATGGCCTCCCACTTCTAGGCAGAGTGGGAGTGAAGATGAGTGATGATTGATACTCATTGTGCGAGGAATGTTGGTTCAGAAGGATTCACGATGATGTGAGAAGCTAACAATGCCGCAGCCAAACAATGGTTAATGCGGGTCGCTCACCTATCACAACAACCTTTTCATCCATTGAGACGGGACTCCAAGATCCGGCGACTCATAGTCGTCAATAAATTTTACCAGGCACTAAGCATATCGTTACCAATCACTAAGTATATCGTTTTTTGCTTTAAATAGTAGTCGTATTTTACAATCACTAAGTATATCGTTACACGGTTGCAGTGTAAGATATAGTCGATTGAGAGAGAAAAATGTAAAAATCATTTTGTATCGTGGTTGGGCAAAAATACATTATTCCGAAAATATAGTATTAATCCAACTATAACCATAACGTGGTAGAGTCCAGGTGTCTCAGAGTAAATGTTACAAATTTCTAGGACACCAAGAGGATTTGAAAATGACCTCTTTTTGCCAATGATCATGTTATAAGTTATTTCTTATAACAGAGTAACACATGTGACATTTGCCTCTGAATTTATAGAACTCCTTATGCACAGGTATTCGGTTGGCCACGTTCTGTCTCCGTCGAGATTTCATGAATGCCAAACATCTGTGCATATGGGATTGCCTGTTGCATAAATTATGTATAACTCCGTAATTTCACGTTCATAGGCATAGTTTCCATAAATAGACAAAAAGTGATCATTTTGATCCCTCTACAATCCATAGAAGTTTGTTTCATTTATTCTGACACACCTGTATATCAAGTGCCTAATAGAACGAAGGTAGTGAATGGATTTTATTAATTTATATCTTTTTCTTAGAATACGTTTCATCGGAGGAGAGTATTATTACTGACAGTACAAACTAACTGGAACAAGTAGCAGTCAGTCAAGCGCTGACCATTCACCATTGGTCACTGACCACTCACTTCTCACCATCTGTCGCTCTCCTTCCCCCAGCGACGTCCGTCCGCGCGGCGCGTCGTTGTCTCCTGCACGCGGAGGCCGTGGGCAAACATCGCCCGGCAGACGGCATTGCACGGAGGGCGGCGGAGAAAACGACCAGCACGACCGCTGCTTACTCTCGTCTGGGCAAACACGCCCAGTCATCGACCATGGAGCCATTCACAGGGGGCAGGGCGGGCCGGGTTTCACAGAAGAACGGATCCACACACATTCTTCCTTTCCTCCGGGAGGAACTACTCGTCCATTTTCTGGAAATAGAACCTTGGCTCTTGTGCTGCAAGCCCATTCTTTCTTTCTTTCTGTTGCGTCTGCTCGAGATAATGGTTTTCTGATTGGGATATTTCACACAGCTTTCATGATGGTCAGAAATATTTTCCGGGCAGAATTCTCACGAAACACAGTTGCCTGTGTTCTTTAACTGACAAGTGTTCTGAGATCAATTTAAAAAAATGAGTTTTACTTTAGTGGTATCCTAAAAAGTAGATAATTTTTCAGCAATTGAAGTATTCTCAGAGCTTCGACTCTGGACGTTAAAGAAGAAGAGAAATCGCCAAGAAACAGCTATGTACAAACGAATACACTGTATACGCTGCTATATACTGCTTTACACTGCTATGTACAAACAACATACACTAGAAACATATTTTCATCTAATTTAGGAGAACACGCTGGTGATTTTTCGGTTTATTTTAAACATGCCTTTTATTTTCAACCCAACGCTAAAGAAGTATTTTACTCAAAATGTTCAACGTAAAAAAATTCTCAATCGCATGACTAAATGCTCGAATTTTTTTTTATTTTCATTTTTATTTTTTTTTATTTTAAACTGATATTGTAAATTATGAAGTTCTTTTTACTTTGCTTTTTAAATGTAATTTCTATCATAATATTTGACTTGCGCAATCGAAATTTATTAATAAGTAGAAAATCCCATCCTGAATTTGAGAAACAACGCAATTTAGTAACGACTGAGGAATCTCAACAATGTCTCAGGGATGGAAGATAAGGCAAATTGCAAGGCCAGACTGAAGATGACGGAGATGTGGAAGCAATAGCAGTGACATCAGTTAAAGTCTATTGTCGCATACCGTTGAATGGACTAAATCTTTTGGTAAACTGCTACGAACGAGGTTTCCCAGTACAAATTAAATATATAAGGCGTACCACAAGCAGTTTTTACATTAAATAGTTACGCAAAGGCTACTTGAACGGAAGGCGATGTTTGAACGGCTTATGCTGTTTTTATATCTTCAATTCTGAAACTGGAATCAAAGGAAATCTGCCGTTGGATTTTTTTTATTTGCTAAGAAACCACTCCCAACTAGAGGACAATGTGGTGACGTAAGTTATTGGGAATCGCGGCTTTAAATCTCTGCACTTAGCTGCTCGTAAACAAAAAGTTCAATGGCCAACATAAGAATGTGTTATTCATATTTTTACAAGGTCGAGGCCGACCTATCCGAACACACTCGTAAAGTATTTTCTGTACGAAGAGACAATGTGTCTGCTTTTGTTCATTTATTTATTGCTGCTGTTGGGAGATAGTAGATGACTCACTCATTTCGTTCTTTTACAACAGAACGATAAAACTCCAAAACGTCCTTTGTTCTCCGCCCATTGTGCATTCACCACTTCATCATTCTCTCGTTACGCTCAACGTAAAACGGCCCAATGCTTCTCTAACGCGCATCAAGCCTAGAACCACTCGGGAATTGCGCACAACGTACGTATGTGTACTAATAACGAACACAAGTGTCACTCAAATGAAAACATTAACTTGTGTTTTGCAATTAATGGAACATTATACGAGAACAAATACAGTTGCCCGCTTAAATATTCGACCGATGCTCTCCTAAGCGTAGAATGCTTGATAAAGTGCACAAAAACCGTCGTGGAAAAGAAAAACACCGCATTTTATTACACAATCATACAGTACAAAATAATGTACACAATCATGGTCTTAAAAATAAAATAAAATAATATTTGACGAAATAAATAAAATTAAAAAGAAATATTACAAGCCTAAATCTATTTAATTGCACGTCCTTTAACTTTAATAACATTTTGCAAGCGTCTGGAGATTGAATTGAACGTTTTTATTACGCTTGGTTCAATTTTTTCCCACTCACTTGTCAGAACGTGCTTCAAATGTTCTTTAGTTCTTATTGTGTGTTATCATAGAGGTAGTAAGAAGAATCGTTATCGATTGGGTTGCGTGTGTTATCGTTTATTTATCGAGACTGGGTTTTTATGTAATTACATGGTTTTGATTTTTATTCCTTCAGTTCTCAAAATTGTTATCTTGGAGAATCATTGATATCGTATCACAATATCCAATTTTTTCGTTACATATTTCATTTTTTATATTAGTACTGTTTTACATATTTTGCTATTTTCACAAAATAGCTTTTTATTCTACCAATTTTTAAACATTTTATTGTTATTTTTTGTTAAAAATTTAAAGTTTATTTTATAAGAAACGTATTTTCGAAAGAAAGACCAGAATTTGTTTCTACGGTATTACTACTCGAGATATGCTTCGTGAAGACGCAGTCGGATATTCCAGTCCGGCGCGCCTGCATTAGTTATCTTGATAGCGGGAAATGCGCGTCGGCGACTGAGATCATTTTCACCTTTAGGTGTGAAAAGTATCATTGACGCCGCTTTTCGTGACCTTTAATCGTGAATTTCTGAGAAAATTTGGGTATCGCTGACGTGTAACACTTAGATGAGAATGATACACGCCGCAGTAATTGCTTGCTGGTCGTAGATAGCGCTAGTTAGTACGATGGCTTCTATTGTGTATACTCTGGCTGCTAAATTTACGGTTCTGGACAGCAATAGATGAAGTTTTACTACTGCTGGGAAAGATGTATAAGGCAAAGTATGCATAAACTTGTGCACTCCAAATGATGTTTAAAACGTTTGTATTCTTTTTAAAATTTGTTTAGAAAGTTTTTTATAAATGTAATTTCATATGAAAATGTGATTTATAATTAGTGTGTTTTAATATTAGATATTTTGTCTGATTTTACATATTATTACATATTATTACTGCTTTCATTACATATTTATGCACTTATTACGACGTTTCATTCTACATATTTTTCCGATCTCTAGTTATCGAGATATCCCCTTTTTGAACTGCACTAGTTCACTCATATAACTGTAATGAAAATGTAATGTGCTCTGGAGCATGGTTTTAGTACTTCCATTATTAAATACAGTTACGCGCTTGTACCATACAATTGCTGTAGCAACCAATATAGTACACAAACTATCTACGTGGTTGCCAGAAACATTCAGAAAAAATGAAAAAGTTCTTCACAACTTTGCTTTTCATTTGAATGATTTGTACTTGTACATTGTGTAATTGTGCTTGCAGCCTACTAGATAGTGAACAGATCTTTAAACATGTGTCGAAGGCTAACATTTAACGATTGATACGCAAGCGAAGAAATGTGAAAATTGCTTTACAAGAGTGATACTCTTAGCATAGCTGAATACGGAAGCCCTCCTAATGCCGTCATTGACTTTTATTTGAACCTGTTCGACATTTGTGTCTCTAAGGCAATAAAATATACAAGGTTATTTCACAAGAACTGGCATAAACAAGAAACTGGTTTTCAACTATAGAATTGGCACCTCGCTGTCAGATCGTTAGCAGATGGAAAGGAAAGTGCACCTTCGAGTGACATAATACTATTATACTTCTATATTAAATTATTTTTTATATAGTCGAAGTACGAGGGATGCAAATTTAAGTCCATGAGGGATGACATCGAGTTCGTAGAAGGGTCACTACCTGAATATACAGGTGTATGAGTTGTTATCCACTTAGAGGGGTACACTACACTTGTTTAAAATTTCCATTTCACATCATTAAGAATTATCGTCCATGAGGTGCAATATGGCCCTACTCAAATAATGTTTTAATTAAACATGTATAGTTATCGCTGGTGGTTGGAATGTCGATATCATTGACGCAATATGGAGTAAACATCACCAAAATGTTTCATACTAGTTCTGTTAATAATTATTAAAATGTAATAAAATTACGGTCTAAACTTGAAATTTCCTATTTTCGAGTTTTGCTAGTCTTGCAACACTTAAACGAACGATATGAACTTACATCCAAAATAAACCAGTTTTCCAGAGCTGTAAGCAAGAATGTAATTTCCAAAATTACTAAACGATGATTGTCTTTGAAGAGCCATCACTGACATGTGTAACGTCGTGACATTGTGCCCGCCGAACCCCACAAGTCGTGAGGCCGGTGAGGGGAGGGCGAGGGGTGGTCATCTGGCGGCCACCAAAGCTGGCCGAGGGTGTGGGCCGGGGCGTGACTCGGAACGTGTGTGTCAGCTGGCGCAGAGGGGGTGTGTGTGAGGACAGCCTCAGGGCAGCTGGCGGCGGGCCCAACATTGCAACCAAGCCCAAAATTCGGTAATAAGATGACGCCGCTAGCGTGGGAGGTCTGTCACGTGATCCGTCGCGAGGGAGGCTGGAGGGAAATCGACCGGTGAATTCGAGTTTGAACGGAATCGCTGCGCGGAGGCACTTGGCACTCGCTAGGGGCTTATCGGTTGCGAGCTGTGGCTGTTCGCCACGGAACGAGAGGCCAGGAGCGGTGCTAAGGTTAGCCGTTGGGGTGTGTGTCAGGCTGGGGCGGGTATTCCTCAGGGATGTGCAGTGTTGGTTCCTGAGGAGTGTAATTATTGTATAGAAAAATTGTAAATAAATCTGTACATAATAACTCGCGCCACGATATAGTCACACATGTTAGATACTCATTATTTAATTAAATACTGTGTATTTATCTCATGAGGTACTCGTAGCAGCATAAAAAAATATTGGTTTATGGCATTTCATTTTAACTTTAAAGATGAACTTTTGTTCTAAATGTAAACAAACAGAATATTCAGTGTATCATAGCGGCAGAAGAAAGACCAAGAAATATTCATGAATTCAGAAAATATTAAAAAGATAAATCAACGAATCATAATTACTTAATAGTGGGCCTAAGATAAAGCCCATCTGCTCAACTGTTTACCAACAACAAACGGTCGTGGGATCAGAGCGGTGTCGACAACTATTAACTCACCGAATGAATTAGCAATAGTGACCAGACGACACGTCGGACTGGTTTCAAGAGAGCTCGATGGGAACCGTATTCGCACCGTGGCCCGTTTATTATTCGCCTGGTATTCGCCTGGTATTGATAGGAGAAAACTCGGAAAACTACCGATCAGAGCGGCCGGCCGCTGGAATTCTCCTCCCGGCAGCGACTGAATTCGACCTAGCTCACTTGCTAGAGTCGAAAATCCTGCCACCGTCGGGACTCGAACCGAGGACCTCCCGGTCAGAGGCACGGCATTGCCATCAGTTGATGACGTGCGGCTTGTCTGCCGGTATGCAGGACTAGGAGGGGAGCAGGACGAAGGACAGGGCAGCGAGTCATCGGAGAGACGGAGAAAGTTCGGGAGCAGGTTAGGGAAGGGGCACACTACAGATGAACTAATTCATTTTCCTCTAATATACGATTGCGATTAATAAATACCAGGCCAATGCAGGGTACATCAGCTAGTACGATATAAACATCAAGTTAATTGTTCTTCCGCTTTTTGTCTGTCTGTTGGCGGTAATGTTTTGAACGGCTGAACTGATTTCGATATTGTTTTCAGTGAAAGGTAGTGTGTTTTTCCAGCATTATTTAGGTATTTTTTATATAAAAACTACTATTTTCTCTTTTACAAAGAAACTCTTGTGTTTGTTTGCTTTTTCATACAAATTTACAGTTTTATTCCTATTTTAATGAAGTTTTGTGCAAAAGACCTTCAAACAAGAAAAGAGCTTCTGTACGCATGGGATTTCGCATAAGTTATCTTTATCTCTTTTCCCTTCTCCTTCTAAGAAAATGTAATGTGCACTCGTTCAGTTGTTTACAAATATTTAGAACGATTGATTGATTGATGATTCCGGGCGCGTCAGCTGCTAAGGGCATTAGTCCAGTAAGTATGTGTTTTTCCTCGAGAGGTGGCGGTAACCACTGAATGGTGAGATCCGACGCCGACCTCGGCTGACGGGGTTTCCCTCAACCAGGTAGCTCCCACCAGCGGGGCACCGCCCCAGCCTGGACAAGCTCGGCTGTCGACCGGGCGGCAACAGTAATCGTAGCAATCATGACAGGGTACGTCAGATGGGCGGGGGGGGGGGGGCAGGCGTGGCAGAGAAGGAGCAGGGTGGGCTTGGGCACTGCTGCGTGGAGCAAGGGAGGATAAATTGGTGATATAATTCATTCCTTTCCCTGTCTAATAGATGAATGTAATGAAAAGAATTCCTGGCGAGGTAAATGAGGTAGTATGAACTATATGCGAATGAATTTTCAAAAGTTTGTTAATGTTCACTCCACAATGTAGCAATTGTGAATATGTCTGAAATAAAATATAGTGAATATGTCTAAAATAATGATTAGTGACTTTATAATATATTGAAGAGCAGCCTGCATTCACTCCCAGCGACAACTGACAGAAACTTCCACTCATTTAAAAATCTCAAATTTCTCGTGTCAGAGGCAGATCCAGTGACGAATTTTGGGAGGGGAAATTCAAAATGTTTTGGTCCGAGGTGTTATATAATGTCGTAGGCTAAAATAGCTCATGCTGCAATACGATTTTATTCCTTTTAATGATTATCCGAAAACACTTTTGTTGAAAGTTAAAAGTTAAAATTAATAGATATCGAATTAAGTGGGGGGTTGTGTTAATAATCTTCAATGGCAACCAATTTCTTTAATATTTTGGATACCTACACAAGGTTTCACTAAAATCAAATAACAAATTGTTAAAAGCGATTTTAATAATTTCAAACAATAATTTCATTATTTTAAAAAAAGGTTCCGATCTTTTGTTTTTCGTAAGTCGACATTTATTCCGCTTTAGGGAATTCCGTATCCTTGCTTAACTCGAACAAAATAAAGAAGTGTGTCTCAGCCGATTGCCTTGCCTGCCCGCGGACCTTCTCTAGGGCAAGTCTATTACCTCGCGGAGCGGGGAGCGGAGGCTGGAGCGGAGCTGGACCGTTGCCTGCCATCCACGTCGCAGCGGCAGCAACAGCCGCAACAGATAGTTGTAAAAAGAGAAAGTCCATTGAGGAAGGCTGGGGCAACACGGGCTGCCTCTCCGCCCCTCGCCTACGTCGACTGCGGCGGCGGCGGCGTCTCGTGTGCAGCCGAAGGACGCATCCTCACCCAGACGACCAGCGCACTTTCTTCCTGACCAGCAGCGTCCGAAATTCCGTCTCGCCTCGAGTATGAGACGCGCATGGATGGGTTCAGCCACGTTTCAACGAGAACGGTATTGCGTTGCGCATCGCCCACTAGAATGCAGGCAATGAACGGGCAGCGGCAGAATGAAACGTAGACAAATTTGGAAAATGGTAGTAAACGATCCACTCTACTCGTAATGAAGTACGTGGTTTAATATAATTAAATTCCGAACTCTTTGGGACTGGGTTGTTTTTGTACGGCGAAAATTCATTAGCTGTGTCATCCACAAAATTCTCATTCATCGACACTATTACCCACGGCCTTTTTAGATACGTAACAGATAGATTTTATCGTGTGAAAATTCACTAATCGAATTAGAAATGCCTCTTGTCTTTGTGTTATGGCCTCAAGATAAAATGTCATACACCTCTGATACTTGAAGTACTCTCCATGCTGTTATTTGTAACATTTTCAATGACAGCAACAATATTCAATAAACTTTGATGAGGAATAAAATATTCTTGCGTCGAATTAATTGTCAACAAATCAGGTCATTGGTTTTAAATAATCACAATTTTAGCACATTAGGTGATTTTCATAAGTTTCATCCTGTTCTTTTGTATTCCTTATATTTGGCAGTAACTTATTGGGGAAGAAGAAAATTTGTGTGTGTAAAGTATATAAAGTTAGTTATGAATGTAAATTAGAACAATCAGCCTTTTTAAAAATATTTTTAAACATTTTGAATATTAAATAAAATATTAATTTTATTTTCTTGTATATTATTACAGGATAGAGACAAAATTTGTTGTTGCAATTGTAATTGCTGCAAAGTGTAGTCGGAATACATGTGTAGTCGGAATCTACATTTTGGGGGAGCCTTGATATCGAAATATTTGGTTTCGGCAAAACATCTGAACAAACGTCTGTAAGCAACACTAACGTCTAAACAGTATGTAGGATTTTCATCAAATTTCATATTCCCCGATGAATGTAGCTGATGCTGTAGACTCTTGGTTTAAAACAGATATTTTAATTTTTGGAGGTATTTTACATGAACCTACAACGATATTTTGTCGAAAATGGCATTTTTTGGCTTGAATACAGTAAAGTGCGCTAATAAAAATGGAACTGATCCGATTTTCTTTCAGAAATTGTTTCTGAAATATGAAAGCGAAACTGGTTTGTTTTTAGTTTCTGAGATGCTAGCTCAGAGGGTTAGAGCGCTGTATGCGGAACCTAAGGTTTTTGAGTCCGGCCAACTTTCTTGGGTTTGAACTCTTTTGAGGATTCATCTAAAATAATATTAGGAATCAGTTACAAATAATACGAAAGTTTATGTGCTGTATCCCCACTAGTTGCATGTTGTTTAGAAGTTTGGGGTGACATGTATCCCTTACGGTGTCCTGTTGCGTCTTTAGTGGCACCTGATCTTCATCCCGTTTCATAAGCTTGTCGCCGTTCTGCAACATTGCGTCCTGTTAAACGCTGTTGTAACACGACAAGTCGTGGATGTTGATTCGTGTGTTTTAATACCCTGCGTTATTTGTAACAGTGCCGTCTTGTGCTCTCATCCTTTAGTCTCGCGATTTCTTAAAGTGATTCTTTTACGAAGCACTTAATTCCTTGTTTCCGCAATCATTAAACACTTTTAATGGGAAGAGTCGTAACTACGTAGGCAATCGCACAACGCAACGCTGTAACCTCTTTTCCCACACGAATCTCGGGAACCATCTTAATAGAAAATGATGGAGAGCCTACGACGAGATTATAAATTTATTACCCGTTAAGTTCAGATTGATAAAGATGCTGTAGCTTCACCTGTTACAAAAAATTACGTTATAATAATTTCTTTTATTTTTAACTTTTTTCATTTATAGGTCGTTCGTATGTATTTGTTGTGCGCCTGGAAGCCCCACATTACAGTTAATTTTAACTTATTAACTTGCATGTTCAATAACGACTTAGCAATGGCTTGCTTTGTGCCAATGTACTTCCGTCATTCGTTTATTGTGGGTAGGTCATTTTCTAAATATCGTAGTTAAGTTCTCAGTTTCTCGCACCCGACTCCGACTTCATTTCCAGCTGACAACTATCATAAATTGAAGATTTCATTCTGATATTTCTCTAATCAGTTATATTCTGCTCTTGCGTGATACGATTCCCTGTTTCTAGTGATCGTCAATATTCTGTAATATTGATTGTATCAAAGAGATCAAATTCAAAGCAACACTTCAAATAAATCATAGTACATTTCACATAGCCCGAAAGTTTTCATTACTGAACTGTTCCGAAAGTCTGTACGACGTACCTCGCCCATAAACTGGAACTCCTTCTGTAATGCGTCTCTTCCTGGCCTTAAACGTAAATATCTGCTAGTGTAAACCCGTCAACATTTGACAGTAGCTCACTGAGAAGGAAACTGAGAAGTGGCACTCATTGATCTGTGCAGCTTCAATTCTCGCTCTCTTCGCTTTTTTAACTAGAATCTCACACTTCGACATGTGCATGCGCCAAACGATGAAAACACTACTGCGTTCTATCTATAGATTGCAACTGCCGCAACGAAACGAAGAAATGAATAATTGACATCAGATAATCGTTCGTTCAACTAATTTTACGCATTATTAAGAAAATAATTAGTGGCATTGTCTTTGGCATCAATATTCTTTTATAGTCGTCTTCAGGCTTCCAAACAACAGGAAACTGGTGATTGCTAAGCCATTAAAAGTTTCTATTTTAATAAACAGTATGGTTGAAACGACGACTCCACAAATTATATTATTTGAAATGCCAACTACAAATTACTGTTAAACCATCATCATCATCATCATCATCATCATCATCATCATTATTATTATTATTATTATTATTATTATTATTATTATTATTATTATTATTATTATTATTATTATTATTATCATTGTTGTTATTTAGAAGAGACTGCAAAAAATTTTAGTAAGGACAAGTGACAAAACACCTCGGGATCACTTTCTTTAAAAAAAGCACGAAATTTGGTTTAATAGAAATCTCAAACGACTTGAATAGAAAACCCTTAGATTTTAAATGTACAGAGTACAGGCTTCTGAATATTATTTCTGGCCTTGCGAACTATTAAATGGTGCTGCGGTGTGTGATAGATAACACACGCGGGGCTAGGAATGTCTGAAGAGAAAATGATCAATAACCTTCAACTGACTTCGCACTGGAAACCGAAACAAATTTCATGACGTTTCTATACTGATCCTTTACTGACTCTCCAAATTCGACCGTTGTTCGTCGAATTGAATGTGTACATGGCGGGCATCGTTAATTAAGCAAATACACAGAATAAAGAGCTGTACTATTGTTAGTAAAAATGGAATCACACGTGAACCCCTGTCAGTTCTTTCGTTCTTTTAGATCTTTCTAGACCAGGGATTCCCAAGCTTTTGCTTTCGTCAACCCCTTTTGAAGAGAATTTCTTGCTTCATCGATCCTCTTAAGGTTTCTCTATAATACACTACATCCCTAATAATAACACGAAGAACTGCACATAAATGCCTTAAAATAATTTGTATGCCAGTATTCTTGTAAATATCTCAATTTCCAACATTTGAAGACGCTGTGGCTTTTGAGTATCTCAGTTTCTAATCGTCTCAGAAATGCAACGGTTACAAAATACTGCGTGTTTTTTTAAGAACTGAGCGTTACATTTCTCCAGGGCGTATTGCGGGAAATATTTTCTTCCGCGATAGAATATCGTCGAGAATGCTTCGTTCTACTTTCTTTACCTAACTTCTAAGGATGAACAACGGATACATCATCGATTCACCCCTAATAGACCCCTTGATTATAGATCTCCTTCAAAATTTCATCGACGCTCAGGGGGTCAATACCGGCGCTGTTGGGACCCGTGTTCTAAAGCCGAGTTGGTCCTGCCGTGTCCCGCAGCGCTCGGGCCGCGGGCACGGCGGGGCCAAGCCGCTGGCCCTCGCAAGGCCATTGCGCGCGGCGACCGCCCGTGGCGAAACCGGGTGAACGGCCGCTTCACCTGTTGCCCGCCGCGCCGCGCTGCGCCCAAGCGGATCAAAACAAAGCACCGCGCCGGGCAGCCTTTTCGCAAGCGGCCCTGGCCCTTTGCGGCCGGCGGGAGGCGCTCTGGCCCAAAGAACTGGCACAGGATGCGATTGCTAACATAGGTCAAATACAGTCGCTGTCTGGAGGAGAATTCTTGCGGCCGGGTGTTCTGATCGGTAGTTTTCAGTTTTGTTTTACCAATACCAGGTGAATGTCTGAACGATATTTTATCAAATGAGCCACGAAAAATGCGGATTGTTCATATTTTCTTGCTTGTCCTTTCCTGTCCTCTTACACATTCACACACATTTACTTACATTTACTACCCTTCCACTCATATTGGGAAACGATTGGGAGCATTGAGCTTGTCTCGGATGGGGCGGTGCCCCGATGGGAGAGATACCAGGAGGATGGAAACTCTGCAAGACCACGTGTTAGTCGGCGCCGAATCTCACGTACCAGCGAAAGAGGAACGTCGTATCTCCAGCGATATATCATGCGCTCCACTAACGAATGTAATGACCATTGTGGTTGACACGCCTGGAAACAGTAAGTAATAATCAATCAACCAACCTAAGAACATAATTCAGAACATGATTCATGGATAATTCATGTTAATTTGAACGACGCTACGAACCGAGGGAGTTTGGGCACTCCGCCTTAGCGACCTCTGATTCTGATGAGAACCGCGGGTACTTATGTTATTATCTCCTTCCGACCAATGAACTCCGTTTTATTTACGATTTCCTCCAACTTTTTACCTCTAATTTTTTCTGCAGTCTCAATATTAAGTAGAGTGGAATGTTACCATTTCTTTTCGACATTTTCGAAACTCAGTCACTGCCACTACTGCACCAACCACATTACTATCTTCGGCGTTGTGGACAAGTGTTTGTCATACGTTAGACTGGAAAGAAAGATTTACTAATCTATACAATCTAGAACAATAATAGGAGCAAAGGAATCTGCGAAATTGTCTGTAACAACCGTGGACTCCGAATTCCCAAGATAAATATTTAAAATCACTGTAAATTTTGAAGAGTGCTTTTGTACCACCAAACGCTAAAAGGGATCTGGGTGGACGTCAATAAAAAAATTAACTTCTACATTGAATTTTGAGGTATAATTTACGAAACATTTTCTTAATCCTCAAGATACACATATTTTGGATACATAAAAAAATTACCGACACAGCAACATACTGTTTTCTCATCGTATTTGTTACAAAATAGAAAGTGGGGAACAGCTAGAGCCCCACCTCACCTCATAAACCCCTCACAATCATTACATCTCCACACAAACGCCTTGCTGGGGAGACTGACGACTTCGTTGAGAGACTCCGGTTTTGGACTCCGGAACTCACGAAGCGCTATAAATAATACATAGAATCGTGCCCTTCTATCGCCGTTGGATACTCCTATCTTCCTTATCAGCTTGTCATGTCTCTTTCTCCTTTCACTTTTCATCCGTCTACGTGTACAAAAGTGACATTGATGGCTTTTGTAGTACAAAAGTGACATTGATGGCTTATGTGCGTTTATTTATTGCCTTGTAGCTCGTCAACTAAATGTGATAAATGAGGTTCAGGTGATTCAGCTGGATATCAACAATGGAACTATATTAACACTGTTATAAATCAATAGCCCTGTAGGTTCTATAGAGTGCAAGCCAAACACTACATGAACTTTCTCTACACAAATTCCCAATCACACCATCTCTTGCTAAACAATGAAACTAAGGACTGTGTCACACAAACGTTGTGCTGACGCGCGTTAACATCACGCATCGTAGATTGTCTTATGCGGAGCGGCGAAAGCGCTCGTGTTCCGATTCGCATAAGATACAGTGTTATTCTACGAAGGGCGTTATTTAATTCGCGTCAATGCAACGCTCGTGTGCAGGGGCCCTAAAGGGCAAAGAAGGTTTTCAAGAGCACAAAAGAATGACATATGGACTCATGTATCCGATATTTTACTCTACTACAAGTGCGTGAACTGTGTGCTTGAACGTGTATGTAGTTGCGTGCCCGCGATTAATGTTTTCCAGGTCGGGAGCACTCGATCGAGAAATCTTGAGACCGGCTGATCTCTGTGTTTCCTTCCTGGTTTCCTTCGATTCCTTCCAAGCGAATGTCGGTGCAGTGCCTTAAACAACGGACCACGGACGTGCGTGATTTATTTCTTCTCCATTATATTCCCAGTCTCCTCCTTACTTGAGAATCCATTCCCACATAAACTCTTAAGTTTCCGACTGCATTATAGTACCATTTATTTGACACTTTACGTAAATCAGCGGTTGCGGTTTCATTCAATTGGGAGCTTATATGTGGCTACAGTGATGTCAGTATGGGGACATTCACGGAGCACGGTTAGTGCCCGGTTAAATAAATCCTAGTATAAGAGAACCCGGATGTGAGGTCGGAGCCTCACCGGAGCAGTAACACCCAGAAAAGGCGCCGCAGTTGTGGAAAGTAGCCGCCTGTCAGTGCAGCGACGTCTGGCCCGTGTGCCCCCCCCTCCCCCAGCGGAAGTCCAACAGCGCGAACACAAGCGTACGCTCCCTTTGACGAGCGGACGCGACGGCCAGCGGCTCCCCTCGCCTTCTATTCGGCACGTCGTTGAAACAACATACACAAGCACTCCCTCGCTTAATGATTGATGAGTGATTCCGGGCCGTCATCTGCTTAGGTCGTTAGTAGTGGAGTATTTTTTTATCGCGGGAGGTGGCGGTGATCTTACCCAGCTGGATGGCGAGATCCGGCACCCACCTACACATCGATTAGCGGGGTTTGTCCCCAATCAGGTATCTCCCACGAGCAAGGCACCGCCCCAGCTGGAAAAAGCTCTAAGCTCCCGACTATTGAGGTAGGGTAGTGCATGCGAGTATGTTTTTAAGCAAGAAGTGAAGGTAGAACAAGGACGGGAAAATAAAAATCCCGCGCTGTCTGTGGCCAGGTATCACACCCCCCCCCCCCAGCGGAGCACTGCCCTCCAGTATCATCCCCGGAACAAACTTTGAGTTCGTGAGAGATCTCCCGACATGGTAGGTAGTGTAGTGCCTGTAAGTGTAAGTGTGTAAGAAGATAAGCTAGGACAAGGAAGAAGAAACAAATTTCGCCCGCGGTTCGTGGCGCATTTGTTAGGGCACTGCTCCGATGCGCGTTCTATTGATCGGAGAAATCGCGGAAAACTACCTATCACAGCAGCCGCTCCACAGTACTCCCCTCTGCACAAAGGATGAATTCGATATAGGTGTCTAGAGTCAAAAATGCAGGAGTCGCACCCTAGAACCTCCCGGCCGGCGTCGCCGCTGAGTCAGGACAAGGCTGTCTCTAATCTATTCAATTCGTCTACTTCTGGAGCTGCGTACATCTTCGATGTATTTTCAGACTGATGCTCCAATGAAATTTTTTCGTTCTCCGTGTGTGCGGGTAACTTTTCGTTCTGATATACATCGATTGCCGTGCGCTCATCAGGATTTAATGGAAATACATATCCAAATCGGCAGACGTAAAGTGATACAACAACGAATAATGATAACAAATCAAGGACAATAGTCTTTGTTACTATTCTAGTACCTGAGTCAGTATTCTAATTAGGAATATTGAATGAAATTGACGACTAGCTGTTAATGATTATGACATGGAATTATGATGGAGCAATGGTGAACGAGAGGCGGGAGAAATAGAGTCCCGAAATAATCTGCCGCTAGCCCACTTAGCCCATCACAAATTCCACAAGGTTCAATCGGGATTTGAACCTGACCCCCAGAGGAAGGCTGGCTTCCGTTCTGTAACAACGTCCGTGCTGTAACACCATGTCACACCTTCTCTACATATCAGAGGTCTAGTCCCGAAGCATGAGCGTTGAGTTTCGATACCCATGTAGAATTAATTTCCATCGTTCTCGTCACCTGACCGCAGACCGCCCATTAGTTTCGATAAACGTAAAGCGAAGAAGTGAACGTCGCGTGTGGGTCCAGCTGGCGCTTGGAGAGCGAATGCCGCGGGCTCGTTTTGCTCTCACTCGCCCGAGCATCTCGCACTCGCCAGGCGCACTGGCTTTTTCCACTCGGCGGACCCAGTCCGTTTCTCCAACTGCACGTGAGACATACTGCCATGTATTTTGCGAAAAATAGCTATTCAAAAAAGTATATTCGCTTAAAATGAGGGGGGGGATACGAGGTTCTTACTTCTGAGGCTGAATGAAAGGTGTTTACCTTAATGCGAATGATGATATAAGACCGGTAGAGCAATGGTGGAATGAGCGGCGGGCAAAACAGGAGAAAACGTGGCGCATGCGCGCCTTCCCCGCCGTCCGCTACACGTGGATGGCCGGGCATTTGACCCCGGAGGTGGAAAGCGACCGCGCTGGATGCCGTGCTACGGCACGTGTTCGCCGGGTCAGCTGGCGGCCGAAGAGAGGCCGCAGCCGGCGCAGCGGGCGGCCGGGGGCCATCGCAGATATATTGCCTCGCGCTCGTCCCCCGGCACAGGCGCTTCCGGATCGTTTCACGTAAGACCTCTGACCGGGAGGGATACTTCTTGCTGTGTACCTCTCGCATGTTTAGAAAAGTAAATAAACAATATACATATTATCTTGGGAAGTGGAAGATGTATAGAGGTGCCTGGGCCTATTTAGGATCAATCAATCAATACTTCGATTAATATTATTATACGAATGATAATATGCAAAGTAGAGGAATCACCGGCATAGGCGGCTCAGTCCATCAACTGTTGTCATTGCAGGGTTTCTGACCGGGTGGTCCTAGGGTCCGAGTTTCGACGGTGGCAGGATTTTCGACTAGCTACACTTCTAGTTCGAATTCAACCGCTCTCTGGAGTTCTGCTGCTGGATGGTCTAATCGGTTGTATAACGTGGTTTCTCCGACCACCAGGCGAACGCCGGAGCAGTACCATAACAAACGGGTCACGGACCGCGCGCGATCTTACCTTCCATGTCCTATCCTCACCGCCTACTTACACACACGTTACGCTTACATGCACTACTTTATCGTGAATGTCTACAGATCAGACGAATGCTTAGAGATTGTCGAGGCTGGGGGGCGGTGCCATGCTGGTGGGAGATTCCTGGTTGGGGAAAAGCCCTCCAGGCGCCGTGTAGTTTGGCGTCAGATCTCAGCATCGAGCTCGGGAAGATCATCGTCACCTACTGAGAAAAAACACGCACTGCACTTACGGAACTAATGACGTTAGCAATTGACGCGCCCGAAAAAACGAAATAATCAATCAATTTGAGGAATCGAAAGAACGATAAGAAAATCTATCGCGAGCAAGCCGTGTCCACTACGTCTTCCACGCCGTGTGGATCAAAAGGACATTCGAACCTCAGAGGTTTTATGCGCTGGGCAGTACGAAGTGGACTTCCCACCAACCGCCAGTGAATGACGCTCAGCAGGCGCTGGGGGAGGCAGTCGCGGGCGCGCCCCTAGTGTATCTTTCCGACCCGCTGTGTCCGACTGCGCTTGGGCAGTCGCCCGGCGGCACTCGCCTCTTCCGGTCCGTTTCTCCGCGTAAGACTCCCGCGCGGGGGAGGGATGGGGGTGGGGGAGGGGCGGTCATGTTCCACGCCCATCCGGCCGCAGGCCCCGTGCGGCGCGGCGGCGGCGGCGGGGGCGCCGGGCGGGAGCCGCGGAACGGGCGCCGCGGAGCGCGACCTTTAGCGGAAGAGCTGCGCGGGGCCGCGCGGGGCAGCGCGGCGCGGCGGACGCCGAGCGAGTTTCTCGGCGCTCTCTCCGCGCGGCGACCCCCCCCCTCCACGGACGGCCCCCACCGGCCCCCACGTGGGCCGCGTCCTCCCGCCGGCCCCGAGCTTAGCTCTTGGCGCTCCTTGTTAGGGCGGTTTAGCACGTACGTAGCGTCGTGACCGTGTGCTCAACGTGCCAGTAGGGTGGTAGCCTCAGTGCAATAGTCTCTGTCTGGCTCAGAGCGTGAATTGATGTCTCTGCATTGCCTCTGACCGGGAGGCCCTAGGGTTCCACTTCTGTCGGTGACAGGATTTTCGACACTAACTAGATAACTATGCTACTTCGATTTCTTTATAGAGACGGTTGACGTTTTATTAATTGTTACCAATGTGTCATTCAATCGTGAGCTTAAACGTCACTACTGTAGGTGTTCTCTGAAGTACCCTAACAAACGGACCACGGACCGTGCATGATCGTGCCTTCTCCTTTCTTACCGGACTATCATACACTTGTCGGGAGACCAGCTTAGAGATTGTCCCTGCTGGTAGAAGATACCTTGAAGGAAGAGCCCGCTATCCGTCGTGTAGGTCGGTGTCAGATCTTGCCATCCAGCGGGGGATGGCCACCGCCAAGTCTACATAAAGAATTGCATTTCACTTCCGGAACTAGTGACCTTAGTAGCTAACGTGCCCGAAACACTAATCAATCAATCAGTAGTCTCGGATCGGGTAGTTGGGGGGGGGGGCGAGTCGTCATCTAGGTCATAGCTAGGTCGCGTTCAGCCGCTGTCTGGAGGAGTATTCTAGCGGCCGGCTCCTCTCACCAGTAGTTTTCGAAGATTCTCTTGTCAATACCAGGCGACTCCCAGGGTAAAATCCAAAGAAACACGCCATGGACCACGCGCGATCTATCTTTCGTCATTCTTTCTCCCTCCCCTCCACTTTAAACCCTTATTTACATTCACTACACTACCACTCATTTCGGGAGACCAGACGGGAACTCCCCGCGAGCTTATCCCAGATGTGGAGGGGGGCGGTACTTCGCTTGGAGAACCTGCAGGTCGAGGGTTACACCTCAAGAGGGTGGAGATCCTTCAAGCCAGTGTGTAGATTGGCATACCGAACAGAACAGATAACTTTACAAACTTTACATTAACTGTGCAAAAACACTGTTTAACTTCCTCTGCCGTGCTACCGCTGCACGCACGCAAATTGTTGGCGGTTTGGGAGTATTGGAGCACAAAAGAAGAGACATTTTGCTTGACGAACAAAGGTACCCTTTTTTTCTCGTCATCCCATTTCTATCCAATCGGATGAACTGTTGAACAAACTGAAATGACACAACAATACACATAATGGAACTTTGCATTATTTGACTCAATGTTCTCTGAAGGATGGCACCTGTTGGACTGGAGATCTTTGGAATATATTGTTTCTGGAGGTCTTTGAAATATATTGTGACCGTCCCGTCGTGCCTCTATCTGCACTAGAATAGTTTCATTACATCTATTACGTATTTACCTGATACCCACGCTCTGTTTAACAAATTTTACAATAATAATATTTTCGGCACGAGCGGCGTTGTCGCTGGAAATTTATATTGGGTCATGGGACTGAAGTTCCCTCCTGTACAGGATAGGGGAAATGATATTCTCATTATCTTATTGGTAATGGAAAGGGGAAATTATCTTTCTTAATCTAATAAAAAGAGATTTAGACATTTTTCAACTGTATAATCAGTACCGTGTTTGGTGGTAGAGTTGTTTATTCGTCGAGGTTAATCTTCGTCGACGCTACTTTTTCTGAGACGCTACCGATAAAATCATTACACAAAAACAACACAAAACAAAACTTTCTATATAATACCAAATAATATAAATTTAACATTCACGCTTAACAACAAAATATTTACACTATTCTCATTCATGCCGCGCACATGTACATTGTTTAAGCTTTACTAAATCTACTACAACACTTGGCCTTCTTATAATTTTATTCTATACACGCAGGTAATAATTGCAGGATGTTCTCTTCCCTGACTGTGATATCGTTCTCGTCAGCTCGTAAATCCGCTCCATCCATCATTTCACCATAAAGCTGGGCTCATCGTTTCATGTTTCCACACATCCTATGTGTTTCTACGCAACCTACTACATGCCGTATTTCTGGCTCCCAATACACCTTCTCTCTGATAACCATTCACTCTCCCAAAAACACAATAACTTGCCAGACATGCTGTGCATCGGCTCGAAATCTATCATCCCTCTGTGTTCTTTGCAGACAGTCCAGTCTTTCGATTGTTTTACAATTAAAATAAACGTTCGCTTTCCTCTATCACCGAGATAGTTTTGGAACATTTTATATTTTCGTTACCTCTATTCTGCTTTGGCACTTTTAAGAGGTTCTAAAAATTTTGCGTTTTAATTTGCCGCGTTCTCCAAAGTTCATTGCCCTCTTGTTCACCTGCTTTACCAAAATTTCAACTTATTTTGAAAGCTACTTATATCAGCTACTTATATTCAATTGTCTTGCTGTGTAAGTATCTTTTTGCCTCTTTAAGTTCTTCTTCTAAAATTTTGTCACTCCTTTTCGAATTGCTTCCGAATGATTCTTAAAATAGTTTATTTTCCTATCACTTGTTTTCTAGTTCAAAAGTTCCCCTGTTTTTTTAACGAGAATATAAAATTCTGTTCCGCGTCCACGTTGTCACTTGTTTCTTCTTCTACCGATTTATTTACTAAAAAAATATTTTCCAAAACAACAATATTTACTTTTGGCAGTTATTGTACTGGAGTTCTACGTACGGTTACAATATCTATGATTTCCCGCTATACTTTCGTAGTTTTCGTAGTTATCGTAATTTACTGTCTAACAATTTGAAATTACACAAGGAAAACGAAAGACATATGCCAATTCTTTACACTATAGTCGCGCATATTCTGTCAATATCCACTTGACTTCCCAGAGCACAGAAAAAAGTGAAAGAAGGGGAGTCAACATCGGAGCCAAGACCAGTTTTACGATGTTGACCTCTACTCGACAAAGAGCAAAGGGACAATTATCATTGAAAATGTTAAAGCAGACGAGAGAAACTAATACGGTACCTTTACCGTAAACATGGACGTACCAGTCACACTTACAGAAAGGTATGAATGTAATAAATTCTGTACGGTATAATTACAAGTACATGGCTGATCTGTCTAGGATGATAATATACGATACCGTATTATTAATTTATTACGTACTTCGACTACCATGTTCGCGATGAATGATTCTACGAAGCATTCCTTAAGTAGTGATAATGATTTGCAATTTATTCTCTTACAACTGCATTAGTTTCTGTCTAATAAAAACAATAATGGTTTTTTGGGGCTTGCGGTGGTGCACGACAGTGTTTTGTTTTCAGGTCACGCTTACCTGAATGTAAACTTTGCACATTGCGAACTTTCACGGTTACGTTTTACATTCATGTTCACATGTACGTCGACTTTCACCATTGTGAATGGTTTCATGAAATGACTTAGCACCAAGCTTGAGAATTTATATTACGTTTACCTATCTATAAATATCATTGTGAGTCATCCTTTAGTCTGTAATGCACACACATTATACGCTGTCACGATGCGAACAAACGATTTCGTTTTTTATTTTACTTCTATCTTCTCGACCAGGTGGTCCTACAGAGTTCGGAATATATATATATATATATATATATATATATATATATATATATATATATATATATATATATATATATATATATATTGTAATATTTATAAGACTGCTCGGGGGAGGGCGCCAGGTTCAGCTCCTGAAATATAACTGAGTGGAAGAGTTGGGAGGTCAAGAATGAGCAATTGAGTCATTTGTGACAAACAACTGTTTATTCCTGGCACCAAAAGCTGCCAGGGGAATTTACAATGTCGCAATGGGCGACGCAAGTTCTTTTACTACTAAAACTACTCTGTGAATGAATTATAAGTGGTTACTCTGATGGGCCTGAGCGCGGCCACTTGCAGTTTTTCGCCGTTACAATAGTTCAGTGAGACGGCATCGTCTCATAGTTTCACCAATGGCTGCTGGTCTTCGTGGGTGGGTCGAGGAGGCAGCCTCAGACAGAGGTGGCGGCGGCTCCGGGTTGCTGATCTTCTGCGGCGCGTCTACTCTCGCTCAGGTAGGCGGCGATTCCAGATTGTCCGCTCGAGCAGGCTCAGAGGAGGCGAGTGGCCACGGGCGCCGACGTTGCGAAAAGGGCTGTCACTCAGCCCAGGACGAGAGGCGGCAAGGCTGGCGGGCCGGAGCGAAAACGGCGCGGGATCCCAGGTCGCTGCCCGAGTTCTCTCCGCGACAAGTCTCGTTTCGAGGAAATTTTTAGAACTGTTCCTCCGAAGAAATTTTACAAAGTGAGACTGAAGAAATTTTAACAAGTGTTGTCGAAGAAATTTTAACATGTTAGTGTCTCGAATAAATTTGACAAGTCTCGTGTCAGAAAAATCTCAGAAGTCTTTTTTTATTCCTACTCTGCATCGCGTTTATAAGAGAAATTCCCTTTCCCCTTCCCCAAAATGTTCCTAGCTCTGGGTTATCCCTTCCCCCATGGTGAAGCTTCCTATTGGCTAAGGGTGGCTGCGTCGCAGAATTTTGATTAGCCAATCATGTGGCAACTTTCCCGTATTTTTCCGTCGATGTTCTCAGTTTGTCGCTGTCTTCGCTCTCTCTCTTGCTTCCCTTTTGTTAGTTACTCCGGGAGCTGATCGCAGCTGTGTGGACACGTGCGCGCGGAAAAAGCGCATTTCACGGGTTCTCGACGGCCGGCAGGGGCTAATCGACACCCTACTGTGTTTAGAGAGAAACAGCTCCCGCGGGGCTTCTGGCGCCCGGGCGCGTGCCAGAACGAATGTGACGAGTTAGCATTGTCCGGTGGAGGGATCAGTTTGATGGCCAAGAAAGGTTTCGCTCACGACGTGTCGTAAATGCGTCGTCGTCTTTAATTGACACCCGGCCCAACTCCATCGGGCTTGAATTCCTCGGTCGCGCGGCTGAAGGAAGGGCGCGAGGGTGGCGCTTTGTTCGGCGAGAGGGCCGGCGAAGGGGCAGCAAGTATTTTTATGGGGGGCTAATAAACATTCCGCCTCTGAAGACAGGGGGGGGCTGGGTGCGTTCGGGGCTGGCCCGATGCGCGGTCGGGGGGTGGGCGGCATGACGAAAGAACCCTCCGCGGCGGTAGCCGCGTCCCGTTGACCCACTTATTTCTGTGCCGCGGCGCGAGCTATTCCCAGCTGCAGGAATTCATTTGTTATTGGCGACGCCATAATAAAATTATATTTAATTAATCGGTGACGCCACAATATATATATATATATATATATATATATATATATATATATATTGTACACCCCCCGGTCGTCTCGTGAGAGAACGCCATGTAAGCGGCCCTTTGTAGCTCAGTCGGTGATGGAAGGAATCGTTAAACAGATACTGGTAACATGAAAGAAACACTTGGATCACTGGTAAAAATTACTTTTATTCCTGGGCAATCAAATCTAATGCCCCAGGGAAGTTACATTAGCAAATTGAATAAAGAAATGTGAAAATTAGGTGGAAAGAAAAGAAGATGAAAAGTTAGTATTCAGAGTAAAGCTTAAAAAACTAGGAAGAATTATAATTAACATTACAATGGTAAAAAATAAAAAAAGATACAAGTCAATGCGCCATAGCGCGGCGCCGCATTACAAAACTTTTCATACGGGCGAATGCCCTTAAATAATACCGCCTGGAAGAAAGGTCTCTGCGCGCCCGGGGAGGGCGCGGTCGAGGAGGCGGCGGCAACCTTCACAAAGGGCGCGGCCGGGGCGATGCCCTTGCACCCTCTCAGACACGCACGTCAGCTGGTCGGCCGTCTGGTGACGTCACCAAAGGGTGGTGGCGCGTGGCGGCGTTGTAACGGCGTCTGGTAGTCTGGTTGAACGCGGGGTCGGCCAAGAGTCACTCTCGATTTCGAGAGCGTAGTAACCAATCACGGATTCTTCTGATACTCGTGATGATTCACAATTACAACTTTGGAAAGTCTAGAAATCCTGCAGAGACACATTCGTCTCTCTTTGCAACTGATTCCCGCTTCAGAGAATTTTCTCTGCCCACTCTACTCAGCCCTTTTACAATAGCCCGCACCGAAGTTTTTTCTAAGTCCATCAGAGGCGCACTTGCCTCTGGTCGGTGAATAGCTCCCCCTCCAGAGAAGTTTCTCTCCCGACTGCCCTGCCTTGAAACCTCCGGCCCCGTCTGATGCTCTGGCCCTTCTGGTATTCTATCAGTCGAAATCGCATCAAGTTAACTTTTGCCCCCACCCAATTTTCTCGTATGTTCCAGCTCCTTATAATAGTCGCGTCGCTATTGGCCAAAGGAAATGGCGCATTACGCTATTTCAACCAATCGTGACGGGAGTAGTGAAAGAAGTTGCAACTCTTTGTGCCACTGTGAGCGTACAGAATTTTCTTATTCCTTCTAGAACATCAGCCATGCTTGCACAAGGCAGGCGTTGTCCGTGAAAGAATTTATCGCTCTGGGATTCCCTGGATGTCGATTTCAAGAGCGTTCTAGAAGTTTCGCAGCTGGTCTTACGAACACGTGCCTCTGTCAGTTAAATGTTTCGACGCCGACCCTTTTAACGACCTTCTTAATGGGCCGGGGGCGCAAATAGCTGTCCGATAAGCGAGGTTGCACGTGCAACGCCGTATGTTTATCCTCCCAGTAGAACTCAGGGTGGCCGAGTCTGTTTAATTTAATTTTCCTGGCATGAGGAAATCGGTATCGCTACAATATATATATATATATATATATATATATATATATATATACATAATTCTTGGAAATTTTCCTATGTTGATTGAGTGTCTTGATCAGGTCTTAAAATCACAACAACAACAACAACAACAACAACAACAAAAAATGTTTTATGGTGAGGTAAGAAATGGAAGATTATTTGTGTATGGTATTTTTAAGGTTTGAAGGGGGTATTAAAGATAGGTATTGTGAAATGACATGTGGGGAGATTTGAAACAAGGAGGTCTAAAAATATCTTTGGGAAAACAAGAGTTTATTCTGTTGTAAGTGTTGGCGTGCTGGCCAATGGGAAAAAAGTAAGCGCTGGGACAAGATGGAAGAAGTGAAAAAAATTGAGAGAATAAGTTTATTAAATAGTCAGGGATATAAGACATTTGAAGGTCTCGATGTATTTGGCTGTTAGGAATAAACCAGGATGCACTAAGAAGTCTGCAACGGCATTTATTTTGAAAAACTTGGATTGTTTTGGTATTGCTAGGTGGAGTGTTTAACCAGGCAGGGCATGCATATGTTACTGTTGGTCATATTATATTTTATTATAGTAGTAGATTGGTTTCAACTTTTAATGAAGATGTCGGATTTATAGGTGGATATAGTTGAGAGGATTTTGCTGTTGCTTTTTGTATGTTGGATTTAATGTGATCTTTCCAAGTTAGTCATTTATCTATTAATATTCCTAGGTATTTGGCAGGGGTGGAGTTATTCAGTCAGGATAATTGAGTGTTGTTGATAGTTATTGAAGGTGGATTTTTTGGTTTTCTGAGAGTAAAGATTTTTGTTTGTGTTTTTCCTGGTTTTTAATCGCCATTTGTGGAACCAGGTATTAAGAATATGAAGAAATTATTGGATGTGGTCATATACTATGAGTATGTCTTCATGAGATGAATATATTACTCTACCGTCTGCAAATAGGAATATGTTGGCATCAGGCGTAGTAGGACGATCCGAGATGTAGATGTTGAATAATGTGGGAGCAAGAACTGAGCCCTGGGGAACGCCTGCAAATATGTTATAGGATGTTACTGTTTGGATGACTTTTACTTGGAAAGTTCTATTACTTAAGAAACTGGATATGGTTTTCTAGAGGAAATCTGGAGTATCTAGTTGCTGAAGTTTGAATAAAAGTCCATTGTGCCAAATGCTGTCAAAGGCTTTGGTAATGTCTAGGAATGCGGCTATTGTGTGCTTTTTTGTGTGAAAGCTATTTGATATGTGTTTTATAAGTCTAAGTAGTGGGTGGGTAGTTGAGTGATTGATCGAATTCAGTTTTACTTATTACTTTGCTGTCATTAACAAAGCTAGTAAGGCGATTTAGTATTAGTCTTTCAAAAACTTTTGCTAGAGGGGGGTGCAGGGTAATGGGTCTATAATTAGTTAGGATTGGTTTTAGGTTTAATAAAGGGCACTAAATAAGCGTGTTTTCACATTTGTGGAAAGTTTCCTAGGCGAAGCGCAGCATTGAAAGTAAATGTTATAGCTGCAATGCAATGGGTTGGTAGCTGTTCAAGGATTGCATAGGTAATGCTCTCATAACCAGGTGATTTTTTGTTTTTCAGATTTTTAATAATTTGGACGTTTCCATTGGAGAGATGAATTTGATGAACGATTACGTTTGAATTGGTTTTGTTAATTAGTACACTTCAGGTAAAAAACAGGGGCCGAAATGTAGCGTAAGACCTCTGAGAGCATTCGTGTCCGACGCACGACCAGGGGTAGACCTAGACATCCAGTTTTTTTTGGAGAGGGGAAGGGGTTCACACTCATGTCGAGATTCATTGTAATATTATTAGGTAACTTTTAACGCTGACTCGAAGTACGGTCGTCACACTTCTCGCCTTTCGCAACACGGATCGGTGTTCATTTCCGTTTGTCATGTCCAAAACAGGTGCGGGGCAGGTTCCCCCGACTTTCTCCATCCCCCCTGAATGTCATCCCATCATCATTTATCATTTAATCATCAATACCCTCATCATTCATCTTACAGCGAAGTAATGAAATGAGAATCAGAACATAGGGATTAAATGGGAATCAGAACATAAAAAATGTGATTGATTACTATACCCCACTTATCTCCAAATAAAGACTTAAGAAATTGGTAACAATGCAGCTCGCACGAATTTTTTAATAAAGCATTCAATGTTGCAAAAACATAATTAAAACTTAATTTCGAGTTTGTATATAAATAATACTAGCGCGTATTGACCGCGCGTTTCGGACAGAAGTACGTGGAAGAATCTCGGGAGGACTCTGGATGAAGGGAACGACCGACCACGTAACTTACATAACTGAACCGCGTGTATCTATATGTCTAGTGGAGCTGTCGGTAGAGAGCTCGGTTGGAATTTTCAATATTTTTAATTCAAATCAAAATGTTAACACTTTTCTAGTAGAAATATTTTTCTAGACTGTTCAGCTGCAGTAAAATGATAGATATTTTAATAACGGTTTTCGAGGACAGTATTATTGCGAATGCGTACCGCTTACTTCAATTAAATGAAGTTTAAATGATCTATTATCTTGTGAGAAATCTTTCAACGTAATCCGGCCACTGTCTCCGGTTTTAAACCGGACACTTTTTGGACTTGGCTCAATACCAAATTTCCCATCAATGTATTTTAGCGCTAGTTTGTGCTAATTTTAGTGCTAATACAAGACTATGAAATCAGTTGTGCCAAATTTTTCATTTGTCATACTTTTCTACATTTATATTTCCTTTGATCGATCACTAAAATATTTTTCCTTGAGAGTATTTTTTCTATATTATTTCGTAAAAATTATGTAGTTCTAATTCTTGTAGGTTTGAAGAAATGATTACTCATTTGTTACCAACCAATAGTTTGATTCGTGTTTCCGCACTGCTAGAGCCATTGGCCCTGTTCGTTTATCCTGAGATGGGGCCGCGAGATGCATGCAATTTGGTGTCTCTCTAGAAGTCATCAAGCTGTGTTCCGCCTCCAGGTATCTCCGTCAGAGGGACACCCCGCTCCTCACCCGGGACAAGCTCTACTTCCTGAAAGGACTTCCGGCTTGTGTGGGGGTGTAGTGCGTGTGTAAGGGAGAGACAAGGATTTGGAAGGGAAGATCGCGCGCGGCGCGTGGCTCATTTACAGATTCGGCATTAACGTGGTATTAATCAAGAAAACCACGAAAAACTATCAATTATGTCAGCCTGCTGCTAGATTTGTCCTCCAGACGGTGCCTGGATTCGAGCCTGCGCTCTGGCTAGTCTCGAAAATCCGCCCCTTTCGGAACTCGCACTCTAGGGCCGCCCGGTCAGAGTCGCTGCAGAGGCGACGCCAATTCTGCCCCTGAGCCAAATCAGCCGCGAACCAATGTCAGAGATAAAAGAGAAGTACAAAAATTATCGTTTCCTTGCTTGAATTTCAATGTAATAATGTTAGAAGTCATTTAAGGATCTATTACTGCATTCGAAGACGGTAAAGATAGATGCACCTGCATGAACCGTTACAGGAAATTACAAACTATTCTTTCGTAGAATTTCTCATACGCAATATTTTGATATAACTCACTGTTTAGATTGCTCTTAAGAGACGTCGGACTGTTAAAATCCTTGCTCCGGGTCCCAGAGGTTGAATGTGAACAGTGTGGCCCCTACTCCACGAGGAGCCTCATTTTACCAGTTAGGAAAAATACGGCTGCGGTTTAGCGACCGTATTGCAATGACGTTTGAAATGGAGGTTGATTCATGAGAATGTTGTGGTTTAAAAGTGAGTATTCGATAGGTTTTATCGAGGTTCTCCCATCTCTTCTGCCTCTTTTCACTACGGCTCTGTCATTATCATTCAAAATATGTAGCATTCACATAACCATCACTGTCCCTCAAACAATCACTTCCGTCTCCGGTCGCAGAACCTGCAGACTGAAATCACAAAATAAACATAGGCGAAAAGATGCTAATAACTATTACACAATCGTTGTAAAAATCCGGAGATGTGAATGATCGCGTGTGTGTGAATTGTGGCGGGAGGGGGGGGCGGCCAGCACAATGTTACGCGCGCTGCCCAGCGCCGCCCGAAAGGCGCGGGCCGAGAGAAAGCCGCGGAGGCCGCCGCCGGGCGCCGCGTAGCGCTGCTGGAATTCGCGCAGGTCGCGCGTTGCGTCATGGCCCCGGCAGAGGGGGCTGCTGTGCGGAGCGCGCCGCCGCCCCGGAGAGAGTGCCTCGGCGAAAGCATCGACATTTTATTTCTGACCCAGTAATGAAAACAGAGTGATATAATGGTATCTTGTGAAAGGTGCATTTCCTAGGAGTGCTTGTTGCTTTCTGAGGAATGCAGATGGGTCGCAAGAGATAAATAATATAATGTACGATAGAAACGTTTCTTCACAATGTGAAGCGAGTATTTTACATGAGAACAAACATTGCTAGAGCGACAAATTGAACATGTCTTCCAGACTTTTTATTTTGAATGTAATTGTGAAGTAACATATATCAAACTAAAATGCAAAACTTGTAAATGAAACGTGTAATACAAATGTTTCTGTGACTTTTCATAGCAGGTGTAATCTGTAGTATTCGTAAAGAGTGTCCACTGATAACAGGCGTTGTTCAAAATCAAATACTATGTTTACTAGTAGATTTTAATATCAATTATTACGGTTTCTAGGAGTAAATTTGTCGACCGATGGTGAGTCTTTAGACAATGTAGTCTATAGACAATTAACAATATCATAGAACGTAACCAAGTAGAATTGCTATTGTTCACTCTAGAAGTAAAAATTATAACGGGATAATCACAAATGCAGTCGGGTAGACAGACACATAAACATATTGAGAGCGATCATTGACAGTTGGTCAAGGTCTTGCGAAGAATCAGAATTGTGGTTTCAATACAAAGACAAGAATACCAAACAAGACTTGCGTGTCCTCAAATGGCAGGGGTGCGCCTTGCGAGGGGCTCTGAATTCGGTGACATGCGTAGCGTGCCACGTGCCTCTGCGTTTTCTCTTGTTTAGTGTCCCCTCCAGCGAGTTAGTATTAACTTTCTTTCTCTCTCAACACACGTAAATTCGGTGAATGTGTTTGAGATGACCAACCATTCCACATTTATTCTTACTATTTACCATAGATTTTTTGAAGTGATTCAATAAACAGTTGATTAGGATTCTATTAATTAATGATTGGAACGTAAATGTAATGGTAACGATGAATATTTTCGACCTTTCAACCACGTTATGAGTGAAAAAGTGTTGAAGGTCATCACACTCGCAGATCGTCCGTGCGTTGCTGATCACAAGTGTCTACGCGTCGTCGCTAAAACTCTCCTGTCTCTCTCTCGACTGTCCGGTACGGAAGGGCAATTCACAACAGCTTCCACCAACTTCCTACGACATAATAGAACATTTCTTCCACAGAGAACGGCTGTCTTCTCCAGGAGCGTTGCCCGAAAGGCTTACATCCAACTCGCACGGCGAGAGTCAGGCAGCTGATTTCACGTTGCTCTCTGTGCTAATGGAGATCATTAAATAACCATCTGAACTCACATTAGTAGCGCATTTTTTTTCACGCGACAAATAAAATTATATGATCTAATAATATTTATTTAAAGAAAAATACTTGCCATTACTTCTGCTCCCAACTGTCGTATAATTTTACTCGAAAAAACTAAATTACATTTCTGCAAGACACTGGCATGGTACAGAAGACACCCATATTTTAGAGATTTCTTTGCAAAATGAAACCGTATCTTATTCACTTGCAAATATGGTACTTCTCTTGCAACGATTAAATTAATCTATGTAAACAAAAATGACTTCCGCCCCTGTTGGTGAGTGCTGTAATCGATTGACGATCGAAGGCCAAAAAAAGGGTAAGATGGTGGATGGATGGATGGATGGAGGGAACGATGATAGGGTGATCTCGAAACGTGAATGCGACCGTAGCCATGATGTTTAAATGAGTTATTTGGTCTAGAGGTCAACTCCACTACAACGACTAGGGAAGGATTGGATCCTGACGGAGGCCAGCACCCTTCTGTTCCTCGTCCTTGTCCATTGCTGCCCCAACGCGATAGGTGAAATACTCATCTGTAAGTTTCTTATTCATATCCATCAGAGGTATCGGCGAATTTTAAGCACTTTAACCATGGTTTTAATGCCTGGTGTACTGCCACAACGAGGTATTGCCGGGTGTGTTTAAGAAAAGAGGAGACGACCACGATGAGGAAGGATGTGCCCTCTGTGACCCATTTCTTAAGGCACTCTTCCGGTATTCTGCGTGAATAGATCGGAAAAGGAGAGGAAAGGGGGCAAAATATGAAGGAGCTATCACCCTCGGTCTATGGCCCGTTTGTTATGGTACTGATCTGCCATTCGCCTGATATTGTTCGGAGAAATACCGGAAAACTACGGGTAAGAGCAGCTGGCTTCTAGAATTCTCCTCCAGGCTGAAGTAGCTGTCTACCACAGTCGGGACTGAAATCCCTAGAATATCGTGGTCAGGGACGCTGCAGTGGTAACGGCTGTTGCCTTCAGACATCTAAACCGTTATTACATTTCGATCTCATACCAGAATTGAAGGGGCTATTGCGAGGGGTTGCTTTTAGACTTGTAAATATATTAAGTCAGAAGAGAGACGAGATTATATAGTTCTCTCAGGGTGATGAGTGATTGATGTCTCTTATTTTGGTTTTTCTATATCCTCGTGCAAATCCCTGTATTATTGAAAATGTATGCATTATGCGTAAAAATGAACCGCGACCTACCAATTATACATTTTAAAATTTCTTCCCTGACCCGTTCTGTCGGAGAAAAATAGTTGCCACGGCTTTTGCCGTATTCTAGAGGTGTCAATACTGTACTTTTTGAGAAATTTAAATATTGAATATATTTGGGAAGAGAAGTCTAATTTAACGCATTATTCGACCTCTCTATGCATTAAACTCATTTCACTACTGAATTGCCAACAAAGTATTTATGTGTGTATTGTTTGTGGCGATAGATATATTATAGGTCGGAATTCAAAGCACGAGAAATTATGGAAGTCTATATTTTCAGGGTTCCCTATTCCCCTTTTCGGTAATGAAAAGTGATTTTCAATTAATTTTTAGCTACATAACACCTTGTTTCTAAAAACGTAAGTTCAGAGTATGATTTAATATGCCATCTCATCATAGTATAAACCTAGTGATGAAACTTGTCGCAATTGTTTACGACTTCCAGAGCTTTTTGTTCTTAATATATTTGCGAGATAACAAGTGCCTTGATTTATTCTTATCTTTAACTTAATATTGAATTCATGACAAAAATGTATGGATGCGTTTAATTCTTTATTTAATATATAAACAATTTGAAACTATTGTAGTGATGAGTGGAATTGGATTAGTAGTAATCAGAAATACTTCTCATCGTAACATCCACACACATTATTCCTAAAATGAATTTTAAACTTCCAGTGACGTAGTATCCTGGGGTCCGGAAGCTTCTGAGTGCTATAAAAAGGGTTTTATAAAATAAAATATTAAAAAGAAAATACAATCTCTATGGGTAGAAGGAACAATGCGTCATGCACCACCTAGCACTTTTTGCACAATCATGCATTCAGTAATTTTGGTGAGAAAACTCATAAAGCAGTGGCGCAATCATAATTTTCTTCGTGTCTATGAGATCATAATTTTACGGAAATTTTTTCTATCTTGATTTTAACATTTGTAGGTAACAGCATAAAATACATATAAAATCGCCAAAAATATATTTTTTAATAAATTATTTAAAATAAACTAAACAAAGTGTCAAGTCAAAAAAATCAAGTGTAACTATGAAATCAAATTCACAAGCATATAAATAATTTAAATATATTTATTTTCGTTTTTAAATTCATAAAATCTGTCATTGTGAATGTGTGTCATTGGCTTTGGTGAAGTTTCACGTGTGCGCCTTCCGAGGCGAGCTTAACTAAAGTTCATTTTGTCAAATAATATCACGCTACTGATTACTGCACATTGTTACTGAGAATAGTACATTTATTAATGATAATTCAAACATGAATTATTAATGATCAGATAAAATTATCCCCTAAGTGGTAACACGCATTTTATTACGTTATAGATATCTAATACCGGTCTCTGAGACCCTTCAATTTTTTTCGTGTTATTTGCAGATTATTAAATGCTTTTTTTTATTTTAATTCTTATATAACTAACAATACATTCTATATCTGAATAAATATTTTCGAAATATAATTTCTTTTAAGGTTGGAATTAAATTTTTAAAGCAGAGTTGATACAGGAATTCTAGAAGCTAATATAAAATTCAGTTCCATATAATTGATTTAGATTATATTTTGTAAATCAATATTATGAATTTGGTCATAGCACATAACTAGTCACAATACACATTATCCGCGCACGTTTTCATGAATTCTCACTTCGCTAGTTGTGAGAGGAGTGGGAAGTTGGATTGTTTTGACGAAAGTAATGTTGCATCAAATTTGTTGTTCCTTTTTCGATGCAAAATAGTTTCTATTGCACGGGAGCAAACATTCTGGTTATCAGATTTTGTCTACAACGTTCGTTGCTATCATTTATTCTTAATTCAACTAATGTTGGCAAAGGAGTGGTGGTAGGAATTCCGGGGCTCAAGAAAACGTGCGCGTATAATAGTAATCACAATTTATTCACACTTTCATTGCTCAACGTCTTGGCACACTTCAAGCAATTCGGTTCTGGATACAGAACTGTCTTTAGCGACTAGACTTTAGCTTTATAAGCTTGTTCTCTTTCGACATTTTCAACTAAACTGAATAAAAAATCAAATTAACATCACGTAACATTGGTTGTTTTCCAAGAGAATAAAATTTGAAGCACACGAGAAAACAACGTCTTACTCTGAAAAGGAACATTCCAAAGGTAGTGCGTAAACTATGTTTACATTTACAGTAATACTTTATAGTAATACTCTTAGGCTTTCTTAGCAAATTTACAACAATGAAAAAAATTCAGTACTAGGTTATCATATGAAAGAGAGACTCTCGAACGATCCATGACTTGGCGTTTGAGGTTGCAACGTAACCAGTATAGTAAAATTAACAAATAGAAATAGCGGTAGGGTCTGAGAGACCGTTGTTACCACTTGAGGGTTAAGGCATTGACTGTTGAAGATAATTATTTTTTGCTTTAACATACATTACGTACGTTTTGAGATCAGTAGAAACCTAATAAAGAGAAGTAAACCTTGTATGCTTGCTGAAAGTTTTCGTTTCCCAGGATTTTGCACCTGCTTTCTTTTGCTTTACGGTGACCTATCTTCAGTCTAACAATCTTTGCAAACGTACAAATAGTTACACGGAACGTTTGTTTTCTAATAAACAGACTTCGGAGATAAAGCTTCTTTCCTTTGAAACCAGCATACAAACATTTCGAAAGAGCACGCATGTGTACAAAGCACGTCCTGGTTCGTACAGCTTATGCAGCACGTTGAAAATAACTGCCATATGAAATGATGGAAGATATTCCACGCGACAATTTTGCTTATTTAATATCAAACTCTGTATCTAATGTGTTTATTCTACTTTCTACTACTAGTTCTTGTAACTATTTTTAGTTTTTCGATCCGCAATTCTAAACCCAACCAAACATGTTATGTGACTGCATTTATTAAGGCTATTTACGCACACCAACTTGATGGAAATGTTTGCAAAAGCACACCCCCAGAAAAACGTCCGTCATGCCATCAGGATTTACGGGTCACGAGGTGAGAGCAATCCACTACTGCCGTGGCTTCCCTTGCCGGCGCCTTTGTAGAAACCACCTCCGTCTTCGCCAGGGGACGTTGGGCCGTGAGTTTGCGAGCGTTAACGCGCGATTGATTGATCGATTAGTGCTTACCGCCGCGTCAACTGCTAAGGTCATTAGTCCCGTAAGTGTATACCTTTTTTGCATCGCGGGAGATGCCTGTGATATTTCCCCGCTGGCTAGCGAGATCCGTCGCCGACCTTCGCTGGCTTTCGAAGAATTTCCTCAACTCAACAACAAACATCTCCCATCAGCGGGGCACCGCCCCAGCCGGGACAACCACGATGTTCTCGACTGGTCTCCCACCATGTGATGTAGTGTAGTACATGTAAGTGTAAGTGTAGGTGAAAGAGGGGGGTGAGGATAGAACAGTGAAGAGGAAGATCGCGCGTGGTCCGTGGCTCGCTTGTTAGGGTACTACTCCGGCATTCATCTGATGTTGATCGGAGAAATCACGGAAAACTTCCTATCAGATCAGCCGGCGGTTGAAATGCAGTTTGTGATCCTATTCATTCACGCGCGCTGTCGATTCCGAGAATAAGTTAGTCGCAGTGCGGCCACAGTGTGTGAGGCCAATGCACTCTCCTGCTTTGCTAAGCGCGTTCATGTTGAGGACGAGGTTCGGGACTTCGGCCCACGCGATAACATAAAACATCCTTGCGTCTGCCCAACGCAAAATTATCAATACATTTCATGCGAATACTCACTTTAAATATCATTTGGTGTGTATATGTTCTTTGTGTGTTTCAGGAAAGCTTCCATTTTATTTCCTGCTGATTGGTCCACTACTTTTCTTGTCTATCTACACTCGCATAAATCCCCACAAGATCCACTCTTTCCGCATGTTTTCTGGTTTGGCGCGGGTGTACGAATGAGGTCACCAACTGCATTTCAGCCCAGCCGGCTCGCGCGCAACGGCCTGGCCTGGCCTGGCCTGGTCGTGCCCGCCCTGCCGCGTGCGTGTGCACCCCTTGTAACGCGGGGCACGGCGCGGTGTGCTTTGCGCAGATGAAGGACGTGGCTGCGTGGTACGAGGGCCGCACGGTGCTGGTGACGGGCGGCGCGGGCTTCATGGGCAAGGTGCTGCTGGAGAAGATGCTGCGCGCGCTGCCAGGCCTGCGCCGCGTCTACGTGCTGCTGCGCGCCAAGCGGGGCGTCGCCCCCGCGCGCCGCCTGCACGACATGCTGCAGCTGCCGGTGAGTTACGTGCCAATCCCGGTGCGTGGCGCCGATTCGCGGGCTTCGGTGGTGGAACGGATACCATATCGGACAGTTGCACCCAAGTTCAAGGGTTCAAACCCGATCAAAGCCGGGAATTTTCCTTCCTGAAAAATTTCTTAGCAGGAAAAGTAAAGACGGCTGTCATGTTGTAGATTTACTGCATGTAAAAGATCTTCAAGCCTGAATAAAGCCTCTGAGCAATATTCAAATCGCCTGTTTCATCATCCGAGTGATACCTCCTTTCTCCAAGAAACGTAACGGAATTGGCGTGGTCATGCGTGTTAGCAAGCTTAATGGTCTGAGCCTCGCCGCGGAAAATAAGGCATCATTGAATTGAATTGAAGCGTCTAACTCTGTCGGCTTGACATCGGTAGCCCAACGTAAAATCTTTACACACACATACATACATTACACACATATATTATATATAAATAAGTTAGGGCTACTTTTGATTTATTTTCGTTATTAGATTGAAGCTACAGCTTGAAACAAAAGAAAGGCTCTGATTCGGGTCGATGTGGGGAGACTTCCCTGGTGTACTGTACCATGTAGCATCTTCGAACGTGGCTTCCGATCCCGCGTAAGGTATGGACGTAGCGCGTTGCGTTCCCTCACCTCTGTATCGCCTTTCGAGACTCCTCCCTGCCGATAGTAGACGTAGGTATTTTATTGAAACGGAACTATGGGCTACCAGAGGCTGTCGAGAAGAAGACTGCGTTGGAGTGCGTGTGTAATGCGATTTAACCAATAAACTACAATAATATTAAATTCGCAATTCAAAATTTTGCAAGCCACTGACATTATGCTTAGAAACAATATTAAAGGAATTGGAAGCAATTTTTCATGTAATTCCTAGTTTAACTTTGCATTTATATTAATTTTCGAAAATTATGTATTACTGAAAACATTTTTTAATTAGAGTTAATAAGTAACACAATTATTATACAATTTTAAAAATATTTCGATAGCACCCATGTGGAATGAACTTACAACTCTGGAACGTTTCTTCAGTTATAGTACGATCTTGTATAACTGAACGGAAATCGTAGGAAAAGAAAATAAAGATCGTTCAAAAGATACACTTACAAGAGTACAATGTTTCTGGACAAACCAGTAGTGAACATCGTCTTTGAGGTAGATGTTTTATATGTCCGATTTTGTTAGTATTAGTACAAATCAATTCGCAGTATAAAGTTCTTGTAGTGTTATAATATGTTCATTTACTTAAATGGCAAAATGGCTTACTCTATTTTTTCTTAAAATCATATTAAATTTAATCAGAATTTAAATAATATCTAATTTATTTCCAGAAAACAATTGCGTTACGGACTATCAGTTGTTCGTGGTCTATCAATATTGACTACCAATACAAATAATGAGAAAAATAAATAAATCCGCGAGGAAAGGTTCGAGTTTCAAACAAAATATGTCGGGTCGCTGAGAGCCTCGCCTCGTTTTCACCCTAGAGCCTCGGGGTGTGCAAGTTTTAAATATATTCGATCAAGTTCCACTCTGCTAAGATGTGTGATGGTAGTTTGCCCTTGCTGGGAAAAGACCCAAGAGAAAATGAAGATTATCTAAACCGATAAGTGTAATCGACTTCGCCAATGCGTCCACGATCTAACTACCTCGATTGGAAAGGTCATAGAAGCGAATTTCACTTTGAGAACAAAAGTTTGCCATTTTTTAAAATAATCATTATTTTATGTTTTTACGAGTTACAACGGTAGAATTGATGGGAAACGGCTTTAGAAATCGTTTCCTCGTCTGATATATTCGCGAGAAACAGCGTTATGAGATTAGGTGAGGTTGGGAAGATTTTTGCTAGAATTGAGCGTCGGGAAAGTACATTGTGTTATGCGAACAAAAGTGTGTAAATATGTAAAATAAGTATGGAAATAAAATCATAGGTCACGTCATGAAATAACAATTGCCTAAGGACACCAGAAGACAAGAGAAATTTTACGAAACATGGTGCGTTAACAAAGGGTACTGTCAGACGGATTATTAACTTTTATTGAAGCTTTAAGCCGTATGACTGTTCCAGCACGGCGTGTCGGGTTGGCGTCTCGTCATCGTAAAACGCAATCACACTCGGAACAACCAAACACCCTGCGCGGCAGGCGGCGCGTGGAGGTTAGGCAACCCGCCAAGTCGACCGGTTTCCGATAGCTTGCGTGAAATGTACCGCTGACAAATGCACCTTTTAAACGAGTTATGGATAGGATCGCATCTGTATATAAACATGCGATAGACACACCATTTAAAGAACGTGTGTTGTCCAGGGAATTCACACTGACTGGTACGTCTTAGGTATTGTAGATACTGCAGTGTTCGTGGGCCGTAAATAATGGATGTGGAAAAAGAAAAGGATTTCTAACATGACCGTAATATGCACTTACCAACGTCACCACTGACAGAAAAGCGGATGGTCAAGAGGCAATGTTCGGGTTCATTACATTCTAGGGATATTTGTATCTCACATGAACAGTTAGATAAGCGTTATATTTTGATTGATAGATTATGCAGGTTTTCTGGGAGTGTCAACTAACAGGGTTATAAGTGTAACGCACGCTACGTCCCTGGAGGAGGAGGAGTTCCTAGTCCACGGGAATGTGAGATTCGGCGCCGACTAACACGAAGGCTTTGGAGAATTTCGTCCTCCAGGTATCTCCCCCAGCTGGCCACCGCTCCACAAGCTCTAAGCTCTCGACACATGTGGTCGTGTAGTGCATGTAAGTGTGTGTGTGTGTAAGAGGGAGATGGAAAGGGATGAGGATTTGATAAACGTGCGTGATCGTTGCCCTTTGTTTAGGCTCTGCTTCGGCATTCGTCTGGAATTGAACGGTAACCCAACGGAAAACTACCGATCATAGCAACTGGCCGCTAGAATTGTCGTCCAGATAGTGTTTGAATTCGATCTAGCTATGTAGCTATAGATGAAAATCTGCCCTCGCCGGGAATCGAATTTTCGGACTTCCCTGTTAGCAACGCTGGCGTGATATTGGCAATGCTGAATTTGAACCATTGCAGACGGTTTTTGTGTTTTATTATGTCCTAAGCCTATAAGATGAAATGTTTCTTCGGACTTCTCTCTTATTCTTTAAGTCACGAGCCAGTCACAAGCAATCAGATTGTTCATCAATTTTTTTCGTCTTATCAGAGCAGTTCTCTATCTCTACGACAACACAACATCCCTGTTCGGACTCTGATCCGCCTACTCGCCACAGTCTTCAGAGATCACGTTACACGAACCATTGCGGACGGAGAATTTGGACATCGCCCGCGTATAAGAACGAATGAAAGGGTCACGGCGTCATGGCTTCTCCTTCCATCGCTAGGGCTCATTTACCTCGATGAAATTATCGCTACTCATTAGATCATCACTCATGGTCCTGAATAATCTCAGCAGTTGAAAGGTCTCTAAACCACAATAAGCCTACAAAACACCCTATGAAGAAGGAAGAAAAGGATACCATTGGAAGTGATGCAAACACACAGATAAATTAATTATTAAATGGGAGTGAGGACAAAATGAGGAAGGAAGGATCGCAAACGTAAATCCTCTGGCGGTATAGTACTCCGCACACCTAGTACTTCTCAAGTCGGAGGGTGGGGTCGTCCCTTGGACTAGCTCTTATCCCCACACTTCGCGGATATACAAGACGTTTTTGGGTTGGTATCCAGATAAGCCGGAAAGCGATGCGAACATCTTTTCATAGACTGGGTGAGACCGCATCGCCAGTTCCAAGCTTACCAGATTTTCAAGTTGGTAGGGATCTCATGGCCTTGAGTGTCCGAACCGCCTAGACAAAGTCTAGCTGAGGGTCGCCGACAATGTTGCTCCCGGAAACTTGGCCCCCTACGTTCCCGACGCTCCGCCGCGACTTCGATGTGCGGGTCAAAGCCAAGGCCGTGCGGGGACGATCGCGTGCGGCGAGAAGTCCATCTTTGAGGCTCTTGCGGCATTCGTCTCGATTTGATGCCGTCGGAGCAGCCGGCCTCTGCTCTCTACGCGGCAGTCGCGTTGTCTAGCCCACTTTCTTGGATTAGAAAATCCCCAACGGCGGGGTTCCAACCGAGGACTTAAACATTGTTGACAAAACCCAAAAACAAACCCGCGAACTCACACCGTGCGAAGCTGTTATCAGAATTCAGTAGGAAATTTTTAACGCTATATTTGCTCCAAATTAAATTTGCACCAGGAACCTATTAATATTTTAAGGGGCCCAAAGAAAGAAAAAAGGCTCTGGAGCTCCATAAATTGAATAAAGTATGTAAACAAAATGAATATGAAAAAATATATCCATTGCTATTTTAAATGCAATCTTAAAATCTTTATTCACATTGTGTAAATGTAATATGCAATATGAAACATTCATTTATTTTGTGTTAAAATCAGATGAGACCATGTGCTTAGCCTCCTTGTGCGGCACTCGCGACCCTACAACTTAAACCTGAGAAAGAAACCTAAAGTAAGAAAATAAAGTACACATTAATGGCAAAACAACTTTAATTTCACTATTGTTAAATTCTTCCCAATAACTATTAACATATAATTAACTATTACCTAAATAATTAGTACGTAACTGTTAACACATAACACGAATAATTGTATTATAAAACTCGCAGCAACTCGTACACGCAGCCCTAGTAGCATACTCGCCAGAACAAAGACTAGGTTAAGAGCGATTATTGTTACCAAGTAGCCTAGTAATGCTAATTCGCTCACACAACATTCCTTGTTTGCACTACATCCGACCGTTTTAAGGCCGTAGGAACTGTCTTGTAGGACGACCAGAAGCGTTGCTCCAACCGCGGGCGAGCACAGCTTTCGCCGCGCGCCGCGCCGGGTCGCGCTCCGCCGAGCACACGCATGCGAGTACGACTCGGGCCTCCCGCGGAAAGGAAACGACCTCTGCTGTCCCATAAAAAAGTACATTTTGTTTGCGAAACACGAATGTCTAAAATTGGGGTCGTGGTTTTCGTGTTTCTCTTGTCACCGATCGAGACCTCACCGTTGTTTTCTTTTGCCATTCTTGTTCCGTCTTGGTATTATGAGTTGAGAAACGAACATGTTAAATGTTAGTTGATCATTCCGGGCTGAGCCGGGTTGGGGTCTCCAGTCTCCTCTCATAGAATTATCTGCACATATCCGTATATTACCGTTACAAATCGGAAGAGGTGGCTCAGGGCATCAACTGATGTTGGTGTTCTTCTTTTGGGAGATTACTGGTTGTGGAAAACTCCACTAGCCGACGGTAGGTCGGCGCCGGATCTCGCAATCCAGCGTGGAAAAATTATCGACACCTCCCGAGCAAAACATGCTCTACACTTACGGGACTAATGATTTTCGCAGTTGTCGCGCCTGGAATCACTCACCGTTACACTCGTTCGTTACCCGCAGTACAACCTTCGGGACAGGTGAGGTGCCAGTCGAGAGGTTTCGGACGACTAGTGTGGAATCGATCGTTTTTTTTCGAACCTTCGTGAAATGAATCATTTACGTTAGTCGCTCACTGATCACGTTCACTTGTTTTGGTTGTTATTTATGAGTATTAATTAATCATTGAATTGCCTGAATGAACTATAAACCTGCTCTGAAAAGCGTAGGAATCCATAACGCAATGAAAATCTCGCAACAGAGTAGGGCCGTTGCGTCACTTTTGATGTAGGTAGTGTCGATACTATTGTTATCAATATTTTTCAGTACCACTATTGATGGTATGGAGTAATATCCACGCCGAGGTTGGCATTCAGTCCACGGGGTTTGCGTGGAGGGAATGAGTAGAACGTTCATTACCTCGATCAACCAGGTTACCATATTGAATAAAAAATTCATAATCATCCAGGTCAGTTGAAATTGAAGAGAACGATACGTAATCGACAATGCTATTGCAGAATAATTGAATAATTTTCTTTCCGAATTACAAATCATTGCGTCTCGTAATAATTCGGTCAATAATTAATGTGGTTTTCGTAACATTGCAAAAGTTGTACGCGTTTTACTCCGTATAATCCAGAAACGCTTCAAAGCGATTCTCTTATCCAAAAAGCAACCAAAAGCCCAAGGATGCCATGTTCTCGTCATAATTGTAATTTACAGTTGAGAGATTTGAAGGGCATTCTTTCTGATGATATGTTTATCACTAAAAACATCTGCAAACGCAAACGTGTAGTTACTGTCTTCCCAGTCATTGTGTGGTATGTGATGTGTGTTTAATGGAAATTTAATTAAAGCAAAAAATAGTTAGGAATTTATAATGAAGAAAGAGCTTTAGAATTAGGTTTCTTGTTCACAAATAACATTTGAAGTGGAGAAATAGAAAACTTTACTGAAAATAAAATTTTGCTGAGAGTCCAAACGCAGAAGATGGGTAACGATCACCCACCCGACTTTCAGCGCAGTTGGTTCATACGATTTGAGTATCTTGCTCTTTATTTCTTGCTTGTGGAGTAGAAGGTAATATCAAAACAGATAACTCCAGAAAATTACCGTGACATGATCGTAATTATTGGTTCATTTGGTTCATTATATTAACTGCAATAAGCGTCATACCGTAGAAATTCTTCAGAATGACAATCCAATGGCTGTATCAAAACATTACGTTCTTCATATAAGAAATTTATTTTCATTTCGATGTGTTGTTGATGATGTCGCATCCCTAAATAGCGAACAATAAGGAAACCATAAAATACAATTTAGCGATTATAACAGTATACGTGAAACGTGACCCTCTTTCCTCTTCTATTCGTAGCCGAACCTGCTCTTATCCCCACTTTAGAATTCTAATCCCAACCAATTAGGTAGAAAACCTGCTTGATTTGTTTGGTGCATTTGAACTCTTCGGCGAAAAACTTTTGAATGTTAGTTGGCCGCCTCTGGAGTAGCGTATCTTAAGTAGTGATGGTAGAATTTAGCACTTTAAATTTTTTTAAATTGCATTTTGAAAACAAGGCTATAGAATATTGTAGCACTTTAAAAATTAAGATTTGTTATTTTGTAGACTTTATTGAGAAAATTGTTATTAAAGAGTTCTCTTTGAGATTAAAAGATATTTTGATGCTTTTTAGATTTTTCCATTAAAATCAAGAAATAAGGGAAACTAATTTAATATTTCGTCTTTTGTCTACAACAAATTTTTAAAGATGTGATTTTAGATCTATAGAATGATTCATGTCTTGTATAGAACTGCAAATTTCTGAATAACACTATTCAAAGGAATTAAAAAGGATTGCCTTGCAACTTGTAAATACTTATTAAAAAACACAACCTTATTTTAAAAGGTCATGTTTTGTTAAAGAAAGTCAATTTATATAAATAACTATTATCAATATGTAACAAAATCAGTGGAAAATTTACTGAGATCATATTTCAGTTCGTTCTTTCGTTTAATCTATTTCTTCTGTCAGTAACAATTAAACTATATTGACTAAAAATCGTTCAGCTTCTACACTATTGGCCACTGTCAAATTATTTGTTTTTCAAATATCGATGTGTTGTTCACGATGTCGCATATCAAAATAGCGATCAAGAAGGAAACCATAAAATACAATTTAGCAATGACATGGCAGATTCACTATCATTTTATACGATGGACCTGATTTCGCATTTTGCGATCGATTTCGCATTATCGCAGATTTAAAACCATCAGAAATATACTTCACTGGCCGTCAAACATGCACTCGCTAATTTTTCTCAGCGTTTGGTAACATTCCGTATTTTTAGCACTTGCTAAAATTTAGTCATAAGCTTACATAATTCGACAAGACGACTGGAGTGTATACTCGTAGCCGAGAGCCTGCATTTGGGAAGGTTCCACGCGAAGAATTACAAAACCTGCAAGGAGCGCCGCGGCGGGCGACGGACGCTGGGCGGGAGGGGTTGCGTGGCCGGCGGGAGAGATAGTGAAAGCGGAGGAGGCGGCGGCGGCGGCGGCGGCGGCGGCGGCGGCGGCGGCGGCGGCGGCGGCGGCGGCGGCGGCGGCAGCAATTGCCCGCGGTGAGCGGAGCGGAGCGGAGCGGGGCTCGGCGCAGATCACTGGTGCACAGCGGAGCGTGGCGTGGCGTGGCGGGGCGGGGCGGGGCGTAAACAAACGAGCGTCGCTGGCGGTCGGTGGCACATTTCGTGAGGCGCGCCGCCCCTCGGTCACCGGAGAGGAGAGAGGCGGAAGGCAACAGTCGCCGCCTCTTCGGCTTTAATATTCGAGAGCGAAAGAGGCGGCGGGGGCGTTGCCAGCTCGGAGTGGCATCGTAAGGGCGCCGGGCGCAACGCGCAAGCTAATTCGCTGCTGATCGGGGGAACTAGTCCTGCCCCGCTGGAAGGAGAAGGGTTGAACTCGGAGCGTGGTCTGCGCCGGCTTCCAGGAACCACCGGGCTCGGATCCGGAATGTTTATTGATTGATTGATAGCGATTCCGGGCGCGTCAACTACTTTGGCCATTAGTCCCATAAGTGTAGTGCATTTTCTTCCTCGGGTGGTATTCCTCTGCTGAATGGTGAGATCCGGCGCCGACCTCCCGTCGGCCAGCGAGATTTTCCCCAACCAGGAATCTCCAACCGGCGGGGCACCGCCCCAGCTGGAACAAGCTCTCAGCTCCCGACGAGTCTCCCGGAATAAGTGGAAGTGTACGAGCATGTGAGTGAAAGGGGGAAGGATAGGGCAAGGAAGAGGAAGGAAATATCGTGCGCGGTCCGTAGTCCACTTGTTAGGAACGGCTCCGGCATTCGTCTGGCCTTGATCCGAGACACCTCGAAAAACTACCGATCTGAGCTCCCAGCCGCTAGAATTCTCCTCCAGACAGCAACTGAACTCGACCTAACTTATGTCAAAAAATATTGTCACCGTCGTGTCACGAACCGAGAACCTTCCGGTCAGAGGCACTGCAGTGACACCATTTGATGCCCTGAGGCATCTCTCCCGATACGTGGCTCAGAAATGTGGGCAATAAGCACTCAAAGACCACCAGGTGGAGTGTATTTCAAGGGACGGAGAGGAAAACTCCTAATGGGAAATACCCCTTAAAATGTGATGCTATCAATTTAGAGTAATTGGCCAAAGTAAAGCGGAAAAATAATTCAGTGGAGCCATGGCTCCCTCGTTCCTCTCTCCCACTGCAACCTCCTTGCGAATCCATTGTCATCTCAATCTCATACAGATCATTACACTCAATCAATAAATTGTTTCCCTCACCAGCATATTAGTGATGTGAGTGATGGCGTGCTACTTAAAAATAGTCAACTACATTATAGTAGGTTTCGTGCTAATCAGCGAAATACCAGTCTCGCCAGACTTCGTAATTTTCAATGATAACGCTCCTGAAATGAAATGGTAAAACCAAGTACTCGTCTTTTGCAAGCAGGTGCGCTAAGTACTAATTTAACCACATACATTGCAGTTCATTGTATCATACAACAACAACAACAAAAATCATTTTAATTATCTGTTTAAAAACACTGACGTTTACACTTCGTCCCCCCGAAGTTTATTTTAAATTAAGGATCTGTTTCTCCAAAAACTAGATTTGCGAGTCAGTAACAAATACAAGTAAGTTTCCTACAATACTTACGCGTATAATTAAAATGTTTAATATATACAATTTCGCTATCTTCTTTTTTACATAACGTAATCAGTATCTCGACAATGCAGTCAATAAAATAGGTCCTTGCCGTTGTGGGCAATTTTGAAATTGAGAAAGAGATGAATGGTGACAGCCCTGGAAAGCATAAATGGACCAGAAAGTGGAGTGACTTGGAATCGCTCGACTTACGGCTTGTCGTATAACATGGCTGCTTTCAAGTCTTTGTGGTCTGGTAGATACTTCCTCTTTATCACAGCTGAATTGCAAACTTTCATAATGATCACCCATCTTTGTAAAATAAATTTCCAGAGATGCATCGGAGCAAGTGCATGGGGCGAGTGCGGCGAACACAAAGGGCACCTGAAGTTGTCGGATGTTCTGCAACTTTTGAAGGGCAGTCGGGATGGAGGGACCGCTCAAACCCGTTAAAAGAAAAAAAAAGGTCTTTAAATAAAACTAAATAATGAGATGTTTAAGGAAGGAAATGTGTGTCCACGTTACAAGCACGAGGCGAAGTTCCCTGTGCCTCACGAGGACTTCGTCCCACAAACCTGGAACAGAGAAAAAGATTTGTTGGAATGTTGAGTCAAAGCAACGCTCCTATTGTTGGAGACCTCATAAGCATCATGAACGTAACTCCTTACCAGTTTCGATTTTTCTTCGTTTCCGGTAACAAAAACGCGACCAACATCTGGGAGAAAGTCTCACTTCCTGTGTGCGTTGGCCACAAGCAAGCAGACGTGATTCTCCGCTACTCGTTATTCGTAGTAGTCTTGATCCACGTCGGTGCATTAACCATTGCGAAATCTTTTTTGGAGCCTTCCTGGCGATGCTTTGCGTAACAGACGCCTCGCCGACTGCGCTGACATTCTGCTGACATGTTCATTGCATTCTCGTTTGTTTCTAGACTTCTATTTTATCGCTTTCTTGTATGACAATTTTTACAGTATCAAATATTTCTTCGGGGAGATAAGGAAACGTCCAACTACAGATTTTTATTTATTTTTTTAGTTTCTTCTTCAGTCTTTTTTAATTTTTCGCCTCTCAGGACAATGTACTCGTAGTTTGGTTCTATACCACATTCTGAAAGAAGTACATGGAAATATGCAGTAAACTAAAGGCCCATAGCATGGAATCTAGGGATCATTTGACCAGACTTTGTGAGCATTAAACTAGTAGAACATCCTATTCCATGTATTGGTCAATATTTTCTCTCTACGCTAAAGTTTTGGTCACTTTAACTCACCAATTGAGTTATATATAAAAAATTAAGAATCTTAAACATTAAATCGTTGAGAGTCATGAATTCAAATTCATTATATATTCCCAGAACTCATTTCCGCAAATTTTTATAGGGAATCGGCCATTCAAAACTGACCCTGACATATAATTAGATAAACTTTATGCGATTTTGAAACAGCCTAAGTTTAAAGAATGCTATGAGAGAAAGTTTCCTTTCCTTTAGTTATACAAGGTCTAAAAATTAGTTTGTTCTCGCGAAATATAGATTTCTAACATGTTTAGCCTTCTCTACTTAGAATACTCTAGCCCTTAAAGGGAGACACAAAATATTGACACTTGAATAAAAAATATATAAGGAATATTTACTTGAATATTAATAGGTAAGAAAAACGTACCTACTCATTAAACGAAACTATGTGTTACAATATGCAAGAAGCAGTAGTTCAAACAATCGAAAACTGAATTTATCAGATTGAGTAAACGGATTTAAAACCGATTTAAAACTAGATGATTTAAATGTTCCAGTTCTCATATTCGTGGATCCTTCGAAAAGTTATTACTGCACTGTATGGTTAATTTAATAGAGATTATCAAGAAATATTTTGGATGTGTACATTGGGAAGCGTCTTGATTATTATGCGTATGTATAATAACTTCTTCTTCTTCTTCTTCATCATCATCATTTCCTTATTCCTAATTGTATATTGGAGGAAACGTACAGAAAACTGATATCTGAACTTAAGAACTTGAGTGCTGATATCTGAAAATAAGAACTTAAAAATGATGAGATGACATACGTGATTGAAACGTGATTGTACCACACCACAATCCTAGGATGAAATAAGTATGTGAACTGTATGTCGATATCAATCGTATTAATCAAGAGCTGTTACTTGAATCTATCAGGAAATTTTAATCTGTACGTAAAATACGAAATACTAGTAAGTCTTAAACTTTTGTTTTTATGATTTTAAAAGCACTTCTCATTAGAATTTACCGAAACATCTAGTGGCTTTGATCACCAAGAGATAATAGTCATAGATGTAACAAAAGGAAAAAAAGAGATTTATATTAGTTGAGACGCGACACACCAACCTGCTTAAAACAAAAATACGTAATTCATAATACCCTTAAATAACACATTTATTATCATAAACAATGTCATTGAGTATTTGTGCAATCTCAGAAGCCGCATAAGAAGCAATTCGTGATGATGCATTTCGCTTAACGTGTTGAACTTATTGTAATTTTTAATGAACCGGTGTCGGCATAACAGCGACGTGCATATGAAGGCTTTCGCGTCAATCAAGATATTCTCAGCGGGCGATCTACGAGGAAAGAAGCCGCATATATAGTTTGTGAGCCGGCCAAGGCTCAGCGCCGTCCAAGGTCGCGCTGCGAGCGGAGCTGGGTTGCGGGCGCGGGAGTGCTCGGCACCCGCAGCGAGGTCAAGGTCTTTGCAGGAAGTCTGGGCAACAGCCGACCGGCGCGCCGTGCCAATGCAACCACCGGTTCCAATGCAGCTGCACTTGGCGGCGACGTGCAGGTTTTGCCCATGTTGGCGACACTTGAAAAAACTAACAACTTTGACAAAGGTTTAACAGGGAAATTTTGTAAACAAATATAGAAATGTGCCGACCTGAATGACCGAGGTGGCTAAGAGCATGAACCAACTCAGCGCTTCGGTCCGATGGGTGGCGTATTCGAGTCCCGCCTTGGGCATGGTTGTTTGTCCCTTGTCTCTCGTGTAGGTGCTGGCGCGGAGGGCTTCGCGTTCTGTACATTCTGTAATGTGAAGAATGTGCTTCTACGTGAAGATTGTACATGAAATTATTGAAAGAGCTGATATTAGATAATTGATTTCATTAAAAAAGTATTAAGTTGCTGACTTCAGATAAGAGGATCCTGCAAGTGTCTAGTAGTGTATGGTCGGATATGGGTTCCATCGGGACATAAAGAGTAACCGGCTGCCGGCTGGATAAAAATCCTAGGGAAAAATATTGTTCCTCGCGGGTCTTTTTCTTTGGCTAGTCACGATCTTAACTTAATAAATATTGATTTTAAATGGCTTTAAAATATTTTCTTATGCCCAGTTTTTACACAACAAAATTGACTGTGTTAGAGAAAATGCCGTTTGAGCATTTTTGAAAAAGGGACATTCTCAGCTCTTTTACACTCTACAATGTATGAAATTTCAAGAAACTACGTGAAGAATGATTTAGAATCATTTTTGTTCACAAATATATTAAATTATACACCCGAAATATTATTATTAACGGTGCGTGGAATGTAAAAAATGCATGGGTATTTTTTAACTAAAATACTTAAATTAACACTTTTCATGTAATTAAGTGCAATGATATATAGTGCATCGAGTTCATCTGTTCAAAATGCAAAAAAAGAAAAAAAAGAAACAGTTTCTGAGAAAATCATTTGTATATATCTTTGAAATATTGCCTCTAAATTATTCGTAAGTTTTTTAGTAAGTAAGTAAGTAAGTAAAATTTTGAAAAATGTACATGAAATTATTTAAAGAGCTGATATTAGATAATTGATTTCATTAAAAAAGTATTAAGTTTCAAAACCGATGTTGTAGGACAGGGTCGATAAAAATTAAACTTTTAAAATTTCAGTGGTTTGAACAAACTTTGCACATTAATTATATTTATATACTCTATTTCTAGCAAAACTTTTAAATACAAATTGAACATTATTTTAGAAAATTCTGAAAAATGATCTACAGGTTTTCTTGAAAAGTACTACCCCCAACTCTAAAATATCAGTAAAATATTTGAAATGAGACTAATAGACCTTAATCAGCATGTGTTCCAAGTTATTGCTCAAAAGCAAGCAATCTTCCCGAATTAGGGGTCACAGTCATTCGCACATACGTAAATAGAGTTGAAACCTACTTTCCGCCTCAGAAATCCCCAAAACGAATTTCCCCACGGAAATATCCACCTCGAAGATTTGCTTTCGAGTGAAAACGCACAGATGACCTACAGAAACTCTGGTCTATATCCTGGTTTAGTGCTTAGAACGTTTCGTTTCTGGTTTACGCGCAGAGTTAATGTGTGCTGCTGGTTGCATATGTTCTTGATTCCTTCAAACATTTTCCTTCCATTTTTTTCCCATAAAAGGAAATTTTATGGCTCAGCCCGTCTTCCTCCCCCTCAAATTCCCTCCTCTTCCTCCCACCGGCCATCCTCGTCCGTCCTCCCTGCCCACCGTCTCGCCCGTCCTCAGCGCCCTTTCTTCACGCTCCTCACGTCTTCACCTCTCGTCTTCACCTCTCGTCTTCACCTCTCGTCTTCACCTCTCGTCTTCACCTCTCGTCCTCACTGTCCGACCTCAACACCCGTCCTCACTGACCGTCCCCACCACCCGTTCTCATTGCACATCTTTCCAGTTCTTGTCCTGCTCTCTGCTTGACGTTGTAATACTAACATTTAATGATGTCAACTGCAAAACTTTTTTTTTAATTTGTTTCGTAACATTAATTTTGATTCATTTAAAAATTTATAATGTGGTCATACAAAAATAGCATAAGCAACTCGTTTATAATGATGCCTTATTGCGTTCGTACAAAATTTGAAAACTTGTTCCTAACGTCGCTCGTTTTCAAAACATTAGTTACGCAATAAAGCATAAAATTATAATTTAGTTACATAATGTAATATTACAATATGAGGTGAGATGTATTGTGAGCTAACTCTTCGGTTCGTTTGTTCGTTATGCCAAACGTTCGTTGTCAAAGGTACTCGCTGCGAAAGCCTCCCCTGAATACGTTTTAATATAATTTACTTTTGAAATATCACAGTGTGCTTTTAAAATACTTCTGTGTACCTTTTTAAGTGGCATAGCTTGCAGAGTTGTTAGGACCTGTCTGTGTGGCTGGTGCAATGTATTTTGCAACGAGGAGGTAGGCCTAACACATCTACTCAATAGTTACGCAATACTTCATAATTATTTTCTGTCATTAATACTTTTGGTTCTCGTTTGTGATATATTCGAAGTCTCTGTAATACTTATATCTCCCAACAGTTCTACCAAAGCGCTTATACAGTAGACATAAAAGGAAATTGTTCTTTGATTTTTACGCAAAGGATGAGGTGTCCATTTCATTTTCCTCCTCTACTTTTTTGGTGAAATAAAATGTATTTTGCTTGATTGCAGTGTCTGTGTGCTCCTTTTTCATGTCTTTCTAAATTACTAATGAATGTTTTTTTCGTTTTTGTCTAATATTGTGTTTTTATTATTTAACCTATTTTGATATCTACTTTCGAGAGTTTGGAGTGGTCTAACTGTGTAGAATTTTAATACTCTTCTTTGGAACACCCGTGAAAGGGGTATAACGAGAATTCCAATTGAAACACAAAACTACGGAAATGTGAATAAATTAATATTTTTTGTTTCCTCCAGCGTGTACCGTATTTGTGGGCGCGACATCATTGCAAGAAGATTAATTTCATCAATTAAAAGATAACTACATACTACCAAATTGTAAAACAATACATTAAAATAAATAAAATTTTAAAAATGCTTAGAAATTTCGATCTCATACCTAATTTTCGGGCGGCGATGCTTGGGTAAGAACACGACTTGACATCACCAGCGTTCTGCTGGATGGCAGTGTATTAGTTTGATTATATTCTTTAGATTAACAGTTTTCAAACTTTCTGCGGAATACATGGTGCCCTCATATAATCTATAAAATTAGAGAACATTTTAAAACGAAATTCCTGAAGGTAATGTTTGGATTGCCAAATATCACAATAAAAAATGAAACAGAATGTTTGGTTCTAAAATTTCTGAAAAATATGAAAACTGTCATTTTCAAATTCTCTCTCTTCGCATATTTTCACTGAGGGGCTTATGGTATTCCAAGGACAATTAGAAAATGCAGGATAAAATTGGCAATATTCCCTCAGGGGACTTTCAAAACTCCAAAAGGAGGGAATTGATGACTGAAACGCTGACCGTCTTCGGTTTTACAATGATATATGAATAATTTCTAGAATTGCTGGGAGTGTTTCCTTTTCCTATTTCATCGATTTGATTTCGTAGATTCGAACACTTGATAGTATAAATGGGGCCTCTATCAGGTACCACAAATTAATAGTTTTCCATCAGGAGACATCAAAGTAGGTGTACGAACTCCGACGTCTCCAAGTCATTTCGCATTCTGAGAATATTGACTTTACAATTTAGGTCTTCCCTATTGAAAATAAGATACAGTAAGGAGTTCCGCATAGTTCCAAGATTCTCGTGCCCGAAGAGGTGTGAGAAACGCGATTTCAGTCACAGAAAGCCCAAGGTTTGACGCAAGGATAATTAAGCGTCATTTGCATTCTGTGGGTGCCGTGAGAGCTTTTTCCTCCGCGCAACCGGCATGTCCCAGCTCTTACGCCATGCGGCGCGGTGGTCTCGGGGGGTTGGGCGGGAGGGGCGAGTTGGGACGGACGCATTCGCACGCCTGCGAGGCAACCAAGCAGCAGCTATGCAGCAGCGCTGCCCTCTCTCTGCTCGGAACAAAGCCCTCGGAGCCAATTTTACTTTCGACTATATCGCTCTTCACTTTTTAAGTACATGTGTACGTATCATTCCGGGAAGTACCTCATTAAAGCATACTACACCGCGGTGTTCCGTAATGAATTCTCATACAAACTTATGATCTTCAAAGAACGGCGCTATAGTTTGCCAGTAGCCTGTTTTATACTTCTGTGGAAACTACTTAGCATCCTTCTTTTTCTGTGTGTTGTATTGTTTTAGGTGTAATGTTGATGCTGGAAGTATTTGGGAACGGTATATGTAAAGAAATACCACGAGGGGTGGGGCGGAGCGAGACGGACTGGATCGGGAGAGAGTGGTGTGTGTTGATTAGATATTAGGTTGGTCGGAGCGGGACTCCGTCTCGAAGAGGGCAGGGACCGAGTGGGCGGGGCGAAGCGGGATGGGTAAGAGCGAAGTGGAACTACAGAGAACTAAGGGTGTGGGGTGGAGCGGAGCTGGACGGAGTGAAGTGGGATGGGCGGGACGCAGTGAGGAATGGCAGAAAGGGGCGATCAGTGTCGGGACGTGACGGGACGGGACGGGCGGGGCTGGGATGGACTGAGCGGAACTGGGCGGAGTGAGGCGTCTGGACGGGCGGGTCGAGGCGAGGCGAGGCGAGGCTAGCCGGGACATGATTTGATTAATTAGAGATTCCGGGCGTGACAATTTGCTTTGGTCATTATTCCCTAAGTGTAGTACAAGTTTTCGTCGGAAGATAACGGTGATCTTTCCCCACGGGATGGTGAAATCTGGCGCCGACCTTTCATCAACTTTCCCCAACCAGGTATCCCCCACCAGCGGGGCACCACCCCTAGCCGGGACAAGCTCTAAGCTCCCGACCGGCCTCCCGGCATCTGTCCTTGTGTAGTACATGTAAGTTTAAATGTGTATAAATAAGGGGTGAGGGCAGGATAAGGAAGAAAAAGGAAAGATCGCGCGCGGTACGTGGCCCCTTCGTTAAGGTACTGCTCCCGCATTCGCCGGGTATTGATTGGAGAAACCACATAAAATTACTCATCAAAGCAGCCAACCGCTAGAATTCTCCTCCAGAATTGGACCTAGCAAACTAGCTAGTGTCGAAAAATGTGCTACCGTTGAAAGCGGTACCCAAGGACCTTCCGGTCAGAGGCGCTGCTGTGACATAGTTGATGCCCTGGGCCGGGAGGGGCGAGCCACGAGGGCTCCCTTGGGCGCAGCGCGGCGCGGTTTGTGTCGTGTAACAGGTGGACACTAAGATAGCATCTGTTCCCAGTCTTACTTATAGCAACTGTCTGCGAAAGAGTCCTTGTTGGCTCTATTTCTACTCATTTATGGAAAGGCTACTCTCAACAAAATATTATTTAATATTATTCCTACATTTTACCATTGTTCCCTTATTTCCGGCACAATCTCATGAAACAGAGGTGACTAAACCTTTTCTGGGCGTTTTATATTAATCACTGCCTGCAGACAATTACTTTTTAAGGGATACACTGTCGACTTCTGTGGCCGTTTGAACTCGCTATACAAAGCACAATGAATGCGATAAATCCGTTAATTGCAATTGTGTGTCTCTACAGAATTCACTTTTTTACACTCCCGCAGAAAACAACTAGAAGTGACTATGCGTATAATGTTCCTTTGTGATTGCCAATGAAATTTATCAAGCAGCTGTAATAACGGACCTAAGTTTTAAAACGGACCTAAGTTTAAAAACAAAATTTTCTGTTCGAAAAATACCGTTCTACTTCTCACAAATAATTTACCTCCAGATAGTCTTTCTATACTTGTTAATTTCTTTCATAGCCATTACATGCACATGCATTTCGTAGAAAAAGAAAAATAATAATCCGTAGTTGCACTAGTCTCTTTGTTAAAAAGTACATTTCCTCTCCCTCAAAAACAAGTTCTAGCAAGACCTGTTTTTTCACGTAAACCTGTTTTTGAATAGTGTAAAAATTAAGCACAAACAGTCTTACAAATGCGAAAATATGATATCGTGCTAATATGTATAATAACGCACATATGTGGGAAAGTAAAAAATGTGTATTTTCGCGCTTTGTTCCTTTAAGAGTTTTTCAAATGGTAGTTGAAGTGCCGTGTCAGAAATTTGTATATTACTTAACCATTAACAATACCGCGGGAAAGTACATGCTATTGGAGCACCACTTGTTTGGTGTTGTCACGACCTTGGGGAGAGAACGTAAACAAAACGTTTTTTGACAAAAAACGACTAATTTTCAAGGATTATGACATTTTTATCGGAGGATAACGTTAGTATTTTTATTTTAAAACCTTTGGACAAAGAACATGAATAGTTATTGTACATCTAGTGTGTAATATCGGGTAAAATGTCAACACCGATGCCTTCTTTAAGTTATGGTGCACGAATGTTCCTTATGTTAAATTAATGACACGAGCATGGTTATAGCTCAGTAACTTTTCCAAAAATATCTGTTGTCGTTAAAAGCCCATGAGTTTTATTTAAAAAACGTTCAAATTAGAAAAATGTACTGAATGTTTAGTCAAGTTTATCTTGCTAAGTTATTTATTTTTGAACCAAAGTATATATCACGCAGGCTGCTTTTGATGTTATATTATTGTTTTGGTAGTCATTATTTCTCCGCACTATATTTTCATTTCATCTTCTGATGGAAACATTCTATAATTACAGGAAGCGTAAAGTGACTTGCTTGAATTGGAGGGACGAAACTTCCTGTACGGTCTACAAAGTTGAAGGCCATGTATAAATAATTTTTTTCAGTTTGCATGCATCCCGTGATTTTAATATGTTCAGAAACAGTATTAGACATTTTTACTTCTTGGACATTTTTTTGATGTTTCTGATTTTTGACATTTTACAGAGGACATCTTGCATTTGACATTTTGATAGGCGGTCTATTATCTCACTGGGTATTCTTAAGCGAGCATTTTAGCCTAGAAGCATCTACCTTCTTCGGATAGAAATGACAAAATCGTGAATTGATGATATTGGCCTGCAAAATATTGACATCGTAATTTTGAATCGAAGCGAAAGGCAGTAACCTGTTTGTCTTCTGCAGTGAACTGCAAAACGTGTTTCCGGGTGTGCAAATAACCTTCCACATCTGGTAGCGGTAAGTTGAATGTTGGATAAGTGCATAGCACAGGCTGTGACGAAATTAGAAAATAACACAAAACATTATCTTCCGTTACCGTGCCTCTGAGATCTAAACGGTTTGGGAAACGTTTATTAATTATATTAAGGACATAATGCTATTGATGCATTATGCCTGAAATGACGCGCAGGCAGTCGCGTATAGTGCTGGTCTTATATTTTTGTGAGCTCTAAGCCAACCAAAAATTAATACTCTCAAGTGTTTACTTGTATAAAATGACTACATAGCTCAGGTTTTAATTAATTATGTAATTGTTCAATATAAACTAAGCATGAAATAAAATAATAAAATACAAATCCATATAGTCACATAATATTATTTAATATTCTGAAAGATTGAGTAATATGCTCTGAGAGAGAGAGATGCTTACGGAGAGAAGGTCAAACTTTCGACGCACCCGAAAGCTGAGACCTTAAGCTTCAACTTATTTTGCTTCACTGTAACTCTTAATGGCGTCGTCCGCCCGTCCAAAATGACTGCCCCTAATTATGTTTTCTCCTCGCAAAAAGTTGTTACGCGATCCACTTGTCATGTAGAGGCGCGACCCACGGTAATCGATTGTTGTAACTCTAGTAGAAGAGCGCTTGCTCAACTGTAGAGAAAGTCCGGCGAAGGAGACTTGATTTATGTTAACGCAGCACTGGAATATTCCGTAAGACCTCGAGAGCCACAGCAGAGCTAGGGCGGAGCTCTTGCGGACGGATGAGGTAAGCGGATCGGCGAGATGCTCTCACGGGGAATTTGTTTAACAAGGGTTCTTATAGGGGCCAAAGCTCGCTTGCTCTACTCTCTACTGACGAAACATGTAGCTCCACATCAGCTTAGTCGGGGCTTCTTCGTGTAGCATTTTGAAATGCGAATAAGTGTGCGTAGATTTCTCCTTCTTCTTTACCTGTTCTTCCTTTTCTATTTTCTTATTCTATTTCTCCTCCTGTTATGAGTCCTGGTGTTTCTTTTTCTTCTTCTTTCAGTCGTTTTTTGGCACATTTCAGGTTTAATTTATTTGAAGCTCGTATCCATTAGTTTTGGACGCGCTCACTCTTCTTTAACCTGCCTCGACGGATCGTGGACTCCCTGCGTGGGCTTCCAGTATTGTTATACCACGAGGATTTTGCTTCTCCGGATGGGCATTAGGCTCTTTGAACTTTACCCTCACCTCCCGCAATACGCATTCGAGCTGGCATCCGGATACACTGGCACGCAGCGCTCCACTGGGGCGCCTTCCCAATTTAGCCTTGGGGAGGCCACTCTGCCAGCGCAGAGCTACTAGGTATCCGGGCTGGAACCGGAGTCTAACTAAGGGTCACTCTCAGTGCGGCGGGACAAATCCCTACTCAATTACCCATGAGTGTCGGGCACTGAGGCGATGAAGGTAAGTGCTCATCCACACGAACCAAGGTCCACGCTGCTTGGGGCCCCCAACCCGTCTCCTCATTGCGCCCCCTTGAGACTAACGACGTGACTGTCACCGGAAATTAGGGAAACCCAACGGGAGATTTCAATGTACTCGTGGGACTTTTGTAAATGGATGAAGGGTCAAGTCCCGCATCAATCCTGCTCAAAAGGTAGGTCGGCAGGTAGGGGTCCAACTGGTGGGTTACCAGGAAAGTCCGAGAAACCAGGAGCTTAGCACTGCCGCCTTACCGCACCCACCTGCGCGCTATCGGCGTGAGTTCCGCCGAGAAACGAGGGTCTAAGTGCGTGTTTACAGCCTCCACCAAGAACCTCATACCCTCCGACCGTGAATTCCTTGCTGCATGGGCTCGGCGGACAGCAACTTCCAAGTAACCAAAAACTCCGGCTTCTGGTCTCGCTAAAGACACGAGTGCTTTTACCATGCGATTGTGGCGACGTTGGCACACGATCATTTATCATCCCTAAACCTATTTCCTAAACCATCATAAATTCCTCCTCATTCATCTTCATCTACTCTTAAAGATCTTCCCTTCTATCATCCATTGAGTGAAAAGCAATGCAAAACCATAATTGTGATCATCTGTCCAGGAAATGGAAGTATGAAAAGGTCAAACCATCTCCTTCGTCTACGCTCGAATATCGAGAATGGCACTCTTCGTCCTCAACCAATCTTTGTCAGTTTCTTGTTATTCGTGCTGCTGCCGTTCTTAGTGTGTGATCGTGCAGGTCTTTTTTAGTGAAATGATAATTATATTGACTCTTACGGCAGATTGTAGTCACTCGTAATTTTTTTGCAAGGAATTATATCAGATGAGAAATTCCTTCATGTTAATGAGAATTCATGTTAATGAGAATTCATGTTAATGAGAAATCATGTTAATGAGAAATCATGTTAATGAGAATTCTCGTGTACGTTATTTTGATTTTACTGACTTATGGATAGTTTTAATGTGTGTTTCCGTAAAGTCCGCTTGAAATCGTCATTTTGTAGATTTACTTTAGTTTATATTATTATTTTTTTTACTTCTAATAGTACCACTCATTCGATTAAATCTTTCTAGTTTCAAATTGTTAGCGTTTCCAAAATATGAAAAAAGATTCTTAAAAATACGACGTTGAACACGCGTTCTGTGGGTTAAATATCAATGCATAGAAAAATGTAAGCCCTTCAAGTTTGATATCCATTCTAAAGCCTCCACACCACCTACATATGTGATTAAGAACTCATTTAAAAGATTGGGGAGTGGGTCTATCCATTCTCAAAACAACCTGGGGAGGAAGGAGCTTTTCAAACATATTTTTGTTCGTTTCGGGGTGAAATAATGTGTTTTTGGAAACTTTCATTATGTTGCGGTATACCTGGTGGCTAGAGCTTATGCCGACCCAACGCCTCGGTTCGAAGGGTCGTGGGTTCGAATCCCGCAGTGGGCATGGTTGTTTGTTCCTTTTTTAATGTATGTGTGTTGTCGCGGAAGGCGTTGGGAATCTGCTGATCACAGAACAAAGAGCCCGCATTTGAGTCTAGTGTAAAGGTTAATATGTATCCTCACTAAGGACATAAAGGGTACCCGGCGCTGATAGTTGAAATCGACATCCCAGGAAGCTGGAAAAAGCCTCAGAAAAAATAATTGTGTTGCGGTATGACGAAATGCGGTGTAGCTGTTGTGGTTGGGCTGGCAGGAGCGCGGCCACGCGCAGAGGGGCCGGGCGGAGCCAAAAGGGTTGGGTGGCGGCGGAGCCTAAGCGGAAGCCTAAACGTCGTTTTTGTATATTTCGATATGGAGAATATATTGCTATACTCTACTATTTCATACAAAAGGCCATATGAGTGCGTGCTTTCGTCGCCGAATGGTTTTATTCAATCGTCAGAATACAATGATTTCATTTAATTAATTTCTTCTTCCTAATTACGTAAATACCGAAGTTCGACCGACTATAGAACACAGCCAAAACTTCTAAACCGTTCACGATATTGCAATGCAGTGTCCTCGAAACAAATCTAAACATGCTCCGTCTTTAATTTATCAGCACCGGCAGCGGTCGCCTTTGATGGTACGTTGCCTCGCCAAGATATTGCTTGGATAGGAGCTTACGAAGGAGGAAGTAACTATACAACGCTATGATTCTCACAGAAACGACACACAAATACCTATATTTTGTAAGAATAAGAATGTGATCTTTCTTTCATTGATACCGTCTTGTATCGATGTCCAAATAACCGATTACTGAAAAGAACATAATAAAAAATGATAAAATTATAAAGATAATAAATAATGTAATTTTCAAACTTACCACATTCGAGCCCAATTTTTAATGTAAATAGGAATAAACGAGCATTTTAACCACTTTTAAGAACACGAGAAAATAATTAATAGAGAAAAATGAATACCCTTCACTAATACATTGAGATAATTCATCAGTTTGTCAATTGAGAGCCACTTACTGTTATTCTTCGTCGTTAATCCACTACCTTCATGAATTCTCAACTACTTTCAATTCTTTCAAAATGTTATTTCGCGATGTTCAAGACATAAAAAGTGGAATATTTGGTTAAAAATTGTACAAAAAGCTTTCTTTTTTATTTTCTGTTGCATTTAATACAGCAGATAGCAGAAGTTGCAGAAGATATTGGGAAGTGAAGCAGAGTTCGCGCGACATCATAGCTTAAGTTTAGAAATATTACAAAACAGCAATAAATGACACGTACATTTTGTTATTTATATGAATCCATTTTCGCTATAATTAAAGGTATATGTGTATATTTTAATATTCCGCTATTATTTCTTTTATTTTCTCCGCCAGCAACTTGAGATTTTTATTACACAATGCTCTTGAGAAGTTCTCCAAACCATATATTGAATCCTCAAATTAAATCTTTGCTGTAATACAAATATTAAAAATAAACTATATTGTGATTTAAACTGTTACGTAGCATGAATCACGTTTTGTTTCTAAATCTTTGATGTTGCTTTCACATCTATAAATTACCCTTATTCTGGGTCCGTAATGCACTGTCTCTTTGTTCCACTCACCTTTCTCTTCCATTTACTGTTTTATAACTCTCCATTATTACCACCATTTTTTGTGGAAATTATGTATTATTTTCAAAGCAGCATCTGATGCAAAGCAGCAACGAGTTTTACATGTTCCAGAACAGTATTTCCATCCTCGTAGAAGAAAATTATGGCGTCGTGTATTTATTGTGTAGTTATAGGAAAACCCCGAAAAAATTCAAACTTTTGAAATTTTCGAAAATTCAGTGTTAACCATAAAAATTAGACCTATGCCACATTTAAAAGTGCATTTTAGTATATTCTTGCAAGAAATTTAAAGAAAAAATTTCAGACAGGCAAGCAGACAGACAGACAGTCTGACGAACCGACGGTTGTGAATAAAAAACACTTTTTCGGTATCAAGGGACCCCAAAACCCTATTTCCATTGAAATCGTAAAATCGCAACATTACAAAAGTTTCCCTATACTACGTATATTACTCCGTATATACGTACGTATACGGGAAAGTAAAAAAATATGTATTTTCGCGCTTGGTTCCGTTAAGAATTTTTCAAATGGTTGTTAATGTGTAGTGTCAGAAATTTTTATATTACTTAACCATTAACAATATCACGGGAAAGTACGTGCTATTGAAGTACCACTAGAGTTATCGTATTTGCAACTGGCTCAATGTAACTTCATTAATTATTGGCTCTGGTAAAGCCATTTCACAACGAACAATGAACACCCCGGCTAATCACGGTCGCCCCTATTACAGTCGGCCTTGGCCTACAGTATGTACGTAACATACCATTCTACTTCCAGGTTCAGATACCATTTTACCCTTATAATTTTATAATGATGTTATACAAAAAATAGCGTTTGCAATTCGTTTATAATGTTCCTTTTTGGCACTCATAAGAATAGCCACATGAACGACGAAGGAGTTAGAAAAAAGCTATTCTTATTCGTGCAAAAAAGAACGATATAAACTAATGGCATAATATACTATTTCGCACTGTGACGTCACAGTGAAAAAGTCTTTTACGCACGGTGATGACAGATTTTCCAGAAGTGAGAAAAGACTGACTTTATGCATGCGTAGCAGCACGTAAAAACCCACATTTTTATATAATCGTAGAAAAAACACATTTTTGATCCTCTGGTGACTCGAGTTGCACAATAGGAGAATTCAGTGACCCGCAAATTTCTGCAGCGGTTCCAATTGACGGAAGTTACTCCACGCTTAGGTTGACGTCAACGTTTGAATACACCACTTTCTGGCGCACAAGTAGCCATCCAGTGAGAGCGCCTGTTGACGAAAGGGAGAGCCTCCGTGGCGGCGATTGCTCGAAAGAAAGACGGCGCGGATTTCTACCACATTGACGCAGCGAGATGAATCTGCTGGTCGCCCCATGACCCGCTCCCGGAAATTGTCTTCGATAGCCTTTTATTCATAATATGCGAACTGTAAATCGTTATCGTCAAATCCTGTACAGATCCTTCCTTCTCGCAGAATGGATCGAAGTTGCACCGTCCCTACGAGGGAGGTGTACTCGTCATAAAGAAAAGAATGCTTGTTGGCAAGTTTTAAGTCTTTCTTTGCGATGGTTTGCAGACAGTGAAATTTAACCGAGAAACTTTCGAGAAAGGAGTAATATCGCCACTTAAGCTTTATTAGGAGACACATCGTATATAATATTATCGTCAAATGAGTTTATATGAGCGAAGATATTCCAATTGTCACGAAGATAATTATTGTAATGAATAAAGGAGCAAAATCATTTTTTAATGGTAAATTGCTTTATTTTCTTGAAACACAGAAACCCTCGATCATTCATACAATACCAATATCAAATAAGAGTTATTGAATAGCACGAAATTACAGACCTATTAGCCTGTTATCAGTAATATAAAAATATTCGAGAAATTAATACTCATCAGGCTGCACAAACCTATCAAGAAAACAAATAGCACCGAACAAACCACAGCACCAGTTTGGCTTCACATCACAATACTCTTTTGTTTGGCTTCACACCAGCTACTCATACTTATAGAATACATACAGAATGCATTCCAAAATCGACAACATGCCATCGCAGCGCATTCTCCTCGCAAGCATTCGACTAAATACGGCAACAAGATCTCATTAGTTTAATTGGTACACCCAAATATCTAATTTATGGTATCATCAGCTACATCACGATTATAATATATTCAGTAACAGTCGATATTCATCTCCAAGGAAGATTACTGGAGTTCCACAAGATTCTCTGCTTTCCTCTCTACCTTCAGTATACACTGCACTGCAGATATTCCCACTTCACAAATAAATTCCACTCAATTTGCATATAACATTGCTTCTCAGGTAACTCGTTCATTACTCTTCAAAATCATCTAAATTTTCTTTCTAATTGGGCTAATATCAGAAAATTAAAGCTGAACCTAAACAAATCCGTTGCAAAAATATTTACATTAAATCCATTTGTATCATCTCTTCCATTATTCTTAAATAATAGCGTCATCAATTGGACTTAAACAAATAAAACTATAAATTACCTGGATACTGAACCAACAGAAGCAACATGGAGATAAAAACTCAACAATCCAAAATTAAATTCTGCTGCGCAAAAACAACTCTATTAAGAGTCTCTATCTAATGCACAAATTACTCTACAAAGCAAAACTACGATTGATTCTTCTACGTACTTGTCCCTTCTGGACCAACGCTGCCAATACCAATCTGAACAAAATGCCAGTGATCTAACATATTTTTAACTTTAATTACAAAATCATTATGAAATTCTTCAGCAACAATCAGCTGCACAGTGGTTTAAAAATAAACACAATAAAAAGTACACATTTTTATCACAACAGAGGCATCTTTCTGCATGTATCCGGGTATATGCAGTCAAAGATGTCTTTCGATAGTTATTTCGTAAATAACTGGTAAAGAATTCGGACCCTGAACCAATGGCGTAACGTCAGTAAAACTAATGGTATCATCCCCGTCCCATCAATTAAATATACAAATATCTATTACTGAATGGTTTTCACATGACATTTATTATATATATATATATATATATATATATATATATATATATATATATATATTTATATACATACATACTGTATGTAATTCGGAATAATTTAAATATAATTTTTAAATAAACAATCTAAAACGAATTTTAATTAATTAATACACTTTATAATAACAATTTGTAAATAAATCTTAAAATTGCAAAATGCAACTATACAATTTTCTAATTGGTGGTGAACTGAATGGTGTCACCGGGGTCGGACGGCCCTTCCCTAACTACGCCCCCAACCAATAATAAATTATTTCCAGCAAGGGGCCTGGGAAAAGGCGTGACCGCCACGCAGCGAAATGAATCGGCCGCGCCAACTCAGCTCCTTTCGTTGTGTGCGTTGCCCACCCCACTTTCCTCTCCCGCTAAAAGGCCTGGCCGGGCGATGCGGAGAGCTCTTGCCTCGCCTTGGCCCCGAGCGCCGCGCCGCGCCGCGCCGCGCCGCGCCGCTCCGCTCGCGCGCTCTCCCTCGGGCCACGGGGTGGGGAGGCTCTTGGCGACGGACCGGCGAGTGGGTGCGAACGAGTGGGGCACGGGTGTCAACAGCGCTGCACTTTACGAGACGACTTTTCCTCCTTTAATCCTAGCAAAATCCCCAACGGGTTTTGTTGCAGTTCCTGCGGTCGTTTTATTTATTCACGGTGCGTTGAGGCTGTTTTTAACTTGTAAAACGCGGTTAAAGGCGAACGTTCTATCTTTTGTTTTAGTGCTTTCCGTTTTGCACGTGTTATATGACTTCTAAGACATGTATGTAGATGCGAGTACACGTCTGAAACGTAGTTTATTTCTAAAAAGAGCTACGACAACCTCTTTTAATTACAGGAAAAATGTACGATGCGTTTACGGCAAGTAATGCAATAATTGATGTTTAGTTTGAAGAAATACTTGTGATTATCACCACAACTTTAACCGGAAAAGGTGGCTCAGTGCATCAACTGATGTCACTGCAGTGCGTCTGACCGGGTCATCCTAGGCTTCGAGTCCCCACAGTGGCAGAAATTTCGACCCTAGTTAGATAGCTGGGTCCAATTCAGTTTCTGTCTGAAGGAGAATGCTTGCGGCTGAATGATATGTTGCTGGCAACACAGCCTTCGACGCGGCGTCACCCGGACAGCCCAGATCACCGATATGATTCTAGTTTTCCGTGTTTTTTCCGATCAATACCACGCGAATGCCGGAGTATTACTTGAACAAACAGACCACGGACGGCGCGCGATCTTTCCTTCGCTTTCCTTGTCCTATCCTCACCACTTACTTCCTCACGTTTATACACTACTACACACATGCACTGCACTACTAGACATGCCGGGAGACCGGTCGAGGTCTTAGAGCTTCACCCGGATGGGGTAGTGCCCCACTGGCGAGAGAGATCTGATTAGGGAAAGCCCGTTAGTCGACGGTGGATCAGCGCCGGATCTTACCATCCAGAGGGGAAAGATCACCGCCACTTCTCGAGGAAAAGGCATGCGCTACACTTTCGGGACCAGAGACCTTAGCAGTTGACGCACCCAGAATCATCAATTAAAGAACCAGAACTAACACCTTAACCTAACGACCTTGGCCCACCTACAGCGCCAAAGACTTTCAGAACCCGTCTGCTCTGATGATCGTGTCCCTCGGTTCCCTCGGAGCAACTCCAGTCGAATCCTGGCGCAGAAGTCCGCTTCGGGCCGCCGCAATCCCGCTCCCTTTCATGACACGACTACCCTAAGAAGAAGGACGTGCTTATCACCCATGACCAGGAAAGACTCTGGCAGTATTCCGAGTACACGAATGGTAGGGAGAGGAATCTAAGGCGCTACAGGAAAAACTAGTGGTGCTACAAAGCACATCATTTCCCGTATTATTTATAACTTTTGCAATTTACTAAAATTCAGAAAGTTCAATGAAAAAGAGACCTGCGACATTTTTATGTGTCCCTTGTTCTATTCGAGGAAAAATCAAAAGAAAAAAATGGGTCCAAAAAAAATAAAAATAAAATACTGAAAAATGTGTTTATTTAACAAACAGTATGCAAATTATTCGTTACACAGAAACGAAAAGTAAACCATCACGTTAATTGAAATGTTTTCTAAGTGTTTACTCTTACATTTTGTCAAATAGTTGTACATAAGAATGAAAAAGTGTATTTTTGTGTCGTCGCGCGCTTAAGATTTGGTAGGTAGACTGCATTGAAATCTGTTAAAATAGAGGAATTTTGGATAAACATTTTTTATTTTGCATCCTATATCCCTGGAAAAATTAAAGAAAAAATTTGGAGCCGTTTGATATTTTTTGTTTATAAATTGCATTAACTGAAAGCAGAAATTACGCGAAAACGACTTATTTTGAATAAAACCTGTTGTAAAAACTCAGATCTTTAAATAAGAACATGTACAGTTTTTCATAATACGAGTAGTTTTTTCATTATTTCAATTTCAATTTAATGTTATTTACTTTCACAAAAACGGCTTCTATTCTTCTTTAAATACTTCCATAGCTAAAAATCGTCAATTCCGTCACATAAAAGGTTGTATACAACAGTATGAGCTATTTAGAAGTGGAGTGGTATAAGTCACTGAAATCGCAATTTTGACTTATTTCATATTTGAAAGAAAAGTAAAAAGTCTAGGCTGCAATACTTCCTCAGGCGAAGAGTCGTAGTGACCACCAACATTCACACACACCAACATTCGTAGTGACCAGAAACTGTTATGTATTTTGACAATCACAGTTATGTATTAATTCACACTCTTATGTATTTTGACAATCACAGTTTTTCGATGTTTGACATAAAAATGTAATTTATTACTTACTCAATAAAAATATTTATCATGTATAGAAAATATAACCAATGTTCTTTACGTTAACTACAGTCGACGTGATTTTTGATATGAAACGCCAAACACGCTTTCCTGTAATATTAAGCGTAAATGACTCATACCAGTCTACCTCTCGGCAGCTCATTTCCCCGGCGGGGGCGGTGAGTGCAGGGAGCTTTCTCCAATGGGCTCTGGGCTGCCAAGGGCCCGCAGCCGCCTCGGCGCGGCGCTCGGGGTTGAACTCAGCGCGCGAGCAGCGGGGGGCGCTTCCGGTCGAGGAGCACTTCCGGAAGCGATGCGCTCCCTCCTACGACGGCTACGATCCCGGGGCTTGAAGTTGCCGCTTTCGCGGGTTTGGGAGTTTATCTTCGTGTCACCGTTTTGACCGTGATGTCGCTGAGTCTCATGCACAAATGTTTCCACAGAGAAATCAGACCTTTGGAGGTTTTCGAGCGCATGAAGTGCTAGTGCAGCGCCAGAAAATGAAAGGAACGAATGGTGCTGCAGAATGGCACAGACTTTCTTGTGCTAGTTTTCTAATTTGTTTAAAAAATGGAGCCATTTTGAGAAAATTTTGAAAATGACTCAGGGGCTTCATGTAAAGTGCTCCCAAAATTTAAAGAATTGTTTTCAGAATTGCTAGGATTTGAGGGCCAGATTAACTGGGAAATATCCATTTTGGAAAACATCCTATGAATAGTTTAGGCGCTGGTGTTGTTCACAGGCAGATAGACGTTTTGGAGAGAAAAAAGGAAAGGCAAAAAAGCTTTTTCGGAGGCAGAGGACCCCAAAACATATTTCCGTTCAAATATCGAAATCGATTTCCTGCGTTATATAACTTTCTCTCTACTACGTATGCAATAAAGAAAAAGCGAATTATAAAATTTAAATTATGCTTATCACACATTAAAATAATTTTCTGGTATCAATTTAATTCAACACATAACCTTTAAGTGTTTTAAAATAATTTATTTTTTTACCTTTTGGTGTGCACTAAGACGAAAAAGTTCGAAAACTTGCTCTATTGCAAATCAAGAAGAAAACGCATCTTTTGTTCTAATAAAGAATATTATATCAATATTTTTGAAAATTTATCAGATCATTAATACCACAAGAAGTAAGATATTGCAGCCTCTTCTGCCCCCAATAGTCCACTAATAATGTTGTCTCAGAGTAAATCATACATTTTTCCTGTTGGTCTCTAGCATCACGTAATTATAGTTACTTTTTAAAGTCATTCCTCTCCGTGAAATCTTCCCATCTTGTCTGTTGTCTCTATGACGTCCGATACCCTTGTATTTGCATTTCTTATATTTCACGTATGCAATCTTGCCATCCCTGTTTTTCCGCTTATTTAGTCTTTCTCTTTCTTCTAAATCCTACAATCTACAAATCCTTGAAGAAAGGCTGATAGAGTTGTTTTAATTTTTTTTAATATGAGGAGATGTATCATGGTTGAGGTTTGGGCTACTTGTGACATGCGAGCTGATTCGTTTCAGCCAAGTAACGCACTCTTTTCTCCAATATCAATGTAGAATTAAAAAGTATATTGATATATAGACTATTTAATTCTTTCGCACTGATGCCTAGAATTTATCGCACCACTCTAGTTCTATCCCTTATGTTTGTGTTTGTGATTCCCTTTCGGTTGCCCGACTCCCTCGCTGTTATCTATTATCTGCTGGCGCCTGACGAACCGTCCGGGACCTCCGCGATACCAAACCGCCCTTTCATTCGGCCTACGCAGTGAAAAGCCCAGGTTACTTCTCGAATTTCACGTTGACGAATGCCTTGGGTACATCCCGTTTCTAAAGTTACAGCGTTGCCCGAGGTTCCAGCCAGGAAGCCAATTCTCCAAGACGCACAATATCTAATAGCAATATCCAAGTCATTCAATCCCAATGCACTCATGTCAGACCGGCTGAGTGTAGCTCATTGCCGCTGTCTCCGCAGTGACTCTGACCTAGCCTTGGAATCCCAACGGTGGCAGGATTTTCGATACTAGCTTGTCTGCTGCCTGGAGGAGAATTATAGCGGCTGGCTGCTCTGATCGGTAGTTTTCTGTGGTTTCTCCTATCAACACCAGGCGAATGCCGGAGCAGTACCCTAACAAACGGGTCACGGACCGCGCGCGATTTTTCCTACCTCTGCCTTGTCCTACTAACCCCGTACAATACATGCACTACACAACCACACAAGCCGGGAGACCGTTATGTCCCAGCTGGTTGGAGACACCTGGTTGGGGAAAGCCGATAGCCGACGGTAGGTCGGCGCCGGATCTCACTTTTCAGTAGGAGGAGATCGCCGCCACTCGAGAAAAATCATGCACTATACTTACAGGACTAATGACCCTAGTAGTTGAGGCGCTTGAAATCTCAATCATCCGCTATTTGAGGAGAACTCTAGCGGTCGACTTTTTGTTAAAATATTTAACTTATTGCCATATTATTCGGTAGTATTTTATTTGTTGTGCGTGCTACTTTGCTGTTTTGTGCTGGCAATGTGCGTGTTAGTTTATAAAAATAGTTTTATGGGGTTTTATTCAGCGTTTTTCCAGCTGCAGGGAATTAGGTGATATTGCTAATTCCAAAGTGCGCAGATATTGCAAGAAAACAATGCAGCCTGCAGCTGCGGAGGTGGCTCTGGTTGCGTTAGATAACTCGAAAAAAAGTTAAAAATAATGAAATTATACCAAAGGGTCGGCAAAACCCCTTAACTTTGCCACGTGAGTGACAGGAAGTTATTAGTATTCACGTACCTTCAGTCATTTCATTCCATTCATAAATCCCTCGAAAAGTATGTCAATCATATTTCTCCAAGGCTTTAAACATGAAGCAACTTCATAGTTACTTGTAAGGTGACATTCAGTGAGACACCTTTTCCTCACTTCCGGCTTTGTTTTTTTTTGTTTTAGTTTCTCGTGAATCCTGTTTCACGATGGATTCTTCTATACTTTTTAAACCCCTTTGGTACTTCTCTGTACGTTTAAGCATGTGCGTAGTTGCTTGAGTATGGTACAAGGTAATAAAAAAGGTTGGTGAAAGTTGTCAAAGATGTGAAAGGTTCCTTAACAGATGCATATCCAAAGAATTTCTTTAAAGTCGTTAAAGACAACTAACGATCCTCATCCGGATATTTTTGATTTAAATAATGATCGTTATCTTTTAAAACGGTTAAATGCTTTCATTTGAATCGGTGCAAACAAAAAGGTTCGATGTCACAGTTTGCCGGTTTTTAGTTAACGGTGGGAAACTGTTTTTAAAATATAAATTCAACTTTCTAAGCATAAAAGTTCGCTGTACGTGAACATCTGTGACGCCTGCAGAGAGTCCTTCGACTATTAATGTTAAGAAATAATTATTAGTTGTCATTTCCAAAAATATTGTTTATTTCAAGAGAGCTTTCGATGGCTTAGCCATCATCATCAGTTTTCTAGTTTTAGAAATATTTAAAAAAATATTAAAACATGTGTCAAAAACCAAAATTAGGATAGATAGATTACTAATAATTTAAAATTTAAAAATAGTAATAGTCTATTTTTTAAATTATTAGTAATCTCTTTATCGCAATTTTTTTGACTAATCTTTAAATGTTGTTTTTTTATATTCCTGAACTAGAAAACTGATGATGGCTAAGCCATCAAAAGCTGCTCTTGTAATAAACAATATTGTTGGCAATGATAACTCATAATTATTTCATTGTAAATGCCATCGAAAACTCACCACAATACCAATATTAATGTTAAGAAAAAATGATCAATGTTCGAAACTTAAAACCTTTTTGCTTGCTCTTCACAATTTGAAGGTCCTGGACATCGAACGTTTTTGTTTTCTCCGATTCATTTATTGTAACGATAAAACAATTGCAAGTAATCTCACACCGAATTTTGAAAGTACTGGATATCTTAAGAATTTGTTTTAGGGGACTTGTAATTCGTGAATATTATATGTAGCCGCAATTTTCCTTATTCGACATGCGTACAGCAGGAAGGGTCTAATGATGGATGTGTATATGATAATGGTTTGTTTAATGAGAGTATAGTGGTTTTATTTATGAGCGGTTTCAGTTGGAGGACTTTGATTGCATTTGTGAATACAAGTGCTAAAAATATGTTATGAAATTTCTTAACACCTCGAATGTTTTCTTTTAAAATCAGCTCAAAATTGACAAACACTAAACATTTTTTTCAAAAAGACTACACATTTTTTAAAAACTGTTTGTACAGTTAGAACTAATTGCACTGCATAACATGGCATAAACACCATTTAGATGTATTCTTTTTATTTTTCAACAATTACAGAAATTAATTTTCTTTAAATATTCTTAAGGTCTTTAATATTTATATTTCAGGCCTTCTTTACATATTATTGAATATGTGATTTCACGTGCTTCAAATTATTTCTTATGAAGTTCTCGAAATATTAAAAATTCTGTGAAAATGATCTCAAATGTGTGCATTTTCGGAAACACTTAAACATTTTGTCAAAAATGTCTCAAACTTTGCAACTGTAAACTTGCATAAGTCCAGGTTTTACTCTTCTATGATATTCTTAAAGACATATTTTCAGTTCTACTATTCAGGGACGGAAAAGTTTAGAAAATGCGAAAAATGTGTCTATTAGGTGCCAATACAATGCAGCTGAAAAGAGCGTGGAGCAAAACCGAAAAAGCTAATCCCAAGAAAAGAATAGGAAACGAACTAGAACGAAAAAGTCTAGGTATAATCATTCCATGGCACCAGCAGGTGTAATCTCGTATGATTTTTAGACGATGTAAAAACCTAAGCGTTTTAACGATATTTGTTTGTCCGCGGTATGATCCCATTTCGAAGTAGTTTTCATAGGAACATAGTGTTTTATGGGGCTTAAACGTAGGCTACTTATAATTTTCTCTGATATAGAAAAGCATTGTTTGTTTTTTCATACAAGTCTACAATAAAATTGTCTTGTTTTCATACAAGTCAATTTTATGAGCATACAATTTCCTACTAATTGCATTTTGATTAATTTCAATAACGGAATAAAACTCAGATTAATTGATAGCCAAATTTGTTACTCCAAGTTTCCCGCGAGAGGCAACAAAACAATACTGTTTTCAGCTGCTCATAGGGAAAATCGTGGTAGCAAAGACGCTGGTGAAGATCGGGGAGGAGCAGAATGTGCCAGGTACGGCAGGGGATGATGCGGGGTGGGTGGGATGGAGGAGAATGAGAATTTGCGAAACAGAAACGGGACGAGGCAGGGCAAACCGTGGTGGGTCAGGGCGCGGCAATTCAAGATAGCTCAGGCATACTCACAGATATAACTAACTCCTTTTCTTGTCTATTAGGTAATTATAATTAATACCCTGCCAACTCAGGATAATTTAGCTCGTTAGAAGTACAGACGATGTGTTTGCTTTATCCTCAAGGCATTCTCGCGGTACATGGTATTTTAAGAGGAGAGCGATTGATCCAAATTTTACATTCACCTTTTCTTCTTTATTATTCTTTCCTTCTGCTTTGTTGGGAAAGCACGGTTGATTTTACGAGATAGATAAAACACTCAAACGGTTTTCCAATGATATTATCTCAGTCTCATGACAATGCTATTTGATGTGAGAAGATTCTTGTTAAATGCGAATCTCGTGATTCGTACTGCTTACACACCGCTCAACCTGCTGTTCCGTTGTTTCCCCAAGTAGGCAGGTTCACCACTGCTGCTAGTGTTTAAAGTCATCGTCCTCCTATTTGTTGACTCGAGTTCGGAGACTTAAGAGCAAGAAACCTGATAGCATCTTTCGCGCACTTCGCACATGCTTCATGTGTGGCCTGGTGTTCAGTTTCAACGTCTGCTGTCGCTTGGCCAACCATCGGCCATGACCCTTACAACTGCACGAGGAGTTGTCTTCCTTATCAAATATTTACCCAGAAACCAAAGACTCGGTCGGAAATCTCTCCGACGACAATACCCGTTTTTTACTTTAGTTTGACCCTCAGACAGCAAGAATGTTGATTAGTTGTACATGCTTTTCTCTGTTTTATTCCGATATATCTTAAAGATCTAATTAGCTTTCTCGATTTTGGGTATTGGTTATTTATCTCAAATACTTTTTACTCAAATTGAATGTATTCACTTACTATTATTAAATCTGATTACTTAATTATAAGTAAGAATATAGAGCGATTCACCCAAAATGTCGAGGTGTTGATTAAGTGAATGGCGGAATGTTGAAGGCACAGGCGAAGAAATAACTGAATGAAGAGGAAAATGAAGTTACTAGTATTAAACTATTATAAAAATACCCGATGACATATTTTGTGCAATTAACTATATTGGAAGTGTTATCTAACTTACTTTAAGAGTAAATACTAAAATTACAGCGGCAATTTATTATCTTCAAAACTAATACTTTAAAACAGAATCACCGATAGAACAGAGAATTCTTAATGTATATTTACTACTTATTAAAGCCGTCGAAACAAATAAATTATTGTTAGTACAATTAAAATTTTCAGAAAAGTAATCCGTCTATTTAAATTCGTCTATCATATTAAACCAGCACGAAAAATTGTTCTCAATTTAATTTCTTTAATTTCATAAGACTTTTTACTAATTTTGCAATTTAAAATTGTTTACAAAAATAGACTCAAAAAGCACTAGGGGAAGGTGTTGTACCTTTGACCATTTTTATCACTTTAATTTTTGTCTCATTCAGTTTTTTATTTATTAACTTAAGGTTTTAAAATAAGTACCTAAATGTGCATAAAATGTGTTTTTCTCATTCTCTGAAAATAATTTTAACCGTGGTTGAAATTAAATGTTGGAAAAAATAAATATTGATTCGACTACTACAGACAAATTATAGTAAAACTGTGAAAAAAGGACCAAATAGAACATAGCGTATGACAATACAAACTGTGCAAATTTGAATCCAACTTTAAAATAATTAAATTCTCAAAATTATAATTTAAAGAAATTGTAATGCCATTTCATTTTAAAACAGAAGCCTATTGAGCAAAATACATAATAAAAATGCTCTATTCAACACTGTAGTGAGGTAGTTCGACACTAAATAACAAATGCTATTGCAAACGAACTGAATCATCTGCTTCGGTAAATTTGGAAGCTTGAACACAGTATCATCTATACTTCTAGTCATCTTCTCCAATTCTCTAAAATAGTAAAAAATAATAAATAAATAATCCGAAGGGAAGTAGCCGTAGAATCAGTTGTACCTTTGAGTGGTCAAAGGTACAACATAAGCTCGTTTTTCACAAAATCAAACATGTTGAATTTGAAGTTAATTTGTTGCACATGGTAAACTGCTTATTTAATGTGTAATATCTGTCTTACGTATTTGCATTTGCACCATGAAATAAAACAAATATAATTCAAGTTATGACGAAAAATAATACGAACAAAATACTTACTTTTGACTGAAAAAAGTTTTATTTTTGCTGCACAACACTAGTGAAACTTTACGAATAAAGACATGACTTACAATACCTCTGGTAACAGGAGTATAAATTAGGAAAACCAACTTCTGAAATTTGTCAGTAATATGCACTCTGGCAAGGACTGATTAAAGGTTCAACAGGTCAAAGGCACACCACCTTCCCCTATACTGCATTATTCCGAATTCAGGCGAAAATATCTCTGACGACAAACATGCCAACGTTACTGTTTAGTAATGAACGACTCTGCGCCATCATTCAGCGCCTTACATTGAAGTGGATAAACTTACAAGCAGGACCTGTAAATACCGGGTGGTAGGCCACCCTAGCAACAGACTATTTAAAAAAGAATATCACGTGAACAATAGGTAAATAATTTTGTATCTCGTACAATGAATTTAATAAAATTTTGAATTGTCGGGCACTTTTTGAGAAAACCATGCTTTTTTCGCAGCACCTGTATTTGAAAATTTTGAGTTGGCAACCCTCTTCAACTGATATGGTACTTTGCTATATACATTGAAAGACGAAACGTAAATATGCGTGTAGATCTTCGCTAATTGCGACACATCCTTATCGAATTTGCCGCAATTACCCAGAACTCACCACGAGGAGGTGTCTACACATCGAGTTCCACGCGCGCCACGCCCACCTCTCAGCCGCAATAAAGGCGCAGTTACTCCTCATCCTCATCCTTCTCCTCAATGGCCGATAAGACGCCATCTGCTTCCACGACTGACTCCTCTTCGGCCATGTAGCCCCGGTCGGTTTCCTCCACCTCTTTGAAGACGACGCGCTCCGCGTAGTGTGCGCTGCTTCCTTACGCAGCTGGTCATGATCATGTCACCGCGACGCAGCCAGCGGCACGCGCGAACAAAGACGATTCGCCCTCCTGTGGTTCGAATTGATCGAATTTGAGAGTTACTTGTCTTGTGCTTAGAATTGACACAGAGGTTCATTTCTTCCTCCGAGAACTTCTTAATCTTAGCGCCAAGTCCATCGTTGGGTGATTTGTTAGTCTCCATTTCAGGGCATGTGACTAGATCGGTAGTTTTCGAATCTTCGCGTTGTGCGTTGGTGGGATATTTGACGATTTGGACGACGTTGTCGTCGTTCGCGGTTCCGTCTTGTTGAAATTGTGGTCGTTGGAGTCATTGTCGAAGGAAGTGACGTCAGTCTCGCTATTTTGTTGAGCGTCGTTGTTTTGATTTGGAATTTGAGTCAATGGTATTAGAATTTAGTTAAAGTTGGGTGCAGAATTTTTGCTGTCTTCTTGAGGAAGAGTTGTATCTATTTTAGGTAATTCATGGTCACTGCTGCAGTCTGTAGTAGAGTCCAAGTGATGATTTGGAATAAGCGATGCAATGTAATCTGTGTCGGTTTCGTTTTGCACCAAAGCCACGTTGGCTGTCGTTAGAATTTGATATTCCAAGTGCTTGCACTTTCCTGTGCATTATTAGAATTCAGATCATGTTTCATTGTACAGTTTGACGGTCCAGCAGTGACACTCAGAACAGACAGGATGTTTATTTGCTTCTGTTCTTCATTGCATCCTTAGATGCAACATTTTCAATTTCCAAAAATGAGACTAAGCCTTGCCTAATGATTGCATTCAAACCAAATGATAGTAGTCGCTTTTTTCACAGAAAGTCCTAAATAAGCTGCACTTTTTTCTTTTTAATTAATAATTTTAATAATTTTCTTTTAAATTCTAACTTCTTTTTAACAAGGTTAAGTTCTGACTAAGTCATAGTAATGTCATGTATCTGCCGAACACATGTGTACATAGGTTTACCTAACATTGGATGATCATATGCCTCACGTTACATATTCACTTGCGACCTCCTTAGATGGCCTGGAGGTTTTGACGCCCTGCAGTGGTGTTGGGCGAACGGGCAGTGAGAGAGGGCGTCGTGTTGCAGGTGTTCGAGAAGCTGCGCGCGGAGCGACCGGAGGCGCTGCAGAAGCTGGAGGCGGTGGAGGGCGACCTGCTGGCGGACGGGCTGGGTCTGTCGGCCGGCGACCGGGCGCGCGTGCAAGCCGAGGTGTCCGTAGTGTTCCACGGCGCCGCCAGTCTGCGCCTCGAGGCCGAGCTCAAGGCCGCCGTGCAGCACAACACCCTCGGCACCCTGCGCGTGCTGGAGCTGTGCAAAGGCATGCCCAAGCTGGAGGTGAGCACCGCGCCAGAGCAAGGGGCAGCAGCCAAAGCTCAAGGGCAGACATACTTTTCCAAGTCTTTACATTCATCTGAAAAACTCTCAACATGAAGTGGTATTTATTTATACTTTTTCATTAGCAAGATTCATCTCGTACTCCTCCCTCGTACTCCTCCCTCGTACTCCTCCCTCGTACTCCTCCCTCGTACTCCTCCCTCGTACTCCTCCCTCGTACTCCTCCCTCGTACTCCTCCCTCGTACTCCTCCCTCGTACTCCTCCCTCGTACTCCTCCCTCGTACTCCTCCCTCGTACTCCTCCCTCGTACTCCTCCCTCGTACTCCTCCCTCGTACTCCTCCCTCGTACTCCTCCCTCGTACTCCTCCCTCGTACTCCTCCCTCGTACTCCTCCCTCGTACTCCTCCCTCGTACTCCTCCCTCGTACTCCTCCCTCGTACTCCTCCCTCGTACTCCTCCCTCGTACTCCTCCCTCGTACTCCTCCCTCGTACTCCTCCCTCGTACTCCTCCCTCGTACTCCTCCCTCGTACTCCTCCCTCGTACTCCTCCCTCGTACTCCTCCCTCGTACTCCTCCCTCGTACTCCTCCCTCGTACTCCTCCCTCGTACTCCTCCCTCGTACTCCTCCCTCGTACTCCTCCCTCGTACTCCTCCCTCGTACTCCTCCCTCGTACTCCTCCCTCGTACTCCTCCCTCGTACTCCTCCCTCGTACTCCTCCCTCGTACTCCTCCCTCGTACTCCTCCCTCGTACTCCTCCCTCGTACTCCTCCCTCGTACTCCTCCCTCGTACTCCTCCCTCGTACTCCTCCCTCGTACTCCTCCCTCGTACTCCTCCCTCGTACTCCTCCCTCGTACTCCTCCCTCGTACTCCTCCCTCGTACTCCTCCCTCGTACTCCTCCCTCGTACTCCTCCCTCGTACTCCTCCCTCGTACTCCTCCCTCGTACTCCTCCCTCGTACTCCTCCCTCGTACTCCTCCCTCGTACTCCTCCCTCGTACTCCTCCCTCGTACTCCTCCCTCGTACTCCTCCCTCGTACTCCTCCCTCGTACTCCTCCCTCGTACTCCTCCCTCGTACTCCTCCCTCGTATTTCCTATCTTTCGAGTACTTCTGCTCTTTCTACTTTATTTTTGAATACAGAAATAAATTAACATGTGTGGATAGGTGAAAGAGACATTTCGAAATATCTGTGAATTCTAATTATTGAGATTCAATTTTTAAAATTATCTATACAGGTCTCTAAGTCGGTGTTCTTTTTCTCTCGCCATTGAGTATATGGTGGGAAATTACATACAAGGAAGTTATTGCATATATACATGTGACATTTACCACTGATTATTATGCAACCTGTATGCACATGCATTCGACAGGAATATGAAAGCTCCTTGGCGGAGGCAAAACGTTTCCTGCCGAACATCTTTGTATATGAAGTTGTCTGTAAATCAGGGGATAACTTCACTTGTGTAGCCCTGAGACATTCAATTTTCCTTTTCATTGTCCACAGCGATCATTTCTGTCCCTGTAACTGTATTTGAACTCCTCTTGACTAGTTTACAGTAAACAATGGAACTACGTTTTTGATACATCGGAGTTTGGAACATTAGAACTTGGAAATAACTTGTTATTGATTTAATATATCAAAAATCTTATTTATACAAAGAAAAAAATTCTCTTTCGAGAATTGAAATTCTGAATCCGTTGTTCGTTGTATTTAGCTGTTTAGTGATATTGTATTCATCTCATTTTCAAAGTGCATAATCACATTCCTTATCGAACCCTAAAATCAACAGTCTAAACAACCGTTAAAGACCCTTATTTCTTCAGATATTAGAGCCATATTGAAATTGCCATTTCTCCTTCACTCGTCATTGAAATTAAAATGGCAAAATAAATCTATGAATCTGGAAATAGCAAAGCTTTATAGGTAATGTTTCCCTTAAAGGTATAATGTTAACTTAACCAAGTACTACTCAAACATTTAAAAATGATAACAAGTTTAAATAAGAAATTAAAGAATGGAAATATTAATGGAACTGAATAGTTTAAGGCTTATTCTAGAACGCTCCAGATGGTAAATAGATCTTTGCAAATCATCTTCGTTTTCCAGCAGGATCACCTGGTTGTCAGTATATAACAGTCTTTAAAAATGTATTTTTGTCCAGGTAAATTCCCGAGGGCACCACATTCTTCCACCTTTTAATTATATATCCCAGATAAATGTTAAAGAGTGTTGGTGATAGACTGTCTCCCTGGCTTACTCCTTTATTTATAATCCTCTTCCCGGAAACAAATCCATTGTATTTTAGTGCGATATTAGCATTATCATAACACATTTTTCACCATTGGCACTAGATGACTTAGGTACCCTTATTTCAGAATGCTCCATGATTTACATCGGTTGACATTATCAAAAGCCTTCTCAATATCCGAGAAGGCTAACTGTACTTCTCTATTAAAATCCACTCCTTTCTCAATTATTTGTTTTAATGTAAATATGTCATCTATTGTTGGACGACCTTTTCTAAACCCCCTTTGTTCATGAGGTGGAGTGCAGTCTGCAATTACAGCTTTTCTGTTGTTCACATGTTTTGCGTATACTTTGTAACATGAGTTAAGTAGACCAATACCCCTTCATATGTGACATTTACTTTGATTTCCTTTTTTAATACATAGAGTAATTAATGAATCTAACTACTTATCTAGTATATCACATCTTTGTAAGCATTAATTCATTAAGTGAAGCAGACGAAATATCAGCAACATATTTCCATATTTCATTAATTCTACTTTAACCCCTTCAGGACCACAATCTTTGCTGTTTTTTGGGGGATTTTAATGCATTATCAAGCTCTTTCATATCTACATTACTACATTTCTTTTTGTTCCTTTTTCTTCATCCAGCGTATACATTTCTTCAATCTCACTCTATAATTTTACAAAGTACTCTAACCACTCTTTCCCGAAAATTATATTCATTCTTGCCGTATCTGCTTCTTCTAAATTTATTGTTTTAACACTTTATACGATGTACATGTATTTTGTCTTTCGAATAAGTCATGTTCTACCATATTCACATGTCTATCCCAAGATTATTAATGGAGCTAGAATTTAAGGAATTTAGTTGTGTTTTCATGCATATGTAGATGGCAACGTTCATTACACAATGTTTCTGAACGAATATCTTTGCTTCAGACGTTAGGGTAGAGACAAATAATCGCATTTCAGTTTTGGAACTCACTCATCCTATTAGTCTATGCACCTTATCCCATTAGACATTGCACTCATCACAATTGTTATGCATTGTTACGTGGTTCTTAAGTGCTCCTCGCCCGTGATGCGGAGCCATGAAAAAGTAGCGCGGCTTCACGGTAAGACTCGCCGCAGCCCATATGGTGTCCATGTGCAGTTACTTACCCAAAGGTTCGAACATTGTGTTGTTGCTGATGTACTCTTAACTATTTTGTGGGGGTATAATTTAGACTACTTTTATTACATAATTACTTCTATTATATAAGGAAAAATTATTAGATTTCGGTTTTTATACAAACCTATTTTGACCTTGATGCAATTTTGGATATTATTTCAAAACAATAGAAAAGTTACTGATTACGTGAATTTTCACAAAAAGTACCCCAAATCCCTTTCCTAACCTTTAAAGCAAAATTGAAAATTGCACTCTCAGTTTTTCATGGATATCCGAAAATAGCGAGCGCGTCCACTAATGTAGGGCAAACATTTCTGCGGGCCCCTACAATTTCTTTGAATCGCATAAATACTTAAATTTTATTAATATTGATAATATTTTATGCGAGTGTAAAATATGACATTTTTTACTATTCAATTATTTTGTAAACGAAATTTGCTTTTTTGTAGTTTATTTTGATTTTTTTCATTTTCTTGTGACGTACCTGTGTTTCACGGGGGTCTCATTATAGTGTGTCAGCATAGTGATGGTAAAACTTAGAAATAGAGTGTTCCTCTCTTCAGATTCTCAACTTGGCTATTTTTAAGTAATGTTATCTTCTTAACCGAACGCATACTTCATTCACTGAACTTCAACTTCACTTTTCTTGCGCAGATTACGCCTCATGGCTCTGGCCTCTCACTAAGACGACCGTTCCCCCTCCACTTTCCACGGCCTCGAGACGACAATCTACTCAGTGTTTCCTCTATTCGTCTGACCATACCCACTAATTGTACACAGTTGCTTATAGATGTTTTCCCAACGGCTTTTTCCAGCCGTCATCCGGTTACCCTTTACGTCCAGATGCGACGCATATTCGACCATACACTAGACACCAACACACTTGCGGGCTCATCTGGTCTGGAGTCAGCTGAGCGCGAGGCCCTCCATGAGAACACATATTAGAGACAAGGGAAAAAGAACCAGTCCACGGCGGGGATCGAACTCACTACCCTTCGGACCGAAACGCTGAGTCGGTACTCGCTCGTAGTCAACTCGGCCATCCAGGATCGGCTACTATTGAATACCTTAAAATGGCCCTGCCATTTCCTTCGCAGGAACAAATTGAACAGCACGATAAATCGGAATTAATGGGTTCGTCAGTTGAGCAAACAATTACACAGCAAGCGCATATTAAATTCAATTTTATAAATAGAGAAAGTAGGAAGTGTATCACGTTGGACCACGACTATCGGACCCAACGCTACTCTCTGTTACGCAAGTGTCTATTTACAAACTTGCCAAGTCCGTGTCGTAACCTTCACGAGGGCGGAAGGATTTTGAAAGTTTCAGAGGCTGCTGTCCACGTAGACGCTGACCCGTGTTTGGCAACCTCCTCTTCCAGTAGCCCTTCATTTGCATAACAAACTCACTACTAACAAAATATGCTCTTAGTGAACATGTGATGTGTTTATTTGTAATTTCTCGTTCGTAGTCACCGGCACGGGGTGTTTCTGTAATGTAAAGGTATTACTCTTCATAAAGTTCGCTCGACGCTTGAGTAGGGATCTTCAGTTTCTACTTGGAAAACGTGATGGAGATGTGTGTCAAATAGCTGCGCCTTCACGGCCGCATATTGGAGGTTTAAGGTGTATCAAAATCACTCAAGTGTTCATAACAACGCAATGCTGCATCTCTATTCAAAGATCTTCCCCGGGCACGTTTGTGGGTTGTACACTCCGGCTTCCTCTCACTGTGGCGGTCGGTAGGTTGCGAATTAGGGGGGGGGGCGGCCAGTATGGTATGGCGGTATGTCCAAACTATCACACACATTTTACCCCTTGAAAATATTTCTTGAACGAGAAAACTGTAGCATGTAATGTACAACAGATTTGCACGTACCGGGATTTTAATCTTTGTCTAGGACAACTTATACTTCGATGACAAAGATACAGTTTTGCTCACACGAAAACAAGAGATGATTTAAAAAAATATTTCCAGCAAAGCAAACAATTTATGAAATAAGATGAAAGGGTCGGTATTCTTAGCTTAGGTAATGAGCGTGGACTCTGCCAAACAAATCCTTAAAAGTTTCCCTCACCTAACTCGCAGGACTCCCTCTCTTTCTCAAGCGTCCATTGCCTCGCATGTATTAACTACAGACGGACCCGCCATAGTCCACGAAACGATCTATTTTAAAACCATTTTTCTTTCGCTTAAGCGAGCACATACAACTAAATTCGTCCCCAAAAATTGCTCTATCGGAATTTCATTCCCTTGAGAGCGCACGCTTTCTGACTGCCGTCTGGATTAATGCCAAAATTATTTATTTATGGGGAGTCCTTCAACCGCTAATGATATAGAGGCTCATGATGAGAAGATGATTGTGGTAATGATGTATAAATGATGAAATGATAGGCTAGGGAGCCGGAAGAACCCCAAGAAAACTTGCCGAAGAGCGCTGTATTCATTACACATTACACGTGGTTTGGCTCAAACTCGGACTCCAGTAGTGGAGGGGGGGTGCTCTAGCCATTGCACCACGAGCTCCTTCAATAACGCCGGAAAGCAATCTCCAACAGGAGTTATATAATCCTTGGTTTTTTGGACTAGGAACCCTGTTAAAGCGCTCCTCTAGCAAGAAATTACTACCCGGTCAATGGATTTTCTTTCTTAATTTGCTGCATCTTTTCCGCCACATTAGCCCTTAGCTCTTCTGTGACAAGAGCGTGTAATCTGTGAAGTAATACATCGGTAAGAGTTTGGAATTTTGTCTCGTCACGTCGCAGAGAGTCAATGCCTTTTATCCCTTCGACCAGGGACCAGTTCTGCGCCGTTAGTAACCGGGGTTTCCAGGGGGGCACGCTACCAAGAATGCATCGTCTAGAGTTGCTTAACTTTCGCAACTTCGCGAAGCATCGTTAAGCAATTCGGCTAACGACGCCGGCACGTTTGGTTGATGGAAAGATACACGAATCCCTCCATGGTAGGGTCAAATCCTTCAATTTCCCCTGAGCGGGGATCGGATTGGTATTCCTCCAGCAAATCCGAAACCCAACTGGGACCACCTGGGCTCAGCTCCTTGCACGCTATTTGGCACCGACAAAGTTGGTCCACCGAAACACCAAGGCAACTGGCTTTGCATGGCTCGTGTTCCACCATACGCAGAACCGACATCTTACTATCACTCTGCAAGGAGTACGCAGAGCTTGTGCAGCAGCATTTTCTCTCCTCTAAAGATATTCAATTTTATGCGAATGCCAGCTCTGCGTAGAAAAGTGCTTCCCGGAGGTCTCCGACGACCTCCTATAAGAAAAAAAGCAACTAACGAACGGCCAACCGCGAAAGCGCATTTCCGGCATCTCGCTGCCATCAATTGTGCGCCTTTCACCTCCTGTCCGGGGGGATAGTGCGTGGTTTGGATCTCGCGGAGTGTGGCGCCTGCCCCGTCCCGCCCCCCGCTCGTTCACTCCTCCCGCCAGGTCACCCCCTCTCCCCCACCTGCTGGCCGGCCGGTGGCAAAGGCGTTGCCCGGGAGGAACCTGTTTTAAAGGGGCTGCCAGCAGAAGCGGTAGAAAACGTCTCCAGTCTTAAGTCAGACTCGTTTATGTAGCTTCCCGTCCATAAAAAGAGGCCGTGAAAGTGCATTTGGTGCGTTAATCTACGTAGTGCGAATTACGATAGCAGCTGGCGTTCCGGGGGCGTTCCGTTCGTAGGCAAGTTCAAATTCCGTTGCGGAACATTTTTGGGTGCTAGAAGCTTAGTATCTTGATTGCACGACACCACTCCCTAAATGATAAATCTACATTGATCGTTAATATCGTAACGAGGCATTTATTGTCCAATTTCAATCATTGAAATTAATATCGAGTGAAATTGAAAGTAGTATATGGCCGTTGTTCTTTTAAATTTGAAGGGGCGCGATTGACTTAAAACCACTAATAGACATTTTTGTTACACTAATGAGTATTTATAGCCACATTCCACTTTTCGGTATTTAATTTGTTTTTAAATCGGGATAGTTCAGTAACCTCGTCTGATGCTTCATGAATATCACTTAGTATCGGAATGCGATAGCTATGATATAGGAAATCCACGAAGTTGCATTCAGTTACAGTAACATTTTTATGCTACTGTTGGAGAAGCTATTGAAAGATCAATGGTACTTGTTACTAATGTTAATGTGAGTTCACCGGAGTTGATGATGTCATGGTCGTCAATTACTTTTTCCAATAGTCTCTTTTATCAATTTTGTTCGGTCTGCACATGGAGTGAAGACAGTGGAAGTCCCCAAGAATTATGATTTTTTTATTATAGTCGCATCAACAACTGCGGTCATTAGTGACTACTTTTAATATAACTTTACAATATTAATATAGCAACTTAACAATATATTACAGTATTAGTATGTTGAAAGAGACATGTATTTTTATGTTACAATATTCGTTTCCAGTATCCACACTAATATACCTGTTGCAATTAGATTTCCTTGAGAATATTGCTGTCTTTACAGAATTTTAATATCTTATTTTGGTAATCGTTGGATGATAGCACCAAGTCGGGGTTTTGCTCACCTTCTAGGTATGTGTCTGCTGTACACATAGGACATTTAGCTAAAATCTGTTTTAAAGTTAAGAAGGGTATCACAGTGCTGGTAGGTGAGTGGAGGATTTCCAGTTGAGTATTGATGACTGCACTTGCAATGACCGGTTCTTGTTATTTTTACTTAATTTTTTTGAGAATTTTTTGCATGTTTTCAGAGAGTAAATATTTTAACTTGTTTGTGCAGAGGGATATATTTCATGGTTTTCTGGAGGTTGTTACACTTTTCATCCATTATTTTCTTGATGTGTTCATAAATCCTTGCAGGTGTGCGATATTGTTAAAATACTTTCTTTTTCGGGCAACATTAAGTACTGCACCTTGTGGTAGTCCATTCTCCAGGTGTTGTACTAGTGATAGGTTACCATTAACACTCACATTAAAAGTTCTTTCTGTGGTAAAATTTTTGATGAATTGAAATATGTTACCTTTAAGTCTATATTCCTGTAATTTTGTCATTATTCTATGGGTTCATACCATGTCCTAAGCTTTTTCGACTTACTGCTAAAACTTGTTTGTTGGCAAGGGCTTCTTGGATGTACTTCAATACTTACTAGGTGATAAGTAGTTGAGTATCCTGTTCTGAAACCAAATTTATTGTTGGATATGATATTTTTAAAGTCTAGAAACCATCTGAGTCTTAATTTAATTATTTTTTCCAGAATTTTGGACATATTGCATATTAGAGAACTGGGTCTAATTTTGTTCTATTGTGGGGTCTTTCCCTGGCTTTGGTATAGGTATAACAATAGCGCATCTCCAAAGTTCAGGAAATACATTTTTATTCCATATTATGTTATACATATTTAGTAGTTTCTTTTCCATCTAGGTGTGGATTTTGTAAAAGAATGAATAGAATGTTGTCTGGTCCAGGTGAAGAGTTCTTGGTCCTGTGGATAGTGGAATTGTTTGTTGCCTCGTCTTCGTTATTTGTAAATTCTGTAAGGTTCTCTTGATCTTTTTGCGCTGCAAGAAGGCTTTTGTATAGTTTTTTTTGAGCTAGATTTTTTGTCAAAGCTACGTGCAATTGAATTTTCTATTTCATTAGGGTCTCTAATGATTTGGTTATTTGACAGTAAAAAATTTGTTATCTTTCTTTGTTCTTTGAGATAGCTTTTATTTTTTGCCCATGACTCATTAATACTATTATTATGTATTGATTGACTTGAAACAGTTATACCAGGAGTTTGCTTTACTTTCTTTAATGGTTCTCTTTGTAGCAGCTCCCATCTTTTTGTATTGCATTTTATTTTCTTCGGTATTATGTTTCTTATATTTGTTGAAGGCATATTTGAATTTTTTCAAAGCTAATTTGTATTTGTCATTCCGCCAATGCACTAGTTTGCGTCCGTTTGCTGATTTCGTTTCAGCTGATCCATTTGCAGTTTTGGTGATGACATCATTAATTGATTAATGATAATGCCAATGTTTTCTGTTTATAGAAGGATATTAATTTTAGGTAGGTACTTTTTGATCAGGTCATTATAAATATTCCAGTTAGCGTTATTGTATCATCATATTGTATCCATCATGGGATTGTTTGATCATGGTTATAAATGTTGGTAGTGTTGTTTATGTTTATAAAAAATAGGGAAATGTCACTATCATAGGGGTAGTATAAAATGTTATATGAAAATTTATAGGCATACTAGCTGACCCGGCCACGCGTTGCTGTGGCTAAAGTTTTTGTTATAATACATTATAGTAAACAATCTAAGAGGAACAATAAGAGAACATCAGTCACGGAGTCCACTATGCTTTTTCACACAGATGGTATTTGTAAAAAAATATGGTGATCTCCTTATTTGACTTTCTACTACTATAACCCTTTAGTACAATGAAATTATTTACCAATAAAGACGAAAATATTGATGTTGGTATACAAATTCACTGGATTGAGATTTGAAGGGGAAGTACGTTGAACACAATTAATTAAAATGTTCTTACACTTGATATTAAGCAGAAATCAATAGGTACAAAATAAAAATTTATCAGATTTATTATTTCCATTTAATTTGTATAACAAATATAAGTACTATTCAATTATAAATACTTTCAAATTCAATTTAATTTAACACCAATCGGTGCACAATGTTTTTGGTTAACCTGTCTTTAGCTAACACAAATATATTAGACGGTTTCCCAACACGTGAACACGCAACATATAGTTGCCCATGAGAAAAACATGGATTTTCCAAATCTAAACCACAAATGGACATTGTTTGACCTTGAGATTTATTTATAGAAATGGCGAAAGCTAAACGAATTGGAAACTGTAGCCTTTTGAAGGGTATGGTAGAATCTGATGGTATCATCGGAATACGTGGCAGCAGGACCACTTTTCCTTTAAACTTCCCAGCCAAAATGGTTGCTTCAAGAATGTTTCCGGTGATCTTTTTGATGACCAAACGCGTACCGTTACATAATTGAGGTGGATTCAAATTACGGAGGAGAATAATAGTGGAACCAATCTTTAATCGAAGATTATGTGGTGGCATTCCAGGGATATCTAATGAATTTAAAAATTCAATCGGAAAATTTACACTTTCATTTTCATCAACAACAGTATCGATTGATTTAAAAGACATCATATCGCCTGGTAATAACTGTAGTATCTGGAAGTTAATTTCGTCAACATCAACGTTTTTGGCTGCCAAAATCGCCCGTTGACTAAGCCATTCATGATTCAAATAATTATTCTGTATATCCGGGAAAATACACTGAATCAATTCATTTTTATCCTGAACAACAGTGCAAAAATTGTCTGGTAGTTTAATGCATTGCGTATTTGGTTGCAGTTCTATTTTACCGTTCCCAATATCTAGTAGTTGTTCGGAAAATATTTGTGCTGATGGATCATTTTGCAATTGTACTCGCATATTTATGGTCAATCGAAGTGTTTCAACACTTCGCCATAAGAATGATTGTTTCAAACATGCATTAATCTCATCCGCGAAAGTAGAGCGAGGTATAACCGGTAAGGTCTGCCGGAAGTCACCAGACAAAAGTAAGATAGCACCACCGAAAAGTTTATTATTGCTGTTTAAATCTTGCATAGTTCTGTTTAATGCTTCAAGTGAATATTTGTGTGCCATTGTGCACTCATCCCAAATTATTATAGAACTCTTCCGCAACACTGCAGCTATTCCACTATTCTTTTTGATGTTACACATTGCATCTGGTTTATTATGAACGTCCAATGGCAGCTTGAATGTTGAATGTGCTGTTCGCCCACCATCCAGTAAAGTAGCCGCAATGCCTGACGATGCTACTGCTAATGCGATTTTTTGTTGCGACCGTATTTTGGCAAGAATCAACGATATTAAAAATGTCTTACCGGTTCCACCGGGTGCATCCAAGAAAAAAAAACCGCCTTGTTCAGCAGCAACAGCCAGCATAATCCGATCATAAATAATTTTTTGTTCTGCTGTCAGTAATGGTTCACTGTTCATGATAATTGTTGCTAAACTTTCATGGTCATATTGATTTTCTCGTTGTAAATCGGTATTGACTAAGTCGGTGGCTGGACGATTAGGTGATGGCATACCATAATGATTAAGTGGTAAATTTGAAATAAGAACACATAAATCCTCGATCAAGACCAATGCTTCATTGTACATCTCTGGTGTATAATCTATGTTTTGGCATTGATTTGTTTGTCTAATTCGGTGCAATATGTCTTCTGTCATACAATTTTTATATTTTTCCCACAAAGTTTGTGCTTGCGAGGGATAACATGTCGTCAAAATAATTGCAAACAACTGACGAATGTTATTCGGTGTTGATGTCAACGCAGCATCAGCAAGCGTTAAGTCCCAATGGTTATCGTCTTCTAGCAATTGCAGTTCACGACATGCATCCTGGTATGTATTGAATACTCGACCATTAACTGTTCGTAAAAATTCAAAAGACGTTGGTCCGGGAACATTCACCAATAACAAACGTAAATAGAAGCACTCACGTTGCTTTGGATGTACCGTGTAAAGTCTCCCCAATGTCTTAGCTTTGAATATGCCTGTAATGGAAGGATGTGGTTTTCCTTGTTTCCGTGGCTCCCATTTTTTACTGGATTTGTTCCATGTGAAATAACGTGGAACATCACCAAACACCAATGTCTTCGCGAATTGGCCAAAAACATCAGGTTTTTGACACAATGTAAAAAATTCAGTTAGAGTCGTTTTCGGAGCTTCGAACGCTCTTTGGAGAACATTTTTTTCAGTGAAGTATACACGTTGACCGTTTTCAAGATGTATTGCCAGATGTTGGACAGCAGGATCTCTTTCGTGGATGGGAAAGCTGAGAATATGCCAAATAGCTTCATTGCTGCTAATGTATCTGCCCATTTGGTATCGTGCTATTTCGTCATTTTTATTTATGTTTTGTACTTCAAATATGGCCAAATCACTGCCTTTGTTTACATATTTACAAATATACTTAATTGATTTAACAGAACTGCAAAGCTCAACATTGATATGAGCTTTGTAAGTTTTTGAAAGTAGTGGTGAGTATGGTACCACCCACTGATTATCAAACTCAACTTGATTTGGAAAGTTCGGCAGTCGCATTGTAAATGTGTGGCCACCATTCTCAGTACTTCTGCGGCGATACATTGGATAACCATCAATATCCGTGATCGTGTCATTCGTATACGGCTTTGGGAATTTTTTTTTACATTTTCCATTTTCCATGCACGGTGACGTCATGTTGAAAGCACCGCATGGCCCATGGATCATGTGTTTGGTGACAATATCAAATAATTCTTGATCAATTAATGGGTCTGGAATTTCGGCTGAAATTATTTGATCGATTTCTTCAGGACGGATTCTATCTTTAAGCCAAACCAAAATGTGGGCATGAGGCAAACCTCGCTTTTGCCACTCTATCGTATACAGCCAACAACGTGTGATACCAAAAATTGAATATTTAACAATAAAATCAATTAAGGATTTCAATTTTTGTTTAAACACACGTGCAGTTAAATCATGACGATGAATGGCTTGTTGTTCTGGCAATAGTAAAGTTTGTATCTCTTCCCAATTCGGATTACATGTGAATGTAATAAATAAATCCGGTCGGCCGTAATGACGTACGTAAGTCATCGCATCTTGTATGTATTCCTGCATGTTCCGTGGACTGCCGATGTAGCTTGAAGGTAAAATGAAAGCATTACCGATGTCAATGGGATTTAAATTTCCATCGATGTTTCCAGCAACAGCATCTCGTAAGTGAATATATTCTTCCGATCGTAGTTTTGCCTGGTTGAATCGAAGGAATCGCAAGCGTTCGCTTTCGACCTTAGCATACATATCAACAATGTATTGATGGAACAGCTGACGATATCGAAGGATATAATTGTCTTGATGTTGTCTAACCATTATTCGGTGTGCGTAGTAGTTCATTGATCTAACTTTATTATTTCTGTAATCACCTAAAAAAATAAAAAATTAAATGCAATACGAAATTAAAATCTATACATACAGTAAGAAAGTAAATAGATAATTGTAAAATTTACCGGTATTTGGATCATACTGTTTGATATTAAGGTGATATTCATCTTGTCCTTGCCAAAATATCAATGGATATTGTAGTGCGTCATATGAACGGTGTAGATCCGAAATCGTACTGACAGTGTTGTCTCGCCGTGTAATTTTTATAGATCTTTTGTCAACTGGATCACCAACCATGATAACAGCAACCTCATCAACAGTTGGAGCGTTGAATCTACCAGCATGTTCACCTAATGGTACTTTGTCGGCTTTTATGACGATTTGATAATTGTCATTTTGCAGTCGTGGCGAAACTCTTTTGATCAATTGAATTAGTTGATTGTGATCTTCTAAAAAATTTTCCAATAATATCACAATTGCTCTTTCCTCTGCTTGTTCAATAAAATTATACAGGCACCGAGTCGTCACGCGCTCTTCACAATCGCCCATAAAATAAATTTGAAGAAATTTTGGATTGTTATCAGGCATTGGCATCAGTGATCCGATTTTATGGTACACCTGGCCTTGAATTTTGAATGTAGTTTCAAAATTACGTCCATCGGATGCACGATCGCAAATTTTAGTTGCCCCAAATGACGTCATTTGGAAGCAAGAATTAAATTTGCGTATCTTACGCAAAAATAATTTGGAATCATCTGAATTGCCAGTAAGAAGGGATAATAAAGGCTCCGGCGGAGCGGGTAGAGGTGACAGCACAACTTTTCCTGATGCGCAGCACATGCCGGCTGCTTCATTCCGAAATTTCAATGCCTGACAATATTGACATACTTTATCCATTCCACCGATAGCAATTTTTGAATGCGCCGAGTAGTTAATATCTGGTGCATATTCAAAGGCAAGCCGAACGAATGATGCACGTGTTAATGAGCGGCTGATCCGTTGCCTTTGTCGATCTAGTCCTCGTATTGTAGCTATGTTTCGTTCTCGTGCCGCTCTTGTTCTCGTAATATTCTGTTGCAGACGTTCGTCACGCTGTTCTTGAGATTCTTGTGTACGACTTTCTGCAGTCCTGATTCTTTGAGCTGCATTTCTTGTTTCGATTTGTTCTGGTAATTGCTGAGCTCTTTCAACACGTTTGCGTCGTGACCCTTTGCTGCTCGCGTTGTTGAGGTTAGATTTTTTCGGTGGCATTTGACTGAAAATAATAATAATAATAATAATAATAATAATAATAATAGTTTAAATATTAGAAAGAGGAACTGAAAAACATGTTATCATAGCACATTGAAATAATAAGTGCAAAATAATTTTAAATGGAGGTAAAATAATCTTAATATATATAAATCCGTTGCCTTTGTCGATCTAGTCCTCGTATTGTAGCTATGTTTCGTTCTCGTGCCGCTCTTGTTCTCGTAATATTCTGTTGCAGACGTTCGTCACGCTGTTCTTGAGATTCTTGTGTACGACTTTCTGGAGTCCTGATTCTTTGAGCTGCATTTCTTGTTTCGATTTGTTCTGGTAATTGCTGAGCTCTTTCAACACGTTTGCGTCGTGACCCTTTGCTGCTCGCGTTGTTGAGGTTAGATTTTTTCGGTGGCATTTGACTGAAAATAATAATAATAGTTTAAATATTAGAAAGAGGAACTGAAAAACATGTTATCATAGCACATTGAAATAATAAGTGCAAAATAATTTTAAATGGAGGTTAAATATATATAAATATATATAAATCTCGTGTCACAGTGTTCTTATGATATTCTCTTGAATACGTTCGTTACACTGTTATTGAGATTCTTGTGCATGACCTTCTGCTGTCCTGATTCTTGGAGCTGATTTTTTACCATAGCAGCGCCATCTATTGATTACTTACTCAACCCAGTCGAACATTCACCAATAACAAACGTAAATAGAAGCACTCACGTTGCTTTGGATGTACCGTGTAAAGTCTCCCCAATGTCTTAGCTTTGAATATGCCTGTAATGGAAGGATGTGGTTTTCCTTGTTTCCGTGGCAGCACAACGCGTGCAACGCGTGGCCGGGTCAGCTAGCTGATTGTTGTATTCTTAATATATATAAATCTCGTCTCGTGTCACAATTTTTGTCCTCAATGGACTCCTAAACCACTTAACCGATTATAATAAAATTCGCACACCATGTGCAGTTCGATCCAACTTGAAAGATAGGATAGTTTAAATCTCAAATTATAGTCGCAATTTTAATTTATTGCTAATTATTTGTCTGTTATTATTTGACAGTCACAATTATCTACAATTATTACAACAATCAAATTTGTAATAAATTAGCAATAAATTAAAATTGCGACTATAATTTGAGATTTAAACTACACTATCTTTCAAGTTGGATCGAACTGCACATGGTGTGCGAATTTTATTATAATCGGTTAAGTGGTTTAGGAGTCCATTGAGGACAAACATTGTGACACGAGATTTATATATATTAAGATTGCGTGGAGGAGATAGAAATATCAATGGCACTTTAATTGTTGTTACTGGTATTGATGTAAGTCCTCCAGTATTAAGAACAATTGTATAGATACAATAGACTAGAATTTCCTCAAGCATAATATCTCTGCTGTTAGTTTTATTAGATCTCCAAATTGGATTATGTCTGTTGAAATACCCCATAATGAGAAAGGTTTTTGCATCTTGTTAATAATATCACTGTCTTCTTGTTCAGCAAACTGTAGGCTATTTGGTAGGTAGATATTACTTATATTAATTTGAACATATGACAAGATCCTTATAGCATTAACTTCAATGTTTGATTGCATAATCACTTCTTCATATGGAATATGGCCTTTGATGAATATAGTAACACCGCCACTGGCATGATTGGTGTTAGGTCTGCTTTTGAAGGAGCAATTAAACCTTAGTACGAAATGCAGATTTAAAAAGTGGTGAGGGATCACTTGTGGACATTTTTTGTAAGGTCATTGTGACTTTGTATATCCCCAGATTCAATATTTTTTTCCATTAATTGTGGAATTTTGAAAATCACAGGATTTTTTCCTAATGCGTTTAGATTCCGTGGCAGCACTGCTTAAATTGGTAGTCTCATGTTAATTAGAAATGTTATGTGAAGGATATTGCCCAGCTAAGTGCCCTGTTTGGCGACAAAGCAAGACATTTCATCACTTGTAAAAAATATCCTGTATGTTAAGCCATTATAATACACTGTAGTAGACTCCGTTTCTAGACCCACATCTTCAGGGGCAACATACTGTGGGAACTCAATGTGGGAGAACCCCGGACCAGGAATATCAGCTTTTAGAAATGAAATTTTACCTGGCAATTTGAAATAGTTTGTGGGGAGTACATTCTCTATTACTGAGTGCGAGATGATCGCTACGCGAGTCGCGAATTTACTATCACATCACTTTTGCAAACACTAGCGAACATATTATTTGGCTCTCGCCTATGTCATCTTTTGCTATACTTCAACTTGTCTCGACTTCAATTTGTCTCATCAGTTTGGGAGGTGTTGAGATCAGCAACATGGCTGACCGCATACTCAAGGACAGTAGTGAGGAGATTCTGGAAACCTTAGGATCAAACACTGTACTCCACGAAGCATAGGCCTTTGCCTTTTGGCTCACGCCTTTTGGCTTTTGGCTGCAACATATTTTGAAGCACAGACTTCATTAAATCCGTTCGAAGGCTCCTTCACCTTGCTGAAAAGAACCGAATAATTCGAAAACGATTAGCAAAACTGGGTTTTTCATTTCGCCCCATTTTGCAGTGACCGCCGATTTGGGCTCAAAAGTTCATCCCAAAACCTTGGCAACCCTACCAAAACTCGAAATTTCTGGGTGGTATTTGGGAACCATTGGTCAAGGTATTTGAATAAGATATCCTTTGGCAAACACTAGCAAACATATTCTTTGGCTCACGCCTATGTCCTCGTTCACAATACTGTTTCGACTTCAATTCGCCTCATCAGCTTCGAAGGTGTTGAGATCAGCAACACGGCTGACCGCATACCCAAGGACAGTAGTGGGGAGATTCTGGAAACCTTAGGATCAAACGTGTGATATACTTATGAGTAAACTTATCAAAGTGTATTTTATGTGCCCGCCAAGGCCTTGGAGTGACGGAGGGTGTTGCCGCAGGCGCTGATCCACCTGTCGACGGCGTTCTGCCACTGCGAGGAGGCCGTGCTGGAGGAGCGCGTGTACCCGCCGCTCAAGGACCCGCACGAGGTGCTGCGCGTGGTGCAGTTCCTGGACGACGAGCCGCTGCGCGCCATCACTCCAGAGTGCGTATGCCCCCGCGCCCCCAGACCCCCTCATAACAACCCGTCTCTGCGAGCGGTTAAAATAGGAATGAGACATTGGTGTCCATGTGCACAAAACATCCATGTTCTTTAAAATCACTCGCTGAAGGCCTCGCGTTGCTGGGGTATTCATCATAACATTTTTTTATTAAGCACAAAGGGGAATTCCATCTATTCCTGCCCTATGGCGGAGCCCACTTCTATCTACTCTATCTCCCCTCCGCCCTACCATGCGTCTCTCTGCCTTCCTACTGCAAATACCCTTTCTCTCGTACTCACTACTCACTAAAACACTTTCTCACTAAAAACTATTTAAATATTATTCCTATTCGGGTTGTCGCCCCCAAACTTCTTTCACTTTTTAACTGAAAATAATGATCAAATCTAAACTAAAAAATAAAATGCATTTACTTGTATTCTTTTTGTGGAATTTTATATATTATTCCAATACTTTCAATTAGTTGCCACATTATAAAATTTACTTTTTTTCATCTTTTTTCTTCTCTTCTATTTATAAATAAAAGTTTGAAATTGATCTTGTGTCAATCCACGTTTAAAAATAATTGAAGTAATTTTAATTGAATTTGAGTATCGCTGATACATAGTGGTCGACGGAAAGGAGCCATTAACCACTTAGATTATAATATCTCCAAAAATCCGAGATCACAATGGATCCCGTCTTCACAAAACTTTCTATTATCTAAAATAACAATTTTGAAAACCAGCATTGTCACACATTCAATAACTCCAAAATACTATTTAATAACATTGCTTTAATTTAATTTACTGCCGTTTTACTATAAACTATATTCTTGCCTAACTTTCACCAATGTAATTATTCCTGCATCAGCACCCAAATGTACGCTTTCACTCTCCACCATATTAAAAAAATTTCTCTACCAAAAATACATCCATCAGTCAGTTTCAGAACGTTAATCATTCATAATATGTTTTCGCTCTCACTGTCACTCGCCAACTTGCAAATACATCATAATTATACTTAATTATACTTACTACAACTAAACATGTGTGCACTCGTACCTTTTTACGACAATATCCACATCCATCAGAAAATGATCTCTTCCAAACATTTTGTCTCTCTTCACGTAATGCACTGATACTTACACGCAATTAAAAGGAATATTCAAGTTACTTTTATAACTAATGCGCAGAAAAACTCACTTATATAAACCATAATATTTCGCATTAAACAATTGACAGCGGAATAAACGGTCCTCTAAATATGCAATTCTGTGCATTGAAATCAGTAGGAATCACAGACGTTATCTTGGTGGCGTCAGCTAAACTATTGACATTGATGCACTCTTGAGTGATGTAAAACTAGGAGAAAATGTCAGAAAAGTAATTATTTTGTAAATATATTAAGGTTTATGGTTATAAATCGTAGCCTATAGTACTCCAGACCTTTAAAGGAAGCTATCACAAAAGTTTCATCGGTATTTGTTCAATAGATTCAGAGATTATCGTGCTGTAAGTCAACGCACTTCTGTCTTATTAGTTTAGATTAATGCATTCAAGATCAATTTTTTAAGTCGTTGTTTTGAAATCCATATTTTTGCTCAATGTTTTACGTGGATTTTTAGTAAAACAAACACTTAAGAAGCACATTAAGTCTTTGTATCAGATCAACGACGGAATCCTGGAAGAAGAGATTAACATATATTATTCTATAGTTGTAATAGTTGCGGTATACGCCCCGTGACGTGTCAGTTAGAAGGGTAATGACGTGTCAGTGAACAAAAAAGAAAAGTTTTTAAAAAGTAAATCGTTAATGTTGCTTGATAACGTCAGATACCGCAAAGATTAGTTTTACTGGGATACTTCAATGTCAGGTGTGGAAGGCGAATGCAAGCCAGCTTTAGAAGCACATTGTGAATACCGGATGAACGATAACGAGAAAAGACTGATTAAGCTGTGACAACATTCAATGTAAAAAACAACAAATGGATGTTTCAAACATAAGAAAATTCACCGATACACATGGGTCCAACACACTCAGATCCTGAGGTCTAAAATAAATTGTATTTTTGCCAAACCGCATGCTAAATTAAAAGCCATTTTGATAAATTTAAATTAGGCACAGAAGTAACGTTTGGTACAAATATTGGAGGTATTGTAATAAAGGATTAGTTGAATTACACTGATTGCGCTACCACTGTGCCCACTGAGCTACACCCTCATTACCCCCTCCGCCATTAACGCAGTAACACTATAATGCGCACAGATATTCCGTTCTTAAATTGAGGGTAAAGTTACTGAAAGAAACAAAATTCATATCAGACACTTGACGGTGAGGTTTACAAGTAGGCGACGAGGTAGGTTACGAGGAGGTGACTAATTATGAGGTTTACAAGTAGCTCTGTGGGAATGAAAACTCTTTCCTTGCTCATGCCTTTTATTTTTAAAAAAGGGGCAGTAAAATGTTAGGGTTTCTATTTGAGTTTGCAATTCAAGTGATCGTTATAAAATCGACTAAAGCTAATGAAAAATCAAATGGCCACTTTTAATGCGTTGTGGACTTCAAAATTTTCAGGAAATTCAGAATAGATGAGAGCATACAGCGCATTAAAAGTTAAAATAACTTGCATAAATAGAAAATGTAAAAAAAAACACGAGAAGTCTTGAAAATGATTGCAAAGTGCTTTCTAGCAAAACAAGAACTTGCACTTTGTGGTTACAATGAAATTGATGAAACGTTTTATAAAGGAAATTATATACAGGTTTTTAATCTTTTCAAATGTTAGAAGGGTATAAGCGTGGTTTTGAGTATCTAAAAGTTAAAACACACTACGAAAAATATCTGGAACCTCCCTCTGCAAGGCGCGACAGCCGCCTCGTCACTGATAAGTGATGAGTAGGGGAGGATTTTAATGATATGTCATTTTCTTTCTTTTCACTTTACAACAATGCCTTTTAATATAGGCATATGACATGCCAACCAGAATTTGAACTCCGGAACTGATGGTGGAAGTTTGACAGCAATTTGACAAGTTCAACGCGAGTCGCACCATTGACAAGGAGAGCTTATGGAGCATGTGGAGCTGTTCCATGCATTCAAATCACGTGATTTAGTGTATTATTTTCTATTCCTTGTAAAACGTACGAAAACATTTTATGTTTGAGAAATTTTGTTTAGGTATATTTCTGAAAATTGACAAGATTACAAAACCACACTCATTTTGAAACGCTTGGCTATGATAAAAGTATCAATATTGAAGTAACGATTGAGTTAAGAACAAACTATCTACTAGCTTCTATAATGAAGGTGTAGCACACCTACAAAAAAAACTTGGATTTCAATTAGAACATTCAGTTGTTATGATGAAAATCGGACTTTTTACTACACCTGTATTTATGAGTTGTATTCTTTCATGGATAAAAATTTAAAGAAAACAAATTGGAACAAGTTTTTAAATTACCTACGGACTATGAAGTACTAAAAATTAAAACCTTGGTTTTCGGAATATTCTGTGTGCTTTTGACTTGAAGAAGCGCGATAGAATATCGAACCACCACCAGCTTACGTGGCTCAGATCAACAGATGTCAGTGCAGTGCCTCTGACCGGGCGGTCCTAAGGTTCGAGTTCCGACAGAGGCAGATTTTCGACACTAACTAGATAGCTAGGTCGAGTTCAGCCGCTGTCTGCAAGAGAACTCTAGCGACCGATTGCTCTGATCGGTAATTTTCCGTGCTTTATCCGATCAACACCCGGCGAATGCCGGCTCAGTACCCTTAGCGGATCGAGTTCAATCTTCCCTCCCTATCCGTTGCCATATGCTCACCCCTTACTTAAATAAACTTACACTCACGGGCCCTATACTACCACACTTGTCGGGAGCTTAGACCTTGTCCCGGCTGGGGTGATGCCACATTGGTTGGAGATACCTTGTTGGAGTAAAACCAAGCAAGCCGACGTAAAGGTCTGTGCCGGATATCGTCATACTTGTACAGCGGGAGTAGATCACGGGCACCTCAAGAGAAAAAACGTACCCTACTCTTCTGGGACTTCTCACCATATTTATTTATTTACGTTAAAGTTTTTATAATATAAAGTATAATATAAAGTTTCTACGTAAAGTATTTAGTTAAAAACTGTGTGTGATGTGCTATGGGGATAAGTTAAATTGAAGTTACATTTGTATGTCCAGAAGCAAAGAAGGGGCCATATCAGCATTTACCCGAGAATCAGGGAAACTGGATGAAAACCTGATCGAGATTTGGGGGGGGGGGCATTGACCCAGAAGTTGAAGTACAATACTTGTTACAGGTTCCTTACAATTACACAATCCAAATGGTATATAATACATTAAATGTCATTGTTAAAATTAATGGATGCGGTAGTCTTTAATTGTATAGAAACATTTGTGCAGCAGAAAGGATTTTACTTGGGACTTAAACTTTTGTATCGAATTGAATCATTTAATGTCATCTGGCACGGTGTTGTAAAATAATCTACATGTATTATGTGTGATTTTTTTTTGTAGTGATCTGTTGATACTGTCACCTGATGAATATGATTACTACGTCGAGTGTTGTAGTTATAGACAACGGCGTTTGCTGAAAATATATTCCCGCCCTTAAGTAAGTCATTTTTGACAAAAAACACTGATTGATATGTGAAGAGACAACGTAATGGTAAAATACCTAGATTAATAAAGAGAGGCTTACAAGAATCACTTGGGTGGGATTTGCTTATTATTCGTACAATTAGTTTTTGTAATCTAAAAGTCCAATTGCCTTCTAGAGTAAAAAACCTTAAAATTTGCTTAAAATAGTTAAACTTCACAGGTTCTCGAGGCCGTACGATTAATAAACAATCCACACGGCGGGAAAAATCCACTAATTAAGAATCTGAGGTTTGAGTACCGCGATGAAGGTGGTCGTAGAGATCCTCATGTGCCAATATTCATATAAACATATAAACATCAAAGAACCGTGTCTCATCGTAGAGAATGTCATGTGTCATTCAAATAAACATCTAAAAACATGTTTTGAAAGACGGATAACTAAAACTACTTCAACCATTGAACTTTCACGCGAGTGCAATTATATTTTTTAACGATGTATTATACGCGCACGTTTTCTTGAGCCCCGGGATAACTACCTCCACTCCTTTGCCCAGATTAGTTGAATGAAGAATAAATGATATTGACGAAAGTTGTTGACAAAATCTGATAATCGAAAATGTTAGCTACCGTGTAATAGAAAATATTTTGTATCGAAAAAACTGCAAATTTGATTCAAAATTCCTTTCTTCAAAATAACCAAAACTCCCCACTCTTCTTGCAACTAGCAAAGCAAGGGCTCAAGAAAACGTCCGCGGATAATACTTTGATGATTCAGTTTTTAATGAAACAAAGAAACGAGACCTATTAACCAGCTCGCGTTAACCACAATGCGAATCATTCACTCTTATCCATTACACATTCGTAAATAATTTCCTTGATAGTGGCAACAATCAACGAATTTATTCTGTTATTTATAAAATTTCAATAATAATTTAAATTGTGTTAACAATTTAATTGCAGGTTTCGGGTGAAGTGGTCAGAAAGCGACCGGAGTGAAATTGTCACCAAGACTTCTGACTTCAGCTCCATTAAAACTGAATGTTAATACACGCGGAATGTCGTAAATTGTGTGAGTGGTAACAATAATCCCAGGTCTATTCAGCGACATTCATTGCCCTTGAATATATATTTCTGTTTTTAAACGTGACGCGCGAAGGCCTGTCTTCACAACGGAATAATCTCACGTGCCGCCAGTTGTCGCAAGATTGCAAGCAGTGCTTGATACGGTCGCGATCTAGCGGTACGACCGAGAAAGACGCGAAATGCCGTGTGATATTCCATCGTGAAGACAAGCCTTCGCGCGCAACGTTATAAAAACCGAAGTATAAACATGTCCCTAAAATATTATGGATGTTATACGCGACAATATTTAGAGAACATTTCAATTAACACGGAAGTTTAGTTTTCAACATTCTAATATTTATATTTTATATGCTACGTTTAATTAAAAAAAACACATTTCTGAAGTTTATATTATATTTCAGACCCCAGTTAAATATTTAATTGAAATAAAGCTTTCGAAATATCGTAGAAGAGCAAAGTTATGTTTAATAATGAAATTTTCGAGAAAAAAATTGAAATTGTTTTTGAAAAATTTAATTTTTGTATTTTTGGAAAATTGACAAAGTCTGACTCAAAAGTAACTTGCAATTCTAATATTTAGAAACTCCTGCAAATAAAATTATTTAATTACTTTATATACAAAAATATATTTTATTTAAAAAAAATAGTTCAAAGAAACGTAGGGAACCTTCAAAGAAAAGTGGAACTTTTCCAATCCTTGAAAATGAGGTTTTAATGCAAATCGAACTTTTACTTCATTTATGTGCCCTGCCTCTTTATATTTATGCAAAAAATTTTATAAAAAACTTAAATCCGCTTTTGGGAAGAAACTGAAAATGTAGGGGCTTAATTAAATGTTAGTCTTCAAAAAGTAAAAGATTCGTTTGTAAATCGCCACGAATCTAGTTCGGTGAGATGAATCAGGAAATATTCGTTTGAGGGAAAATATTGTGTTCAGTGTAGGCTCTCGTTCACAGTCTAACTTACGGGAATTGTTTTCGAAAAATAGTTCATCGCTTTAAGGAGATTGCTATCAAGGAGATGTAAACAAATCAACCCTAAATTGTATTAGTGTTGAGTTTACGCTGCCAATATTGGGTTCATAACCCTTCATCATTTATTTTGTCTTGTCCAAAATTGTTAATGGCACAAAAATATAGAGAATATAACAACTTTACGAAGAGAGTTTATTCTCACATTTCAAATCCGGAGACCCGTTGCTCGTTGTAAAGAGTACTGCTTGTGGTAATTTAATTCGTTTGTGATATACCTCCTTTGTTAAGACATTTACACACCTAGTGACGAATTCAGAGGAAACACAGTTTTGGAACTAACATGAGATGACACCCCCGGTAATCACTCAGCCCCAGTCTTTATCACACTTTACACAACAGTCCATGGACGGCACCCATCCAGAATAAGCAAAAACAATCACTCGCCACATTGCTGCTGAAAAAATATGAGAATCACTGCCACAAAGCCACAGAAGAGGCTTCAACGATTAAAACAATACCTCTTGTGTGTTTGTGGTTTGTTTAAATTGGGTTTTGATGATCATGGATATCCTCACCCTAGTCTCGAGTGAATAGCTTCCTAGGTAATGCTTGTCAACTGGCCTATACCGTAAAATTAATGAGTCATTTTTTAAAATATCACACGTATTACGAAGTACATTTTAATTTTGAAATTACTAGACAACATTGGAATATGAGTGAATGAAATATCAAGAAACGTCTCTTGAAAATGTTAATTTAAGTAAGAGGAATTATAGAAACACTTTCCCTTTACATTTCATTACAAATTAGAAACTTTGCAGAGCGGTTTCAATTGACATCAATTTTCTGGTGTTAAATTTGCTGTTTCGAAAAATGTATTATTAAATACATACTAAAAAACAAACTTCAAATATTTATTCAGTATATATTTTCTTGTTGTCTGTCTAATAAAATCGAGAAGCAATTACTTTCTTTTTTAAGAATTCAGTCACGTTGACCAGCCACATATTTAATCCTTTGAGGCAATACTCCACTAATAGGCTTTGATAATGTTGCACACACAAATCACTACATCCCACGCCAGGGCTTGGTTTCACTGCAAAAATGTTGAAGAATATCTTACAAAATAGGACAACGCCTCATCGCATTTTATCTTTTTCTTTATGGTAGTTACTCTTTCCTTAACGATAATTTGGATCTGCTTTTATTAACTTGAATAATTATATTGCAAGTACATAGACTACACTCAATAATACGGAAGGGGTGAATTGGGGCATATTTTTGTTTTTTTTCAGAGTCTCTACTCTATCTAAACATATGAATTGGAAATTTAGTTTAATCTATTCATTCATTTGAATGGTACTTAGAGCCAGAAAAGTTAAAATATTTGCCTTAATCAACCAACTCAAAAATAATTCATGAAATTTAATATATTGCACTGAATATGGTATAATTTAGTTCTGTGCAAGTCGTAAAATCATAATTACAATCGGCATACTATTTGGGATCCGATGGTGGTTGATCAGTAAATCCGTTCTCCTCAAAAAGCCTATCTTTTCGGCAAATTTGCAAAAAATATTTGAGATGTATTACAATGTACATAAAACAAATATTGTTACATTAACACACCTCGACACAAGAATTTAAAAAAAGAACACGTAAGGCGCGCAACATAAATGCATCACAAACATATTTTACGTTATTGTTTGTTTTCTAAATGTATTTACACTTTCACGACCAGCCCCAAATACTTCAACAGACAGTGCAATAATGCTACTCATTTGTGACATGATGCCAGATGAAATATGGATGAGAGCAGCCCCGGTTTATCCTAGTAGCACTTTTAACACGTGATACTGGCCTCGCGCTCTGAGAAAAATGTCTCACTAATGAAGAAAAAAGTTTTGCCTTTATGAAATTTGTGAACTTACTGTAAAAAAAGACAAACAAAAGTATTTATAAATTAATGTTGAAGTTAAACAATTTGTTTTAGTTTTAAAATGCAACCGTTTGAGATTTATTGATTTGTTTGGATAATTTGTTAGTGCATAAATTCAAATCAGAAAATAATCAGCTGGTTCTCTTATGTTCGAATTTATCATGCACATGTGTGATATTGGGGATGACTCATTTTTTCCCGTAAGAAGACAAGCAATAGCGCGAATCTAGGTTACAATGACCACGATGCACAAATTCTTACAATTGTGTTCAGGCAGCGAAATAGTTGAAAGAGGCTGGGAGAGCATAGTATTGTTGATGAAAAATGAAAATGACAATGGAACATCTACTCTTCTGTCGCAGTAGTTCTTTTCGTCAGACAAGAATGTTCTGGAAAATAAATGACACACAATTTAAAAGTATTGTTACTTGGCGAAAGAAAACAAAGAGTATTGAAGTTGTCACAGTTACCTCTGCCCACGAAAACTGCCCTTCCTTACGAATTCCGTGCCTTTAGCTACGTTTTTCTATTACATACATTTCCTGGCATCAGCCGTCTGATATAGAAATTCTCAGCATTTCGTCCTCGCCTAATTTTCGCGGGAGTGGAGAATCTTTCCCCGGGAGCTGGTGCGATCTTTCGGTGGCGCTCCGCACTAATAAGACAAGTTGAAATCGAATTCAAGGAACTTGCACGAAGAAATGAATGTTTGGAACCCCAGAGAAGAAATTCTCGCGGTTTTTTGGAGAAAATTAAGACTATCTCGAAGGCGCCAAGTTTAAAATGCACGGTCTTTTCCTTTGAAAGCCTTCAAAGAACATCAAACGCCCTGTTACAGAAGCCAAGGCGCCAAATTCGAAGTAATTTGGCCGGCAATGTCAACAAATTGCAATAACATGAACACTGACAAAATAAGTAATACACGCGTGTGCCGAACATTCACTAAAGTTAACAAAATTATTTACGGACTACTTGCTGAAGGAATCATGGGATAAAGTTTATAACGCTGTTGACACAAATGAAAAATATAATCTATTTTTTTCAAAGCTTTCATTTCATTTTAACCCATGGTTTCCTTTCAAAAAGATAAAATTAAACTTTCACGGAACAGTAATACATATTTACACACAAGGAATAACACACATGATCACACAAGGAATTAGAACATTGTGTAAAAACAAACGTACCCTTTGCTTTATCTCTAAACACCATAACGTATCACCCGGTTTCCATGCCTCCTTCCAAGAATACAAAATAATTTTAAGAAAAGTAATAGTTCAGGCAAAAATAATGAAAAATAATGAGGATATTTATCACGTTCAAGCAGATGAAATAAACATATCTGTGCAATAGAAAGAGACTTCTAGGTTAGAATGATTGATGCCAAATATGAGAGGGTAATAGTTTCTATTTTAACTTACTGTACTACAAATATTAACGTGATGGTCTAAGAAGTAGTAATAATTATTCGTTTATAATTTTGTTTCAAACGTTCAATGATTATATGTTATTGATGTACTTAATATGTGATATACACTTTTGTGCATGTTTCATGGCTGTCTGAAATCGTCTGTATTATAGATGCTTCGAATTAAACGATTTCGATCAGTTCTCTGACTTCTGATCGGCTGTTCTGGACTTTTAATTGCACGATCAAGTTTTAATTGCACGCATGCAATAAACAAAGTGATAATCAACGATCTTTCATGGAATTAATGAGCATATTTGGTTAACTAAACGAAAAACAATATTAAACGATATCTTTTTCAAATTAAATTCCCCTCGTGAATTTTAATGTTTTAAAAACCAGTTTTAAAAACATTGATGTTTAAAACCATCGATTGTTTTGGAACGATGTTTTATTAAAATCTTTGGTTTAATATTGAGCGTCGATGTTAAACATGGATGTTTTGTTGGCGATCTCGCATATCTAATAGCGACTCATTGCTTTCCCAACTGCTCCGGAACAAGCCGGACGACGAAGAATATGCACGCGATTTCTTGAGCTCCGGAATCTCATCACCCTTTTTTAGTGAGCTTAGTTGTATTATAAACTACAGTTGACTCCGGTTATTGAGAACCATGATAGTTCATAACATCAGAGGTTTACAGTATCCGACTCGCCAAAATAAAATAGTATCCCACAGTTGTTGATTTTGTTATTTCAGAGGTTTAGTCAAATATCCAAACACTTCGAATTGAAAATTTCAGAATATTCTTTTAGTCTTAAAATAATAATTTATACCGTTTGCTGTAAACATATTTTTATTAAAAAATTATGAAGATTCTTCTCCAGAGTCAGTGCTTTTAGCACTTAATTCTTCAGTTTCCACTCTAAATATCACAATGGAGACTTAACACCCTTCCACTGTTGGAACATTTTCTTCATTTGTGTTCTCTTCGTCAATCTCGTTTTCTTCTCTTCTGGATGACCCACAGCATTTACGATTTCCTAGCCAGAGGGGATTTTACTTTTTATCACGCAGACAGCGTCGATAGATCTTACCTTAGCAGTACTACCTTAGTGGTTTCTACCTTAGTGGTACATTCCCTTTGCTCTTTTTTCATTCGACGTATATCTAGAAAAGTAAGTTACGAGATACTCTGCCTGGATTTCTTTATTGGAATTCGCGGTCCTAAGGCGCAGTATTTTTCCCTGGGAGTTGTTTTATTTTCTATGTTCACTATAAAATTTGTTGAGATTTCAAGGCATCGATCGTGCTCTTACTTGCAATACATGCATTTTGAAGAGTGCACCGGCATTCAGCAGCGAGTATTTTCTTTTGTGAATGCGAGCGCGCGAGAAGGAAGACTTACGCGTCTCGCATCCCGCGCAGCGACGTATCGAAACTTCTGCCACATCCAATACTCTCAACAGGACTTGCTGCTTGAGACTTGTAGACGCTGAAGTCGCTCCCTTTCTCTTGCACGATCCATTGAACCAAATCAGCCTCACGCCAGAGAGAAGTTACTCTAATAAGGAATGGGTTTGACATGTTGGGAAATAAATGAATGTCATGTAGAGCGATGACTTTGCAAGAGATGGTGACGAAAACCATTTACTAATGAACTAACTAAACGAAAGAATTGACGAATTGAATGCATGGTCTTAACTCGCAATAATGTTATCAGCAGTAGCTGTCAAAGCGGTCCCTTATAAAAGTTTCTCTATACCAGGAATTTGCAACTCCCCGCCTGCGGATACCGACACTTCTTTAATCTGTATTTACGCGCGAGTCTTTTACATCCGCGAGCGTGAGTGGGGAAACTCCCCGAAGACCTGCAAACTGCGGGAGCTATGATATAAAAAGCTTGGCAGGGGACACCCCCAACACAACTCTCAAATTAGCTGCTTTTTGTAGTGATCGTTCTGTAGTCATGAAATACTGATTTTAGCGTAAATAATATGACTGTATTGAGTTGAAACTATACTGTTACCTGAATTAATATCAGTAATTTCGATTTAAAAAAATATAATATTACTAATGAACGAGTTCAATTTCCTTCTTTTTTGAAAGTATCTCTATATGTTGGAAGATTTAAAAATCATGAATGCACTGTGTTCACGTAACTCGCGCAATACATTTTAATGTATATTATCACTTATTATACATGTAACAATTTAGAGTATTTCAAAATGACCATATTGTGAATGTTAACTAGTATAATGAAATCGTTTACGTTTCCTTCACGTCAGACCAGTGAATGATTTTTTTTCTTTATTTCTAAGCGCCATGACTTATATATTTGATTTATTTTTTCAAGTGGAAATTGTCACGTCTTACTGGGGGCCATAAAACATACTTCACCTTTTCAGATTGAAGCACTTACAGACATGGTAATGCGAAGGATCTTTAAATGTTGAAAAATTTATTCAGACCACCTTGATCTGCAATTCAGCGACATTTGTGTAAATTCTTCCAATGTTTATTGTTTTAGTGGAATATCATGTTTGTTGTGCTTATTTAATTGTATTCTAAAAATCACAATTTGTTTTAGAAATTTGAAAAGTTATTCGTCAGTTCACTCGTGCATTATAACCATGGCATATCTATTTTGTCAGTGCATAGTTATAGCTACTATCAATCCTTCAATGATATTAGTTATACATCAAGCAAAAACACGTACTCTTACGAATAGCAACAGTTTTGCTGTACTGTTTAAAAATTTTAACCATTATCAAATTGCATGTATGAATGGTCATTAATTATAGAATTCCCTTTGTGGAATCACGAAATATTAAAAAAACTCTACCATTTGATTATTAAGTTAGAACGTTTTTCTCTTGATCAGAACTTCCTACTTTCTTCGGAATAAGCGAACTTTTTTGGAAGTTGACCAACTTATGTTTACATTTCATAATTGATCCCGAATATTTGTGTAACATATTTAGAAAAGAGACATAACAACAATGAAAGTACCGCTCCCCATCAGAAAAACGATTGATGACGCAATGGAAGTAATGTTTATTTGTCGTTCAAGGACACTTCAACGCTCCACAAGTTAAGTTAAACAGCTAAAAAAAATTAAAACAATGTCAATTTACAGAAAATCAGTCATTCTGAGCAGAACCTTTTATTAGCAAGACAATTTGTTTAACCCTTAATTTCAGCTGTGTGGTGAACTGTTTTTTTCGTCGCATAAATATACTAGTTTGTTTTTTTACTAAAAATTCTGTACGCCTTCGTGCAGCTTAAAAATAGCAATATTGAGATGTGCATATTTTCATATTCACCAGCGACGTAAGGAAATCCTGTCTTTGTGATCTTCTCTTTTATTGCGAAACGCTAACACACTTCGTTCGTAGCCCAATTGCAAGAGAATACTGCGTTACACGTATGTTTCACATTACAGCAAAACAAAATAGGTACATGGGCCAACCGCATAGCAACCCGACGCCCGGATCCAAGTCACGGCGAGGCTCGAGCCTTCGGCCCTCGCGTTCACTATAAACAACCTTGAGTCTATCCATCGCATAATTAGCAATTCACTTTTATAAGAAAGCACTATTCAAGAAAGCCTTCAGAATTCAAACTGCCCAGTTGCCGCCAGAGCGGCGGGAAGTGGCAGTTTAAACGAATTCCGTGCGTTGTATCGTAAACTAGCCTGATAGTTTACTAATGAAAACAATTTCAGACGAACGGGTTCATCAGTAGCACCAGGAACGTCACGAGATGTGCCAGTGCTAGCTTTTGCACTTATATTACCAAATTCCACTCTTTAGGTACTGATTTTCTGAAGATACAGTTCTTTTCTTTGAAAAAGTAGCAACCTTTTCATGGTTGTTTACAGTTCAGGCCGGTGCGGCTTCGTTACACCCAACTGACTGTGAACTTTACTGTGCTGATAAATGTGTGAAATAGCGCTTCGCACATACCCAGGAAAGGCAATCTCAGTGTAGTTAAACAAAACACAAACAACAATTGTATGAAAATATACACGTATATTCTCATTACAAACAATTCAGTACAGACAAGCGAGGCGCAATACAGAAAACGAACAGCTCACCTTGCCCTAATCTCACAAATGTCGTTAAAAACACTAAACGGCGCGGCGGGGTGGGGCGGCGCGGGCCTGCCCTCAATCTTCGAGAAGAACCTTAGCGAAGGTTGCGGCCTGCCGCCTCCACCCAGCAACTCCGCTTCTCGCCAAAACGTAACTGCTCCTGGTCGCGACCGGCAACGCACTGCCCCACCCCTCCGCCGTTCACCGCGTTGACGTCACCCGTCGAACATGATATAATAAGAAAAGAAGCGAAAGCGGGAGGGCGGCGAAAGGGCGCACAGAGAAAACAAAGCAACAATCTTCAATTTAGTATTTCTAGTTATGTGCTGTACTATGGAACCGCGTTTTGGTCCACTGCACGGCAGCACAGTTTCCGTGGACCAAATCGAATATATATATATATATATATATATATATATATATATATATATATATATATATATATATATATATATATATATATATATATATATATTAGGATTGAAAATGAGTTTCACTATTTCAGGTGGTTAAAAAAATTAGCAAAAATGTAGAAAATAGTACATTCTGAGGAATTTTTAGTTACTAAAAGTTTGTTAGATGGCTTTTTTTGAGTCACTAACTTGCAAAATAATGTGGTAGGCCAAAAATATAGAACAGGTGGTAAAGTTTTAATAATACCACCTTAAATAGTAGTTGATAAATGTAAAAAACGGTAAAAATTGACAAAAATTACGATTTCTAGGGATTTTTGAATCTTAAAAGTTAATGTTTTATACTTGCTTCTATCATAGGTTTAAAATATAACGTTGTCTTGTTAACGTATTTACATAGAACCCATTTCCAATAGAAATATTGGAAGTTATACCGATTAAATACGAAAATATCTAAAAAATGAAGAAACAACAACAACAACAACAGTAACTTCTAGGGACATTTAAGTTATTGAAATGTAATGATTAAGCTTTGTGAGTGTTATAGGCATTAAAAGCAACTATCTGGGCACCACACATCCAATCGGGGATGTTATTTGAATGATATTATTGTGCTTAATAGTTAATAATGTAAAAAATAGCGAAAAAATGTCATTTTTGAGCGACTGGTGCGCCCTCTAGAATTAATTTAAAAATCGTTTTAGTGTGCCTGGACATGTTTTTTCAACTAAAACTTTAATTCTGGAGGGTAACCCGTGAAAAGGGAACCCGCACTCCGGGAGTGAAGGGTAGGGCGCGAGTGGGGGACGCGGAGAGGGCGGTTTCACGCACGGAAGACATAAATAATACAAATATAAATTGTTTGACAACTCTCTCACGTTGCTAATATTGACATTAACGGCGATTTGTAATCACAGATATGCTAGAAAATCCATATAGGATGAGGTCTTACTCTTCTTTAATATTCTGAAAGTAATTGTTTAGTTCTACCATTAGGAAACCGAAAAATTGAGAAAATTTCAGAAAAAAATTACTTTGGATGGCAATAGATGACAGCGGGCAAGAGGATAGGGCAAGACCGAAAGACTAGCCCATACCAAAGAAATTAGAGAACTAGTATGAGAAAGTCTGTGCTATTTGTAACACCATTAGTTTTGCCATTTCATAATAAAAATGCTTGAGAAGTTTTTTAACATGCTATAATATATTACTTCTGTCTAATTGTGATAAAATTCTTTCTTAACAGATTGCTTGGAAAGCATCCAAACTGTTATACTTTTTCAAAAAGGCTTGCAGAAACCCTTGTTGATGAGGAAAAAGAAAGAATGCCAGTGGTAATTGTGCGACCATCAATTGGTAAGTTTTAATAAGAAAGTTTTAATAAGACAGGTAGTTACACAATTTTAATTTACACATAATACAGAAATTGTGTTAAGTCAACAAATATTTTTTATTATATACTAAGATCTATTTTCAAAGTCTGTTTTGTTAGAATCATCAAAGTATTAAAATTGATGGACTTATGGATAATATTAAATTTGGTAGAGTAAGACGCCTTTTTTTTCCATCCATAAAAGTTTAGAAAACACACTGCTTCATTGACCTAAAAATAGTTTTGAAACACGTCTCCGCTTTTTGTGTGCAAGAACACCTTGTCAGTGCATGTTGGTTAAAATGAATAAGTTGATTAATACACTTTGTTTAGATTGCAGTGGAATAAATACAATACACTACCATTGTTGATAACTGTGAACTTGAAATATTGTTTCAACAACAGCATATTTGAGTTGAATTTTTCAGGGTTTGAATTCTGATAACAAGAGGTAACAAATTACATATTCAATATTAAGAAAGTTAACTAAATTTAACTGAAAATATAAATGCATTTAGAAACAAACCTACTGTCCTGGGTGCCATGAATAAGTTAACTATTTATGTTAAAAATATGCTTACATATTGAACACTATTTTTCATTATAATATTTTATTTCAGTCCAGAGTGTTTTATTATTTCAATAGAATTTTATCTCAAATATCATTGTTTCTTATTATATCCTATTCCATAAAAAATAATTTTAGAATCCATGTTAGTACACATTCAAAATTGTTTCTTATGGTGTGATCAATAAAATATTGATAATGAAGTTCATTTTTAAACAAATTGGGTACTGAGACAATATGTGTGTGTGTGTGTGTGTGTGTGTGTGTGTGTGTGTGCGCGTGCGTGTGTGTGTGTGCATGCGTGCATGTATATATACAATTATTTATTTCACATTTCTTTTGGGATCTGTATGGTTTGGGGATAATCTACTAAAGAAATAAAATAAAAATAAAGAAATGAAAAAAGTTTACTTTTCAGTTCATAAAATTATAGGAGTGAACATTACTAAATATATTTTTGTGATATCAGAAACAATTTTTTCAAGAGTCTAAAATAATGAATTTTGAAGGAAAAATATTATAAAGTGTCCTGTTATTTTTTTTTTCTTTTTTCTTTGAGCCGTTCTTATAGTGTCTTACTATAGGTAATACTATATATATTTAAGAGACAATACACTTATAATAGGTATTACCGCTTACTTTTACAGCAATAACGTTCATTACTAATCATTCAGCTGTGGGTAAATTTCCCTAAGAAACTATGCCAACTGTTTTAAATAGAAAACTAAATTTGAAAAATTGAACTAAATTTGTTAAAGCAATTCTTTTTCTCCTATCCAGCTCAGTATATTTGAATTTGTGGTTTGTGATTGGCACATTAGTTCTTGGTACCATATGGAAGACATCATCATTAAATGTATTGTTTTTGGAAATTACAAAATATTGTACCAACACTATTGGTGCAGTTCATTGAAGCCCAAGCGACGTTAATCACAACTAAAAGTTGTTGACTCATGTTTAGTGTAAGACACAAGGATTAACCTAGTATACACATGAAGTAGAAACTGTTAGCAACTTATCATTCATCCATAATAATAATAATAATAATAATAATAATATCAATAAAAATGTTTAGAGGTATTAGCCAAAAAACAACAAGTGTACTATTAATTGTAATAACAGTATTTCAATGTGTCACGTGGAATTAAACTATTTCAACAAAAAAATTAATAGTAATAATAATAATAATAATAATAACAATTAACATTATTTTTTTTATCTATCAATTGGAATGAAAAGAGAACAAAACTTAAAAATTGTGTGTCAATTGAAACAAGCTCTGTATAACATTAATTTTTTTTAAATGCAAGTTACAATTGTATGGTATTGTTAATTTTTTATTAGCTTGATTAATTCTTCTGAAATGGAATTTATTGATGAAAAATGTTATGGTAATTATTTTTTCCCCAAAGTGTCACCGTCATTTAAGGAACCATTACCTGGTTGGGTGGACTCTTTGAATGGACCAATAGGACTGACAGTGGGAGCAGGCAAAGGCGTGATTCGCTCTATGCTTTGTGGGACTGACTATTTTGCAGAAGTTATTCCAGTTGACATAGTAACCAATTTCATGATCGTTGCAGCATGGGACAGAGCTGTAAACAAGTAAGACTGTTTAATCACATATTCTTAATTAGTTTAGTAACTAAAAATGCTAACTATATATATTGCATCCAGGAAACATGTAAAAGAAACTCCAGTTTTTAATGTATCTAATGGAGATGTTGTCAAAGTGACTTGGGGAGAAGTTGTAGAACGTGGACGTCAATTATCATACCAGTATCCATTTGATTATGTGGTATGGTATCCAGATGGCAACATACGTTCCAGTCACTTGGTGCATAACCTTATTGTATTCTTCTTTCAAACAATACCAGCTTACTTAATAGATTTTTTGATGCTTCTCTTTCTTCAAAAAACATTGTGAGTATTAATGTTAGTGACAATATTTATTTATTTTTAAAATTTTATTTGATTATAAGTTTACTGAGAAAACATCTTCATACTAAAACCAGCTTACATCTGTATTTTGAAAAACACACTCCACCAATAGCCAAGAATATATTAAATGTTTTGCTTTACAGCATGGTACGTTTACAGAAGAGAATTAGTGTGGGCATGGAAGTACTGCAATATTTCACTATGAGACAATGGATTTTCAATATAGAGAAATTTAAAGCTACAGCTGAGAGTCTCTGTCCAAAGGACAGAGAAATATTTTACAGTACAAATGTAGAATTTGACATGGAGAAGTATTTGTTGAATCTTCTATTGGGAGCTAGAATGTATTGCATGAAAGAACCTCTTTCAACTCTTCCTCGAGCAAGGAGACATCTTAAAATGTGGGTAACTTTAATGATACAACAATGAATTGGATGATAAGAAAATGAACATTTGTAACTGAAATAAATGTTATTTTTATTTACCTTTTCAGAATGTTTGTTGTTCATCATTTAAGCAAGATTCTTTTCTATGGATTTATGATCTATCTCTTGGTTCAATATATTGAGCCTCTCAGGTATTCATTGGATTACACCCTTACCAGCTTGGGAAAAACACCAATTTTCAGAAATTTTATTACTTCAAGTTCATGAAAATGAATAGAATTTTTGAATTGTGTATAATTGAAAAGTTTTAATCATAAAATGTATTACAGAGAAACAAATGTATATAGTAATGATAATCATTACATTTCTTAATATACATAATGGTTGTGGATACATCATTAACTCCAACAACAGATTATGCAATACCATACAGGATTGAGTGTCATTCCTTTATGGAGATCATATGTACAGTATTAACATGAGGACTTGAAACTTTGATTTTGTACTGTTAAGTGCATATGGATGAGAAAGACCTTAAACAACATTATCATGCGTCTGTTCATAGAAAAAATATTGTGAGTACTCAGAAAATGGCATATAATGTAATATAATGTGTTTTGATACCCTTTTATAGAAATATTGTGGCAAAAAATCATATGTGTACAAATGTATGTGTTAATAAACAAAACATTTGAAGTTTTTGTATTTGTTGGTTTCTTCAATAAATCCTTTTTTGAATATGTACATCTACATATTTCAAAGAAATTTCATCATCTTATAATTTTGATAACAAATGAAAAGTTTTCTGAAGCACAGATTTCGTGTTTAAACAGAGGTGTGAAGAACTTACAAAATATTGCAAAGTATTTAAAAAAAAGTATTATTATAAATTATTGCTTTTATAAGAAATATGAATTTTTTTGTAATATTTAATATTGATAATTCACTTGTATTGTAAAACATCTATAGGGTCATATTGGACTTTAATTAATTTGAAACAAGACATGATAGTAGGAATTGATTTGTTGTAATAAGAATATTGTTAATATGGTTAGTCTTCTCAATGAATTTTAGATTTCATATACCAATAAATAACAACAAAAAATAAACATTTGAAACAAATAAAAAAAAAACATTTCCAGTTTTATTGGCGGACATTAAAACAAAAACAATTTAACAGAATGGCACATTCAAGTCAATAAAATATATATGCGTGTATATTTTTGAATTATACACAAAAATGATTATAGTGAAATGAATATTTTCACAATTTAATGAGTGGTTTTTCACAGTCTGAGTATATTCCTCTTGACATGACATCATATACAATTTTTCTTCCTTTATTTCTAATGTAATATTAAGCAATTGTAAAATAAACATGAGTATTAAAGGAAATGATAAACTAGCTGAAATAAATAGCACACACACACACACTTCTTGACCAGAGAAGACTGTCAGGCTCCAGTATTTCAAATAATAAAAATATGCTAACCCACACCAACCAATTGCAATTAAAATGAATTTTTTTATACAGCAAAATGATCAATGAAGCAAATCTATATCCTTTACAGAAGTTGCTCATGCATTCAAGGTTGCTTACAAAATAGTAACAATGAAATGTGGCCATAAATCCGAGCACCATCCAGCCTCTGTTATCTTATGGTGCTGTGCTTTATTTTCAGAGATATCTGGATCGGCCCTTACCTTGATGTCATTAGTTTGTAAGTCACACATCAACCTTGACAGAACAAACAGACACTGATTATTTGACACTAATATTAACAGCAAACGCCAGAAGTTCAGAGGCAGACTTTTTCCACAAGACAGTATTTATCATCTTCATACAAAATGACATTATGAAATGTATGCAAATTCATTTGTGATAACAAATACAATTGGGAACAGTTTCATGTGTATTGAAAACTTATTCCACAGAACAATTCTTTTGAATAGTGGCGTATAATTATGAATGTTCTGACACATTTTGAAAATAATACAAAGCTTGTTACAAAATTAATAGTTAGGTAATTACTTAACAAAATGAAAGCAAATAATAATAAAAAAAGATTAGATTGAAATACCTACACACATCTGGAGTACTTATATACATTTCTAAAATTTCCTGGTTGCTTCTTAACAGAACATTTTGCATTACATTTCTTTACAAAAGCTTGGATTGTTTGACATTTGTGATGCCATAGAATTGTTTATAAGAAGTTAAAAATATTACAGAAAATCTTTGATGTGCTTTTGATAACATATATTTAAAAGTTCCGTATTCTTTTAAAGAATTTTAGCGTTACAATAAACAAAACACAAAAATCATTGTTTATTTTCCTACCCCCGAATTCCCAGCGTATAGTGAATATTCACGAATTCTTCATAGAACTGAAGAAAAATAAAACATTATTGTGAATTACGTGTAGACTACTTATATTTTGTAGGAAGGATAGAAATTGAGAGCCATAACACACTTGTAGACTCTTTCAAAGTAATTTACAATTCTGAATAACAGAAATCACCGTTACTTTCGAATAACAGTTTCCCGGTGTTAACGAGGTAAAGCACCAGTTACTTATGTTGAAAAAAGCTTGTCACCTTATTCAAGAGTCAATTTGAATTCTCGCAGTCTTCTAGATTTCTTTCCCATCTTCAGGCGAATTTCCCCTCAGATTCGGAGACAGGTACCAAACCAACCTTCATTTCTCAAGCACCAGAGAAGGCGAGGAACACCCGGCGGGCGGGGGCGGGGGCTGCTAGGGGTTGCCGTAGCCGCCGGCGGCGGCGGCGCGTGGCTCTTGCACGAATGGGAGCCCCACGTGGTCGGCGGCGGCGCTGGCGGTGGCGGGCTGCGGTTGGCGGTGGCGCAGGCAGAAGGCGGCGATGCGCTCGCACGCCTCCCGCAGCTGCTCGGGCGGTGCCGTCAGCACCAGGCGCACGTAGCCCGGGAAGTCGAAGCACTGGAGAAACAAAGGCGTTGGGATAGAAATAAACTAGACTCACTGAGAGCGATGCTGTTGCGGAATAATTTGAAAGCCGCTATTGTAGTGGACCTCGTAGACATCGTTGTGACTGTGCGAGGGGCAAGTGAGATGTTCAGTGTAACGATATGTTCTTTTCGCTGCGTGCATTATGTAACTGTGTGAAAATATAGTACGTGATATAATATGGTTAAGAGTTTTCCGGAATATATTAAATTCACGAATAAATTCAGTGTTCCAAGTTCAAATTCAATATTCCAAGTTTAACTCTTTAGAACAAAATATTGCAAGGGGAATATGTGTTGTTCCGCAAAAGTAATTAATTGTAAATATTGATAACCTTTCATTTAAAAACATGACATAGAACGTGACACAGAAACTATGCATCTAAACATTATCTATATGCAGCTAATGTTTTGGTTTTCCTTTTCATATTTTTAATTTTATTACACTCACTCAAAAACAAAGATAATTATGAAAACAAGCGCAATTGCAGTTAAATTTGAACCCCACGCGCAAATCATCCCCTACAATTGCAGCCATGGCCCCTTTCAATTTATCCTGTGATCTGAACTGTCGGTCCACGAAATTGTAGAGGCTCGGTGCTGTCTGCATTTGCTAACGTCATTAGTACCGTAAGTTTAGTGCATGTTTTATCGCGGGAGGTGGCAGTGATCTTCCACGGCTGGATGAGAGATCTGTCGCTGACCTACCCGCTGGTTAGCGTGTTTTCCCTCAACCAGATATCTTCGACCTAACTGTGTGGCTACTAACGAATAGTCTGCCGCCGTCGGGACTCGAACCCTAGGACCTCCCGGTCAGAGACATTGCTGGGCATCAATTGATGATTATTTTGATACCTTATTTCAATTGTATTCCCCCCTGAAAGTAGTACGAACTATAAAACACATTAGTAAGGAAGTTACAATACGTGGCCCGGGGTTCGATTCCCGGTCGTGTCAAATCTCTAGTGTGCGTTTTCCTTGCAATGTGTATGTTGCTGTGTGACGATGAGAAAATTGTGAATTGTGTGGCACAAATGATGACGTATATTTTAGGGCACGAATGATTGTCATCACACATTCAGCCAATCGCAGCGAGAGAATCGTGGGGAGGTAGAGGTAAACGGAACGGCCGACCACCGTTTTCTTGCACAGATATAAAATACTCGAGACATCCCAAGAAAGTTGTTTCGCCAAATTAAGTTGCATTTTCTTATAAATTTATAATACTGTTATACAAAATATAGCGTATGCAATTCATTATAACGTTGCTTTATTGCATTCGTACAAATTCGAAAACTCGCTCCGAATGTCGCTAGTTTTCAAAACATGTACTCGTGCAATAAAGCTTAACATTATAAACTAATTGCATAGACTACCATTACACTCCTCTCCTGTGATCGTGGAGTTGGTTACCTGTCCGGGGAGGAGGAAGACGGACTCCTCCGCCATGAGGCGCTCCACGAAGGTGAGCTCGCAGGCGATGGCGGGGAAGTCCTGCAGGCGCAGCCCCACCATCATGTACATGGCCCCCTGCGGCATCACCGGCCGCAGGCCCTCAATGCGCGACAGCAGCCCGAACACCAACGCCGCGTGCTCCTGCCAACACACACTCTGCGCTAGGGGCCGGATCCACGTCATTCACAATACGCATTTACGCAGAAAACATTTCGAAAATGCCCTATAAAGAACCTACATTAGCCCATCATGAGATTGTTTTTTACAAATTTTACGCATAGAACACTTCAACTATACGTCTCAAAGAGATTTCAACAAAGAGTAGTATTACATAGTGGAATGTCTACCTTTAAATAATTTAAGCATTAACATTATAACTACTTTTAATTCAATTCCTAGAACCCCTTAGCAGTCACATTCATTCAATCGAAAGGAAAATTCATTTCTTTTCGCTTCCTTCCTTTCATTCCTTTACGTTTGAAGAGCAAGCTCCCTCTGCGACTTGTGACAGTTTAAGTCATGTATGTTATTTCATTATCAATACCAATTTTTCAGAAGGACTCGATGGGCACAATTTGAGAAACGTTCGTGATTGCCTGGCAAATGTCATGCATATGAAGATTCAGATGAAGGAAATTTACAGTAACTACAGTGAACTACGTATATTGAAACACAATTACAATATTAATTTTCATTTTGAGAATGAAGAGAACCGATGTTTTACGCAAAAAAATCAAATACTAGCAAACACTTCTGAAAAGTGGCATTATATTTTGAACAAACATTTCAGAAGCAATACCAATGATTTTCAGCTTACTGAAAAATTGAATCCTTTGAAAAAACAAACAAACAAACAAACAGCGTTGGGCCTCCCCCCTATTGGATTAAAAAGTGGGATTAGACCTGTATTACGATTCCACATTAACTGTCTTTTATTATCAAATTTTCGTAAATGTATGTTTAATATATGTAAATCTCACGAGCTCTGGATCTGGGAAGTTCTTTAGCCTAGAGTACTTAGCTTGTAGAGTTTTTGGTTTAGGAATTCACCTGCAAAGTACGCGATGTGTCCTCGAAAAAGGTCTTGTGCTTGTTCTCCAAAATGGCGGGCAGTGCGCCCTGCACTATTGTGTTGGAGCCAATGGTGCGCTGACTTAACATGTTCAGAGCTTTTCTAATCTGCAATAAAAACGAATCAGAATAATTCACGTCTTTTCCTGGATACGAATATGTTCTTACTCCATGTACAGTACTGTTATGTAAAAATATTTGTCATTCTTGGTACTTTCGGGGGGGGGGGGTAGAAAAATGTCTCAGAGAAGAAGGCATCTGAAATTCTGAGACAATTACAAGTCATATATAAACGTTTTTGTTCAATGTTAATTTTCACATTCGAATTATAAGTGGAATTCAGATTATTTTTAGAAAATTCTTTAGGCTGTCGTGGGAATCTATAAAGTCAAACATTTTTGAAAGGCCATAATGGCGATACTCATTAATGTCTTAACTCATCATCTTACAAGAATTATATTTCAGAATTTTGATTATATTAATATTACTTGCACTCACATATAGAATAATTAAAGTGTAGTTTTAATCAATTACTATTGGATGAGAGTTTTCATTTCTTTGCATTTCTATGGGACTATAGCGTCAGAAAAGATGATTGCCTTTATTGTATTTAATTTAATGATTACATTTGAGAAGTTTTACGTGAATCATCATTACGTAAATCATTTTATCTTTATATTTCTAGTCTACCCTATTTTCATTAATTACTGAAAAGGTCCATCAGGCAGGAAAATTCTATACCTTACATTAAAATGCTTTTAATTTATTAATTTTATTTTTTATCATTAATTTTAATTTAACGCTTTCAGACAGGCCTAACGTAAGCACACGGGTTCCCTTTCCTCGTTATTTTTCCCTCTTACACACACACACATACACACACGCGCACACACACACACACGCACACACACTTGCTTGCACTACATTACTATTCATGTTGAGGTAACAATCGTGAGCTTAGATCTTGTCTCAGCTGGGGCGGTTCCCCGCTGGGGAAATACGTAAAGAGGAAAACACCGGAAGCCAACGTGTTCGGAGCCAGAACTCTCGTTCCAGTGGGGGAGGAACACCACCATCTCTCGGCTTTGTACTACACTCTGAGGACTATTGACCAAAGCCCTTGACGTGCCCCAAAACACTACCTACTAGCTCACTCGCGCTTCGCATCTCCCAACAAAAGCGTGTGTGTGTGTGTGTCGCGCCCTTTGCCGTGTTCTGCTTTACCTCGTCACTGAAGGCTCCGATGGGGTCGTGGATGACGATCCATCCCATTCTCCATCCAGGAACCATGAACCTGAAAACACCGCTCTTTTAATTCCTTTTACTTCGGTCTGACGCGAAGTTTGTTCAGTTTAATCTACAGCGCCCGGCAAGGCCAACGGTTTGCAGTTCACTCCACGTTGTTCACGTAAAACAAGGTGACGTAAATGTTTCCGTGTTATCCAAACGGACTACTTAAAGAAGTTTGACAAAGTTGAACAGATTTATTGTAGTAGTTTTATGACAGTTAGTTTAGTAGTTTATGGCTAAACTCGTGCAGTGAAACATAAAGAAGTGAAACCGAACTTCCGTCACACAACTTATCAGTAATCATTCCTATACTGACGTCGTTAACGAATAAACGGATGTCAGCACCATTTTCCAATTTGAATTGAATTGATACATTATTTTACGTGGCGAGACTTGGCCCGCTCTTCCGTCTGACCACGCAAATTTCGCTACGCTCCTTTCACCCACTAGCAGAGAAAGGAGGTATTTCTTGGGCGACGAAACAGATAATTTGAATTTAGTTAGGCGTCATTTAGGCTTGATCTCTTATATGCAAGTAAATCTACCAACGTGGGACAGCCGGCTTTACTTCCCTTCCTAAGGAAGGCCTACGAAGGATTTTTTCACCCTTAAAAATCCACTGCTTCGATCGGGTTTGAACCAACCATATAAACCGCCATATAAACTTACCGATACGCTGTTACACCATCGCCGCCGCATGCACTTAGCTGCTGCGTTTCAAGAAGGGAGAATTAAAGTGTAGTTTGTTGAACTTAAATTGGATACACCAGTGTGTTTTGTAGGTTAGACACAAATCCCCATGCTTAAAGTGGAAATCTGCCCTAAGAAATGTATGTTGGCCGCCTCAGTTGCCCTAACAGGACGAATATTGCGAAGTACTATTAGTAGTATACAATTTTGAAAATTTGTTATTGTGATCATAAGTTTGTTAAAATATATTTGGTCTCTTGAGATTTTTAATTTTTGCGTAATGGCAATGCAATATTATTTGCTTTGTATGTTGAAAAATTCTTTCTTTACTTGATCCTTTTCCCAATGTCATTTCAATATATCCAAATAAATATATGTTTTTCGTGTTCTTCTGGAGTGTGAGAAAAAACAAGAGTGTCATAGATTAGGTTAGATATCATGATATATAATTTGGCTTTTAAGTTGGTGGAGAAATTTCGATTCAGATTTGGGTGCGTTTCCCTGTTTCTCCCTTTGTCCTTCGGTTTATGAATGTCATAAAAATTATAATAGTTGTGCTTTATACACGATATTATTATTTCAAATGTTTTTTAAAATAATTCCAGCGTTTCTATGACCATTTGTGGTGTCATAAAAATAACGAAACAATGCACTCTAGTGCATCGTACAAATGCAATTTTCATGTTCTTCACTGACAGTGGATCAGAACGTCACGTTAGAGACCTTTGTGATAAGGGATACGTCTGCAAATTCAGTTGAAAAGGAAATGCTATTAAGATCTGGGCCATATGTGCGTTTGACATGCACCGAGAGAGGTCTTTCGTACACAGAGCTATTATGTTGCTTGGAAAATACTGTTGCGGTGGATGTTACACGATGTTGCATCTACGTTACTGATTGTCGATAAGAGAACATGCGAGGAGAGCAAACGAACGGAAGACTAGCGATCACGATAAGGACATGGTACATAAAAATGTGTTGGCAGAAATGTCATAAATGTACAAAACTAGATATTTGCAAATAAGAAAGGGGAGAAAAATATTTGACATTTAACGATTATTTAAAACGTTTAATAATTGTTTAAACATAATTCGACAGGGAAAACTGTTTAAAACATGTTTAAAAATGTATATGCAGATCCTGGGCCATGGGACGGTTCTAAGAAATTGATATTGTTGCTGTTTTCCAGTTACTTGGTTTATTAAAGTTACAGGCTGAAGTATATTTCAATTTTACGAACCTCTTTGTGAGACCTCCGCAGGAGAGAATGGGCACCTCAGAAGTCAGCGAAGCCATAGGGACAAACCTCTCCCCGGGGAAAACCTGCACACAAAGATGCCAATAAGAGACAATGCAAGTTGAAGATGAGATAACGAGGACTTCATCGCAAGTCATTGCTTCACATAAACTGCTTACAGCTCTGAAGTTTAGGCGTGTTTCTGGGTGAACGGTAACATGAATACAGAAAATCAGATAAACTAGAATCATTATAAATAAATCTTTAGGTGTAAGTTGTAGGAGTACCTGTTTATGCACACAATCGCTTAAAAACTATACAGAACACAATTCACGCGCAAAAATATTTAATAACAAATGTTTAGTAATTAATCACAATTGACTTATTTTTAAGTAATTAATGAAATATAAATAATGTAGTAGAATTTATCACTAAGTAGTTCATCAGTTTTAAAAAAGGTATTCGTGAAAGTAATAAACAAAAATTTAAAAAAATAATGGACAAATGCGTAAATAGGTGACTTAGCGAGTATGAATGAAATTAGTGAGTGTTAAAACGTGAGGGCGCGCTGTTTCATTAAGTGGTCAAATGGATGAATCAATGAAATACTGAGTGAAGGAAGTGCTAGAGGTACCAGAAGGCGCTGTATCTATAGGTACGTAATGGATGAATGAATAAATGATTTCAGTCCAAAGGGCTATGTAGGGGGCGCTGCCATTCAATGAGATAAGTCAAAAGAGATAGCGATCTGCATCAACATGTGCACAGTGGATGAATGAGTGATTGAATTGATAAGAGGGGTAGGTAGAGAGCGTTGCGTCACCAGATGCTGAATAAATGAGAAATGTTAAATGGTGAAGAGAGGTGCGTAACCGATTGCTGAAAGAATGAGTGATCTCAATGTCCACATGTTATGCGGGGGACGTTGTCACACTCGGTATTCACTGAATGGTGAAAAGCGAGAGTGCTCTCAGTGGATGAAGGAGTGATTGAGGTGCTAAGAGTGGGCAGGGAGCGCTGCCTCACCAGATTCGGAATGAACGAGAAGTGTTGAAGGGTGCAGCGGGGGCTGCCTCACCAATGAGCGAGTGAGTGAAGGGGCGCTCACCAGGTGCTCGTAGATCTCGTCGGCGATGACGGGCAGGCGCAAGCGGCGCGCCAGCTGCAACAGGTCGCGCAGGTGCTGCGGGCGCCACACGGAGCCGCACGGGTTGGACGGGTTGTTGATGAGCAGCGCGGCGGTGCGGGCGTCCGCTTGCTGCTCTAGGTGGCGCAGGTCGGCCTCCCAGCCGCGCTCCGGCTGCGCACCGCCACACGCCCCGCGCGCCATCAGCGCCACGCACACGCCCACGCACACGCGCCACCTGGGCTGGGCTGCCAACTTTTCGACCCACATGTCGCGGTCTTCTTCAGAGCTGTAGTGCCAACTAACTCTGAAGAAGACCGCGGTCGAAACGTCGGCACCTCAGCCTTCGATGCGGCATCACCCCCACAACACAAATCATGAGTTTGGCTACGACATCATATAACATTAGGCACTTTGGCACGACGGAGCGTTGTAGCAATCGATGGCAATATCGATATCAGTGAAGTCGAGAAAGAGGTTTCACACTAACGTTTAGGTCCAAATCATTCTCTCTTCGACCACGGTATAGTGCAGTTCGCTCTTATCGCAGTCGATATCGCTCCGCGCAGGACAGGCTGCCTCAGAGTTCTTGTCTTACGTTGAGGCAACCGAGTGACTATAGTGTTCGTGCTAGTGTTCGTGTACAAACAGCTCTGATCACAACTAGCTACGAAAAGATTAAAGATTAATGGCCTATGCCATTAATCCAGACACAGGGCAAACAATATCTGAAGCCCTGCGCATCATCCACAACGGCGACAACGGTGTCGTTTCACCAGTGTCACCAATACCAGCAAGCGGCGAGGCCATGGATATAAGTCTCGCTGCGACGCCAGTTCCAACCAGCACCGAGGCCAGCAACAACCCGGCCTACCTCAGCCAGATCTACGTGTCGTCATCACTCCCACCATCACAACCTGCTCAAGCGCAGAAAAGGTCAGTCAGTGATAGTGAAAGTGATTTCGAGAGTAAGAAAATGAATCAGACCAGTAACAATACGAGTGCAAAATCAAAAAAACCCACTGAGTTTCAATACAATGTACCTATAAGGAACAGATTCTCTGAGCTCGGCGAACAAAGTGACGAGCGCGAGGACAATAGGTGTCTATTCATAAATGAACAAAGTAATGACCACACCAATTTAAACATTAAAATACCACCCATCTTTGTAGCCCATATTCAGAATGTTGCAGAATTTAATAGAGAACTTAAGAACTCAATAACAAACCAGTTTACTTCAACCATTGTCAATAACAAAATCAAAGTGCTTTTTAAAACTATATCGGACTTTAGGCAGGCAATAAAATATCTAATCAGCACAATCAGAAAATTCCACACGTATAAAGACCCAGCAAACAAAAAATTTTCCATTGTCTTCAAGATTCTTCATCCATCTATTACTCAGGAAGAAATATATCAAGACCTCAAGGGAAAGTGCCCATCGCTTATTAGTGTAACTAGACTGTATAAAGACAACATCCCCATCCCGGTAGTGGCAGCCGAGTTCGACGGTAGCCAAAACATAGACAATATATTACAAATTAATCAAATTTGCAACCTGATTGTCAAGCCAGAAAAAAGGCGCAAAGCCAAAGGTCCTATACAATGCCTCCGATATCTAGATTTCGGGCACACCAGAAACAACTGCAATCACAATATAGCATGCATTTATTGTGCTAAAGATCATTACTCAGTAAATTGCCCTCAAAAAGAAAACCCTCCTATTTGCAAAAACTGTAACGGTCCGCACCGCGCAGACGCGAGATCAGTTGAATGTACTTACTACAAAAAGCTCGTAGAGATACCCCCCCAAAATTACCAGAAAGGACGTTTAAGTACGAAACCCACAAATGTTAATCAGCTCAATCTAAACTCCCAAAACTACCCTAATCTACCAACCACTAGCAACATTCCAAACTTTACCCACCATTATAACAGCGTACAAATCTCCAAACAAAAAAATTCAAGACACCAACATCGCAGCGCTATTTAATCAAATCACCCCTACTTTACTATTAGGAGATTTGAACTCCAAAAACACCAACTGGGGATGCAGATCAACAAACAGCGCAGGCAAACATTTACAAACAATATTAACGAACGCAAAATTACACATATTATCTTCTACAGACCCAACCTACTACTCGTACGACTCAAACAAACACCCAGACACATTAGACATTGCAATCACCAACGATCGGACTACATTTTATTCCACCGTGCTACACGAACTTGACTCTGATCACCTCCCTGTAATAATATCTACACATCAACAACCGCCCCCCCACACACCCACACCCACATTAAATACTAATAACATAAACTGGAAATAATTAGGAAAAACATAATTATCAGAACCCCCAAATTCAGGAATCTAAAAACGCCTTTAGAAATAGAAAGTTCAATAGCATTATTAAACAATATAGCAACCAGTGTTATCGTTCAGCAACAAAGTAACATAGCACATAATAAACCAAAAACACATACTAAATTGCCAGATTCCATAATAACCAGAAACCAGAAACAGAACAAGAAGACTTTGGAACAATAATAGAAATCCCCAAATAAAAAAAGAACTTAACATCCTAAACAAGATAACCAAAAACGCAATTAAAGAACACCGACACTCTTCTTACAACTCTTTAATTAAATCCCTAAGCACTACCAACAACTCACTTTGGAAATTTACTAAAACAATGTTAAGAAAGCAAAGCACCATCCCTCCGATAAGCACGCCATCTGGGAAAAAATTTTCCCCCATAGACAAAGCCGAAGCATTAGCTGACTTCTTTGAAAGTACTTTTACTCTTAATAACACTCCAGCCCACACAGAACATATACAAATTGCAAACTCGGTCTCCGCTCCGAACTATAATGTTCCACAAAAAGAAAATTCATATCACCAAACGAAATTAAGAATTTAATAAAAAATCTCCCCTCAAAAAAAGTCCCTGGACATGATAATATTAACAATAAAATTATAAAAAACCTACCCACTCCAACAATAGCCTTCATAAATAATATTTATAACTCAATATTAAGAATTGGTTACTATCCCATACTTTGGAAAAACTCAAAAATTATTCCTGTCCCTAAGCCAAATAAAAATCACAGTAATCCAGAAAGTTACAGGCCAAACAGTTTGTTGCCAACTCTGTCAAAAGTTCTTGAAAAATTAATTCTGAAAAGATTAAACATGTATTTAAACAAGACACAAAACATACCCAAACATCAGTTTGGCTTTATTAATCAAGTTTCCACTTCACACCAACTTCTTAGACTAACTGAACACATCCATTCAGAATACCAAGATAAAAAGCACACAATAGCAACCTTCCTGGACATATCACAAGCCTTTGACAGAGTTTGGCACCAAGGCCTTATATTTAAACTGCAAGCAATTGGAACACCACTCTACCTGGTCAACATTATAAAACATTTTTTAACAGATAGAACATTCACAGTGACAGTAGAAAAACACAATTCAAACCCCCGTAAAATACAAGCAGGTCTTCCACAAGGCTCCCAACTTTCACCAACTCTATTTAATATCTACTCGTCAGATATCCCTACCACAAACCAGACCCACATAGCACAATTTGCAGACGATACAGTAATTTACAAATCCAGCCATTCAATTAAAATCATTAGCGAAAAAATACAAAAACATCTAGACAAAATAGATAACTGGTCAAAAATATGGAAAATTAAACTAAACCCAACAAAATCCACTGCCAAAATATTCTCGCTTAAGCACTTCTACACTCCCTCCCCTTTTACAATCAACAACAACACAATTCCATGGACTCCTCACTCTCAAACAGTCAAATACCTTGGGCTAAACCTAGATACAAAACTGAACTGGAACTCCCATATTACAATCAAAACTCAACAAGCAAAATGCAAAATAGCCCAATTAAAACCTCTAATAAACTCCAAAAGCTGCCTATCAATAGACAATGCTACAACAATATATAAGTCTATAATCAGACCATTAATGTTATACGCATGCCCCGTATGGACAAACGCATCAGCCACAACCATAAATAAACTACAAATAATACAAAATAGATTTCTCCGTTTAGCAACTCACGCACCATGGTTTATATCCAACAAACAACTACAAAAAGAATTGAATATAAAACCCATCATCAAACACATAGCCCATCACTCCAATAACTTTTATTCAAATATCAATTCTATACCACACATCAGCCAATACAACCTCGCCTCAACAGACTATACTCCAACACGAATAAAAAACCGTTACCCTTTCAATGCCTTCCTAAACATATTTTCCAACAATTGTGAAGAGTAGGTGCAGATCGAAGCTTCCTACCCCTCCTGTAGCTAGAGTTAGTTTTTAGAATAGGTAATAAGAATATTTATAAGTCATACAATACATATGATAAAGTAATGTAACTGAACTATGTACTTCCGAATGAAAATAAATAAAATTAAAAAGAAAAAAAAAGGTCCAAATCACGGTGTAAAGATATGAGAGAGCTACTCCGGCGAACCGATTTTTGCTCATACTGCTCAGCGCATGTTTGCGTCACGAACCACGTGGCCACAGCACATACCCTTCGCTTGAAAAGCCAGACCAGACGTCGGTCGCCATGTTGCTTCGACAGCGAGAAGTGTTGAGAAACATTTTGAGTGTCGTAAAGTGAACATTTTCAACGGTCTACAACCAAAAATAAGAAGATGAAGGTGCAATATTTGAAAGAAGTGCTTTACATATGTTTGAATGCTTGTACCAAGGTAATAATTTTGGTATCTGGTTGTATTAAAAATTCTCGCTAATATTGTGACGCAAACTGGTGCCTGAAGCTCATTGGCTGAAGTCGGTTACGATGCTTAATAGCTCACCGATTCCTTTTCACCATGGTCCAAATGGAACAAGTTCCTTACTGTGGGGACAGAGTGTGGGGACAGTACTAAATTCCCATAATGCCACATCCTTTTCATTCTTATTTGTTTGACTAGAACTGCTCAGCATCCACTGATCTGATATATTAGTATATTATTATATTGCTATTATAATATTAAATAAATATAACAAATACCATATCTATTATTATATACGCAGATTTATGCCTCGAACTGCGTGTTGCATCATGAGAATGCACACCCAGCCGCCAACTACTGACCTATCGTGTTTTCTCATTATCATCATCATCATCATCATCATCATCATCGCTATCATTATCATCATCATTATTATTATTATTATTATTATTATTATTGGCGTATAGGCCATTACTGATCACGCTACACGATTAACGTGTGTAATTTTTCCAGGATCAGCTTTTCAGCTGTAAACAACAAGGTTACAACAAGGTTACAACAACAAGATTACAACAAGGTTGTTACGCCTTGAAGTGTGATTATTATTAATGGATTAGGAGGTGATAGGATATTGGTGAAAGGTGATCGTGGACTTTTTGAACCATCCCAGCATTCGCCTTATGACCGAGGGAAACCACGAAAACCCCGATCAGGATGGCCGGCCCGGGAATCGAACCCGGACCTCCCGATTACGAAGTCAGCGCGCTACGCACTGAGCCACTTCGCTGGGTTTATTATTATTATTATTATTATTATTATTATTATTATTATTATTATTATTATTATTATTATTATTATTATTATTATTATTATTATTATTATTATATTTTTATACATTTACCGTCTTTTCATAGTTAGAAGTTTAATAATTACGTGGAAATATTTTTTTCGTTTCGCAATTGTCAACTACTGTTGCAATACCCCATAGCTAGTAACCATGATGTATATGTTATAAAGTATGGTTTGATCATTGAGATGATTGAATGCTGCAGCCAGGAAACGAACCCGAAACTCCGATACACACTCAGTTACTTTAATCAATAAGCTCTGTATTTAAAGCAACTAGGCGTATACCGGGAGGTTTGAGTGTAATTCCCGGTTGGTGCAGTCAATTCTTGGAACAGTTACGCCATAATTTATATCAATTATTATTTGTCATCTAAGTTGGTTCACTTATCTCCCTTGACCTTCATATTCATATTGTACAGTATTAACTAATTTTTACTAATACATTACATAAAATAACAGTGGTTATTTTATAAACCGCAGCCGGCTACCTATTTCAAATAAAATGACGTAATATGAATAGATGCTGTTGCTGCCGCCTCACCATCAAGTTGTAGGAGCGGATGTGCACGCCGATGGACTCCGCGAGCGTGCGGTAGAGCGCGAAGCCAGGCCGCGGCACCAGCAGGTTCTGCCCGGGGTCACACAGCGCCGTGATGCACATCTCCAGCGCCGACGAGCAGCCGCTGCACAGCACCACGTCCTGCGCAGCAACGCGCCCACGCCCACGCTCACGAACCGCGCTCGACGCACAGTCGCCTCTCCCTCCCCGCGGCGACCCTTTCCCACGTGCAGCGGGCGTCCACTGCTGGGGCAAGCGGTGGCGGGTTCTCGCTACGCGAAGCGGAGGAGGGCGTAACCGCCACCGCTAGCAAAATATAGCTTTAAATGGCAGCCTTCTCACTGCGCCACGGCCGCAGCGCAGAGCTGCTGTTTATACCTGCTGCGATCCCTTTGTCCGTCGTCGCCGGAGGGTCGGCGAAGAGCCCTGCCGATTGACGTACGCGCGCTGCCGTGGCGGCGTGCTTCCACGTCGCGAAGTCGGCGCGCTTCTGTCAAGCAGCAGAGCCCTTCCTACGCCGCCACCGCTGCAGCCACGGCCGCACCGCCGCTCGCACCACCGCCCGCCGTGGAAGGGGGTGGGTTCTACAGGGGTTGGTTTCGCCGACCCTCCGGCGACGTCGAACAAAAGGACCGCAGCAGGTAAAACGCAGCGACCGGCGGCACAGTGGGAAGGCTACCATTTAAAGCTGTGTTCTGCCAGCGGTGGTGCATACGCCCTCCTCCGCTCCGCGTAGCGAGAGTCCTCCGCTGCCTGCCGCAGCAGTGCCCACCCGCTGCACGTGGGAAGGCCTCCATTCAAACAAATGCTCTGCTATGAGCCGCGGCGCTCGGAAGCCCACCACCGTCGCGACGTGGGAAGAGGCCCTAAGGATTCGCAGGTGTTTCTGGGCACTTCGCTGCTGTGGTCAGTCTCGTTGGTGTAGTGAGTGTTTTATCTCGGTGGCGGTGTAGCGAAATTTAGAAGTAATTGGAAAGTTATTGCTGTATTCTGAAGACTGTTTTTCTTAAAATATTCAATTTGTTGCAGTGTTCTACGAGAATATTTTATTTGTTATTCTTGAGCTGTGTGCGTGCTACTTTTTGGGAAACTTTTTTGTGTGCTTTTGTTCAACAGAATTTCGGCTCCTGCAGGCCACAGGCCTATTTTGCCCATTTGTTAGAGTAACCTTTCACTTGTTGATCATTTCATGCTGCCTTTTGAAGTGGTACTCACCTTAAACTCCACTTCGGCATTTGGATATGATACGTAATTCGCGACAGCTTCTCTTGCTTCTTTGTACCCTGCAGACAAAAGACAGAACGTTAATCGTGCGTGAAGGCATAAATGTTTATATCTGTTGTGGAAATTTCTCCAGAAATGGAAATTACACCATTTATTATCTACTTTTGAATTTTTAATCTAATGTAACATTAAGTGCAGTATTTTCTAGGACAAGCTACATAAATATTTGGTCTGAAAATTATGTGACAGGCACATTTTAATTCTAAATATTATCAAACACATTTGTATGGAGAAAAAAATCGACGAAAATTCAAAGATGATTCTTTTGGGTAATCAAAGAATTTCAAAATTTCCAAGAGACTTCATAAAGTACATCCCGAAAAATAAAATGATCCGCAGAACCTACAGCACGTCCAAAACAACCGAGGAATATTTGTTTTGAAGGAAATTCTGTGAACGGTTTAGGTGCTAATGTTGTTCACTGATGGACAGACAGATGTTTGAGAATAAAATAACTTTATCGGTACCAAAGATGTACAAAAAGTAATTTTCATGAAAATCCTGACATTTACATTGTGCAGACCATCTATGATTTTTTAACAAATAAAAGAGCAATTCCTAGTGTACGCACTACACAAGGAAACAAGCGGGCAGCTTTGCGTCGTGTCTACCAGCACTTTCCATAACACGTCTCTACGAACCAGCTTACTCCACCAACGCAGACGCCTCTCACTCGCTCTGGGCGAGGTCTCTGCAGCGTGAAGAGCGTTGCTGTCCCGACGCAACTGCGTAACTGAGCGGTCCGCGAAAATACGCCCAAATGGCCTTGCGTTCATGTCGCCCGCCGATCAAGATAAGGGGGAGGTGACGCGAATCGAAGAGGGTCGGAAAGGGCTGAATAAGCAAAAATAAAATACAATGAATCCTAAACAGATTATAAACATATTTTTCAAGATTTAAAAATTTGAATTCAAAAATTGCCTATGACATTGAATGTGTTTTAAAATACAGAATAATTATTATTAAAAAAAATATATTTGCTTGCATTGCAAATAAATTGTTTGCTTTTGCTGGCATTCTGCAACACAAGAACTAGACGTCTGCCCGCGAAGCGGCGAAAATGCTAGTAGAGGTGGGGAGACAACTTTGCGGGTAGGGGAGCAGCCTGCCATTGCACTGTGAGTACGACTCGAATAATGCTCGGGTGTCTAATGCAATGACATACGCTGTGAAATTATTTGCACACTTATTTAAGTGGGTAATGTATAGTATTTCTAGCTACAAGGGCCAAATTTCACTGTTTATGATCTTCTGTGAACTGCTTTGTATCGACATATTTTTCTTTTTTGACTTTTTTAGTTAATGTTTTAGTTAATGTAAATCAAACAATATTTTAAAGCAGTAGCCTTTAAAAAATATTATTTAATTCTAAACAAAATTTACAATTTAATAATTCATTTTTCATCAGGAATGTAAAAAGTTCAAATAATAACAAAACCTAAACGAAATACCGACAAGCAAACCTTTTGAACGATATGTTAGGGCAATCATGAGATTATTACGGGTATTGTTAAATAGAGTGTAAATGTTTTTATATTTTTATACGATGTCGTAAACGATTATGAAACGTTTTAGTTAATTTGATTTTAGAAATATATCATGTACTATGTCAGAATTTAGAACAAAAAGTAATAATGATTTTTTTAAATACGATTTGTTAGCTTTGATCACACTGTCTTATTTAATTAAAATAGTTAATGAAAAACAAGTTATTACTGTAATCTTCACACAAAAATGTTTCAATATCACATTTTTTTAGCACCACACTGAATTTTTGATTACAAGAGAATTATTAGCACTACAAGCAATTATAATACTTGGAGTCCAAATCAAAACATATGCATGTCTAATTCGTTTTAGGTGCATTTTTCACATTGCCATTTATCGACAACAAACATTTCCAATGTTATACAAAGGCAATATTACTTGAACTGGATATAACAGCCCGCTGTATTCTCGCCGATCGCTCTTTGAAATTATCCGCTACGGTTCGAATTTCTCATTCTCATTTGTTGTCCCCACTTTTAGAATGAGTCTTATATCCCACCCTTCACCTTTCCGCATTTGCTCTCGATTGGTTCGCGCGTGGCTCCCGAGGTCAGTGAAAGTGCAAAATGTTGTGCAGGCCTGTGTTAAGTGATAAGACCTCCAACATGTACGCCCAAAAACCACAATAAGGACGCGAGAAAACCGACCTGAATCAGACTACTCTCAAAGATAGCAAGTCAGTGTCAGTTAAGTTGGACACCCTGCTCTATGTCACTTCTTTTAAAGAGGAAGTTAACAGTGCACATCGCAGAACTAGACCTGCCAGGAGAAGAAAAATGAGAAGTTGAAGATGTAGTCACGTCATTTTATTGTTGTATAATGCTTTCTAGATTGGGATTCTCATATCACGAGTGTAGCTACTGCGAGGCAGGTAGAAAAGTTGATTGAGAAAGCCTCCTCTTCCATACGTCTACATCAATACACCGAATTCATCCTTGCTTTCACGGTTGACGGTGCGTGGGGTTGACGCTAACGAAAACAGTGTACTCTGTTAATTCATGTGAGTGGTTATTTTGGCACTCAATCATAGCAAACAAAATTGAAACGGTTATTTATAACCGTATGTCACGAATAAAATTTTTTGAGAAAACAGAAAAATAGATTGCCGAATTGCCTGTCTGTGGCGGGGTTACGTCATAGATACAACTCATTACTTTTTGCTGTCAAATAGACGATTATGTTAAATAAATACTCAAGAAACTTCAACTTTTTCACAAAAACAAATTGTTAAAATGTGTGACTAACAGAGTTTAAAAACTAAGTCAATTGGAGGGCATGGTTGGGCACTGATATGTAGAGGTGATTCTCATTCATTTCAAAAACGTTAGCTAACAAGTACTGGGACGGTGATACTCCCTATTATTTTTGTCATTTCACCATCTGGAGAATGCTTGAAATAAATGTATTCATGTAACTAGAGCGGAAGAAAAGAACTCCTAACACTTTTTTAATACATTTATTTACATACTTAATTCTATGATTAAAATGAAGACTACTGTGGATTTAATTAACTCGTAATTAAAAGGAAACAACTTGGGCTCTTTGAAATTATGTTTTTTTGGCCTATCCGTTTAAGTCAGCTTCATGATTTAATTGTCACGAATACATCATTTCATCCCTTTTTTATCGTGATTTGCATTGGTTCTTTCTTTCAGTGACAATATCGAAACAATATAAATACCTCTTGAAAACTATTTCTAACCTCAACCTGCACGCTCTGAACTCTTTGTGAACATCTGACGCTCGGCTCGTATGGGAGAACAATGCTGCATTCGGTGACATTAAACCGCAGTAGAACCTGTCAACAAATGGCCCGAAGGAAGCCCAGGCGGCGACTCACCGGCGCAGGGGGCGTATCCGTTGTAGCGGCCCGAGTCCAGGCTCTCCCGCACGGCCGCCACGGCCTCCGGCGGCGGCCCGAAGTTGCCGAAGATGGTGGGGTCCCCTGCAACAGACGCGTGCTGGCATCAGCCGCTGCGTGGCGCCCCCGGGCAGCAGGGCGGGCATCGCCGCGCGCACGCGGGAAAATGGAAAGTCACACTCAAAATCCGCTATTAAAAAGCAAGTTTTTTATAATCGGTTTCCAAAATTGTACCAGGGCAGACAAGGTTCACAAAAAACAAAGGAGATGTACCGTCACAATCCAAGACACAATAATCCAGTAGAAGCTCCAAACAGCCGGACGGAGACAGAATAACATTGGAGAACGTAGAGTATAAACAGGCAGGGGTCAAACGCTGAAACACCATAACTGTCAAATGAAAGCGAGCGCAAGTTCTAAAGTGAGAGACCCGCCTCAGCGTTCCATGCCCGCCATGACGTGGCGCCGCCCAAGGTGAGAGTGCCGGTGGGCGGAACTAAGTTTTAACCGCCTCTTCATTATCCGCTACGAAATGACCGGAGGAGGTGGCTCAGGGCATCAACTGATGTCATTGCACGGCCTCTGACCGAGAAGTCTTAAGTCGGGTCCCGGCGTTGGCAGGATTTTCGATACTAGCTAGTTAGCTACGAGTTCAGTCGCTGTCTGGAGGACAATTCTAGCGGTCTTCTGATCGGTTGTGGTTTCTCCGATCAATATCCGATTTTTGTGGTTTCTCCGATCAATATACGATTTTTGTGGTTTCTCCGATCAATATCAGGCGAATGTCGTAGCAGTACCATAACAAAGTGTCACGGACCGCGCGGGAAATTTCCTTCCTCTTCCTCGTCCTATCTTTACCCCTTACTTATTCACACTTACACTTTCTACAAGGAAGGATTCTTCCCCAGGAAGGATTTTATTTGCCACAAGTCCAAATGTTAGTACTTACGTTCAAGTTTATTGCCAAAACATTAGAGAAACCATGTAAGTGTATTTCGTGAATGATTGTTCAACACAAAACACACATTATAGCTCAATTTTTAATCAACATTCATTTCTGTTTTTATTTAAAAATATTGCTTCATAAATCAGAAATGGAGTGTACTTTTTTTATATATCAGATGGAACCATTTCATTTCACTGGGACACATCGTTAAGCCATACGTACGCTAACATATTTCAGATTTTCAAATAAGGGAGTCTAAATCATCTGACAACAATTCAAACATTTTTAAAACTAAAAGTTTTGAAGCATGTACTCGCCTTAATTGCTCTTTACTCACAATCTAATACCTCAATTACGTGATTCTTCGAAATGAAGTGTAATCTTGATCATCACATGAACGTTTATTGCATATTCTAATGAAATAATTCAGAGTTAATAAAAATTAATTCATCATAATATTGCCATGCTGTGGCCACTGGCACCTGTGCTGGAGGGAAAGGTGCCCCCTGCAGTATAGGCAGACCCGTCATACGAAACAGGCGAGGTGGTTGCCTACTCCTTAGCACATTTTCGTGCGAGGTACTCGGCGATCGATTGCGGTGAGCCCTCACCAAATAAACGATTTTCAAACGGCGTATTTCTACTTCCACCACCTTCACTCAAATTTAGAAGACGGCGAATATTAGACTTTGAGGTAGAAGGGCAGGTGAGTAATGAGAAGATACCATTAAGTGACCTTTAAAGGGAGATGAATTGATATGAAAATTTATGGTATAATGTAACATTTTAGGTGTTAAACTTCTAGTCCTTAACAAGTTACTTTACTTACAATAAATTAACTCGTAATATCATGAAGTATAAGCAAATGCAATTATCTCCAACCAGATTGCCACTTTGATGTTATGGTTAATGACTTAGTGTTTCAAATGATTAAAAACTTCTTAGAAATTGCGGTATTTCTTGTGTCAACTTGACGTTTTATTTTAATTTCTCATGTCTTACTATAAGAATAAACGACATTTTCAGCTAATAGTATAAACTATTTGATTGTACAGTACAATAAGAGGCAGAGAACATGCTGAGAAGGTGAAGTTGGCGTTTAATTAACGTAAACAGCTTCCTAACATTCCTTTTAATAATTTCAAGGACAGAGGAATGCAGTAAAGCGTTTGGTCCCCAGAGGGAACTGTTGAATCCGCAACTGCACATGATGAGAGGTCTTGCGCGATTGCATCAGCGTGGTTGAACGTTCGTTATGTATTCGGCCATGAAGATCAGCTGACAAGAAGGAGCAGACGGACACGAGGAGGGTACATTTAATTTTCTTATTTCTGAATATTAAATTGTATCGAATTGAAAGGACTTTGATTTCTGAATACATTGTTAAGTACGTAAAAGGCATGCTTATGAAACATATTTCAGAATTACTAATATTATTTTCTAAACATTTTCGAGGACACTACCTCTTAGACAGCAGACGGTAAGAACGAATATTCTATTTTTACTTCGCAATCATTGAATCATTGAAGTGAACAGGCTGGAATTGCATTTCTGATGTCTCTGCAGCGACTCTGATCAGGAGGCTGTACGTTCGGCACCCGACGGTGCAAGGAGTTTCAACGCTGGCTAGGTAGCTGGGTTGAAATCAACTGTTTTCTGGAGGCGAATTTTAGTGACCGGCTGCTCGGGTCGACAGGTTTCCCTGGTTTCTCCGATGAATATCAGGCGAATGCCGGAATAGTATCTCAACCAACGGGTCACGAACCGCGCGCGATTGTTCTTCCATGTTTCGCGACTTCTTCTTCCATGTTTTTTCCTCTCAACTTACACACTCACAGAGCTTACACGTACATTCATTTCCTAACACACATGTTAGGAGATCAGTCGGGAGCTTAGAGCTAGTCCTGGATGGGCTGGTACCCCTCTGGGGGAGACACCTGAAGGCAAAATCCCCCGAAAGCCGATGAATAGGTCGGTACCGGATCTCACCATCCGGTGATGGATTAGAATAGTCACCTTTCGCACTAAAGCATTCACTATACTAAAGAGAATAATGACCATCGTAGTTGACGTGCCCGGAAACATCACTCACTCAATCAATCAATCGAAGTAACAGAAGGAGGTGATTTGGATTGCTTAGGTGGACTCATAGGGTGAGTGCGCACATTTCACGAATGGCAAGTACTGACACGTCAAGGATAGAGGCAGTAAATAGGAAGTGACATTTTGCTCTGTTCATTAATTTAACCCAGGGTCATTATTTGAAGATGCGCAATTCTGGTCAACTCAAATTTGTTTCCGTTGCCGAAATTTGTGGATTTTATATTTTCAATAGGGATGAACTTCTTTAAAAAATTTCAAATGGGTTTTGGCATTTTTCAAATTTAGATGTTGATATAGTAGAGATCGCCACTGCTTTATGCGCTCTTCGACAGTGCGTATTCATGATTTGGGCAGGTCCGAATCTCCGAAATTTTGGATTCATCTTTCGGGTCAGTTTTCTCTTAAACGACTCAGTTTCGTATCAGAAAGCGCTCTGCTAGAAACTTCCGAGAAGCATGGTCGAGGATTTTAACCAGATTATTGTGATTACCACTTTACAGGTGAGTGTTAGCTTTCATTTACTTAATATAGTGGATGGATGAACTACATTGGCCTGAAGGCACAGGTAACTTTAAACTAGCGCACCCCAACCCCATTTCTGAACAAGGACATATGCACATGGTACCTCTGTGACGATTGTGCTGAGTAAACCCGGTTGGGTAACGTGGCGAAAGGCTGTGCCCCCGGTTGCATCGGCCGGGCAGGAAGAGGCGGCGGGAGAATTACGGGCGAGGATTCATATTCGAGATGTCTCTATAACTGCAAGGAATAATTTGTCCCTTAAAGTAAAAATTGACACATATCAAGCATACCATGAAAAAATAGAAAATAAAGAGTAGCGTACTCATTAGACATCACATGAAAACGCCTTATAATCAAATGTCCCTGAAAATAAATTACGGCAAACTTTTGAACATATAAAGGCTCATTTTGACTCAAAATTGTAGTCCCAAGAAGAGCGTTTCAAAAATTTGAATTTCAAAAATCAGGGTATTTTCTGACAATATTATCTCTTTTAACTTCTATTATTTCAACATTTTTAATTATGGTTCGGAATTTGCACTTTATCGTGAGACAAAATTTCTGAGATTTTGACAAAGAGGGGTGCTAAGGTTTTCATCTCGCAGGAGGGCGGAGTGAATATCGCGGGAAAGGGTGGGAGAGGTGGGGCGGTAGCGAATGATGAGACGGTGGCTCTGATTGCATCAGCCGCAAGATGGCGGTGGCGGCGGCATCGGCGGCGGCGGAGTTCGGGGAGAGGGTTCAGCAAATGGCCGTCAGAGCGCGAATATTTCACCCAAAAATTTCAAAAATCGACACATAAAAAACAACAAAACACGAGACATAAAAAAAGGGCTGTTTTTAAAAAGTGGAGTTAATGGACGGCCATGAATGCATCCCCTCATATTAACTGCGATTTTAAATTATCTGTTGCGGGTTGACATTTTTACTTTTGAGTTAGAATTTAATTAGCTAAACATTATGGAAGACAAAACGTGTAAGTATTAACACGGCGGGGTGCTGAAGAAAATGAACTCCCATGTTGCTGGAGGGAATCTCCGCGAGTGGGAAGGTGTGGGAGGGGCGGCGGCGCGAGCGGGTGACGAGACGGTGCCCCCTGTTGCATCAGCCGCGCGGTGGCGGTGGCGGCGGCGGCGGCGGCGGCGGAGTTCGGGGCGAGAGGGCTGCGCGAGGGGCCCTCAGTGAGCGAAGAGGCCGCCCCGCGCGCGCGTGCGTGCAAGAGGAACCTCCGCTGCCAACGGTCACGCACCGCGCACCCACCGCCGCCGCCGCGCAGCGAGAGGACCCACAGCGAGCGTCTTCACCGCCGGCCGGCGCTGCAGTGATGAAGACCGCACCTGTGCAGTTACAGTGCTCCGCGCCTCTTTTGCCGACGCTTGCCGGGAGAGGCTACTCGCCGGCTCGACTTGCCCTGGCGTGTTTTTATTCAAAAGACGATCGCTGTTGGAAATTTCGCACATTTACCTCTACATTGATAGTACTGATGCCTTGAATCACCCTAGTGGATGGTTAATATTAAAACAAATATGGAGACGATTGTAATTGTTTAGGTTACGTCATTTTATTTGGGTAATTTGACCGATTACTTACTGATTTTCTGTAAGGTATTAAGCGATTGAAGCAGTGATAATATACAATATTTTTTCAAGTATGCGTGGGAGTAGATAATATTATCCACTTGCACAATTATGTTAATGTATAGTCGCGTTTTTTCCTTTAATCAATGAACTGAACTAACAAATTACGGTATAGGATGGTATCTGACTGCATAAAGTAAAGCAAACATATTGCTATTATAATATATATATATATATATAATATAAAATAAATGAATTCTAGGTGGATATAGTTATTCAACATATTATTTATGGAATTTGCGAATATCGTAAAAACTGGTGAATTAAAATCACCAAAAATAATACAAATAATACCAACCCTAATACTAATGCTAACGATAATAAAAATAATAATAATTATTATTAATAGTATTAATATTATTAGTATTATTATAATTACTTTATTAAAGGCTAGGCTGGAACCCGTAGGTCTGCTCATACGACTTCCGGCTCTCATGAATTACAATAAATAACTAAACTATGTCCGTCTATTATGATTGTTTATGAAATTATGAGGCATAAAGGAAATCATCCAAATTATAGTCGTGAATATACACCAGAAATTATTTATTGTTTAGAAGTCATTATTTCGAATATAGGAAAATATTTGTTGGGAAGAGTGGTAAATAATCTAGTATGAACAATATTCAAAACGGCCCAATTTTTTCTATAAAATATATGAAATGAAATTGTAAAACCTGGGTTGTTCCAGAAATAGGAAAATGAATAATGGAGTTGAAATGTTAGGTATCTGTTGCTGATTAACTCAATATATTCAAAGTTAAAAAACAGAATTTAGCAGTAAGAAAAGATCCTTAACTTTTTATTCCAACAAAACGTTTTATACATATGAAGTTTACAAAATCCATTTTCAAAATGGTTTGAAATAATTTTGAAAATTTTTAAGATCAAATGTCTAATAAAAGTCGAATTCTACTCGAATGAGTCAGGATAACAGTATATAGTTACTAAGAAATATTTAATGTCAAGAAACAAACATAATTTCGAATGCAATTTGTAACATAATTATTTAATTCATTATTGACGAAGATTTACGGTTCAAATTTAGGTCGTTAACGGTGTATAATTATTCTCGTCTGCTGTACAGGTATATTTATTAATGAGAACTGTTCCTGATCTTTTAAAAGAAACACTTTTATAGTTTTTAACACAATTTATTTGACATTTTCCCCTTGTTGGAATGTTTTTCAAAAAAATTATCAGAGTTCAGAATTGTAAAATATTTTTAAAAGTTAAAAACCATTAAATTGTATTTTAGTGAAATTAAGTTATTACAAGCGAGTGAATAAAAACTATCAGTGTATGGATCAAAACACACTCAAAACTTTTGTACAACTGGAGAGAATTGAAAAAAAAACCAATACGGGTTGAAACAAATTGCTAAAAATGTTTAAAGTTTTCTCTAAATATGTCAGAAACAATTAACAGAAGGTCAGAAAAAATTAATTGATCAGATTCATTTATTGTCAAGCTTTCAGTGAGACGAGTTTTATAAAAATTTATTTATCTGAATAACTTTTATATGTGAAATAACGTTCTATTTAAGAAAACAATTATCCGAGTACCTTCATTATCAACCAGCATTAAAACGACAAAATTTAAGAAATTATGCATTTCGACTTTTTAAATGCAAGGATTTTTGCAATATTTATATTTAAATGATTCAATAAAGTAGATATTAATGATCGTTGTGCTATATTCAGAAGCTCAGAAATATTTGAAATATTTCTTTCTCATGACATCAAAATTACGTGGCCAGAGCAAGAGTAAACTTTCATAGTTTCTCTTGTAAGTTGCCAATGTTCTCCCTGAAAATTATGACAGTTATGATTCCAAATATAATTCAACCGAATGTTGTACACTTTTGTTATTTAAAGGACATTTTCCAAACCGTTTTAAATCACACTTATAAATTAATTTCCAAACTTTATAAAATATGGCGAACATACCAAATTCCACTTTTCTCTCATAATTGTAGTGTTATTCATGACTACGAGTAATGAAGCATTGATGTATGCAACATTACCTCTTGAGAAAACTAATTTGTAAGACGTATTAAACATTATTTCAATATATTATGTATTCCAAAAAGTGCTAATATCAGAAGCCGAGAAAACAACTGAAGAAGCGAGATGTACTTTGTTAATTTAAATAATTAATTTCTCGCCCCAAATGAATTTTTAAAGTAAAGAAATGTGTCAATACACATCATTATCGCCATAAATTGGCTTAATTAAAAAAAATACGTTGAATGTGCCCCAGAGCATAGTAAAGGAATAGCATATGATTTATGTTATTAGTAATTTTCTAAATATGGTCCGTATACCTTTCACGAAATTCAAAGCTAAAACAATTATTTGGACTAGTTGATCGTATATAAGCTTGAATTTACTCTTATGAAATATGAATAATGTTAAAACATTCCATTTCGTTTACATGAAACTGCAGAAATCTCGGTGAGAAGTCAGATGCTAGCCGAAGTAGAGTGCATATTCGTGATTAGTAGTAATCATTGATGCTTGTGTGAAATCGTTTGTAAACCTGTAAATTAAGGCCAAAAAAATTAAATTCGGAATATCAGAATACCAAGGATCAGTTAGAATAATGTGGGAAAATGATATGGGAATAATAGTTCCTTCTGTCCGTTTACAGAGGAGTATACAATATTCGAGTACTAGTTGAGAGAAGTCTTGCGGAAGACTGAGAAGTTTAATTAGCCCTATCAAGTAGTACTTATATTATCAAACCATTAAAATATGTATTCTGTCTGATATGGAAATGAATATTCTTCTAATATTTCTCGATAAAAAAAGGATTTTCCCCACAATCACTTACTAGTTCGTTTATTTGAAAATTCAATGAAAAATTGCAAATTTAATGTTTCGGTTTCTTGTATTATTTTTTGGAGAGAACAGGTCTCTAGAAGTATTTTGAAATGATATAATGTAGGCAGCTGATTTGCTTTGAGTGCACGATGGTTTGTGCAGTAAGAGAAACTTGCTGGTCAATTAAGTTATATTTTAAATATAAGTAAAATAATAAAATTCCTGAAATGGATTTTAATTTTACAAGGTAAAACAGCCTATATGATGAACAAATTGCGGAATAGAGAAGCAAAATTTTGAGATTGATATACCGAGAGAATGATATGGGTATTTTGGTATCTTTAGTAGCTACAATTATGCCAAAGGCATTATTTTGTTTCCGGAGGGAATTATCCAATGCAACGATTCTATCTATGAAAACTAAACTTACGGAGATCATTCTATGTAAGATCCCCGTTCTAAATTTTACAAAACATTATTTAATTTACCTATATTTTGTTATGTAGATTAAACACGCACAATACCACTAAAGGGATCAAACTGTTGCCAAAACAACCTTATAACGCCTGTAAGAGTCTCATTCGATTCATTGTTGGCTCACGATCGTTGAGAAAATAATAAATTCAACGTTAAATCTAATGTAACTTTCATATCTGATATGAAATCTGTGCAGCGCTGTCAGCGATACTGTTTCCACTCTATAATAATGGAATTATAATACATAATGTACTAAGCGGAGGCCGATGTGGTACCTTAACGGACGACGGACCTCGCGCTACCCTCCCTTCTCAAATCTGCCCCACCGACATCCTCAGGGCCTGGGGTTGAGCTGATTCGTTCCCATACGGCCGAACCCCGACACAGTGGAAGGACTCTGGCAGTGTTTGGAGCACGTAGACGGTGGCGAAGTAGCGCACGGGGTTGCAATGGGATCGGAAATAACGTGGTAAAATCGATAAAACGGTAAATCGGTAAAACGTGTTTTATCAGTATTTAAGTGGGTAATCTAATAGATGCGATGCTTTTACTGCTACATGCCTCCAGCATCACTGTAAAAATAGTTCACGCTGCATAGCATTGAACGTTTTTTTTCGGATGAGACTTTTGCCGTAGCCCCCGTCCCCCGGCGCCGCGCCGCGCCTCGCAGCGCCACAACGAACCCCGTACAGTGACGTCAGGAGCCGCTCGCGCCGCCACGACCTGCCACGACGCCGCGGCGCCTCTGGGAGGTGACTCGCGGTCAGGTCCAGTGGCGGCGGCGGTAGTGGAAGTGGCTGTGGAGGTGGCGGTGACGGGGCTGGTGGTGGAAGTGGAGGTGGCGGTGGTGGTGGCAGTGATGGTGGAAGGGGAAGGGGAAGGGGAAGGGGGCGGTGGCGGTGGCGGCGGCTCGAAGCGGCACGTGGCGGCGGAGAGGCCCTGACGCAGCTCCCCGTGGCCAGGGCCGGTCGCCTGGCCCCTCCCCCCGCTCCTCGGCCCCCGCGCGGCGACGCCACGAGAACAGGTTGGGGCAGCCACCGCCCCCCCCTTCCTCACCTGTCGTCGTAACGCTGTCTCTTTTCTTTCTGCTTCGGGCGCTGCTTCTAACCGCGCTCCCTTCTTTCCTCATTCTGCTTTTCTTCTCTTATCCTCACCCTCTGATCAGTACTTTTCCCCCTTCTAAGTCCATGCATTCTCACTCGATTTCGACTGAACATTTGTTACCAGTCGATATATTATAGCGTTTTCTTAACGAGCGATTTTCAGACATAAGACATCAGGACTAAAATGTTAAACGTTACTTGTTTGCTTATAAATGATTGTATTGACAAAATAGAGCAAATATTGCAAATGTTTTGGTTTGTTAATCTCATTGTCAGAGAACATGATAAAAGTAATAAAGAAACATTGTCAGGCCTAATGGCATTCAAATTTAAATAATATAAATGTTTTCATTTTTTGTAATATAAATATGATACTTATGAACTTTGCAGACAAACTACTTCATTGCCTGTAATTTTTCTCTCTGTAATTAAAGAATATTAATTTTGGTGCTGGATCCTACATGAACTTTAAAATACGCCAGGAGGTCACTCCACCTTGCATCGATTCATAGCTATCAAGAATCAACGTAACAGATGCGTCATTTAGATATTTTAAATTCCCATTAATAAATGGATTGTATGTATGTATAAATCACAGGAAATTATATTGTTGGTATGCATGTATTTAGCATTTAAGTCGATTGTTCGACTTTGCCGGCTAGCGTACGGTGTCGTCTATGCCTTGGTGTCGTTTAATTCCCACGCTGGGGGGGGGGGGCAGACATGACGTAACTAGCTAACTCCGCTTGTCTGAGCTTTTCTTCGTCACACAGCTATGTCATACAACTGAGACGATTTTAAAGGAAAGCTACAACTCAACTGTTGGTAACGATAATTACTTTGATAAACGTTACTTAATGAAGGTCGTAGTGCTAGACTCAGACGATGTGTACGATGCCCGAAGGTAGGGAGCGGGTGTGGTACGCAACGTGTATTGCAGATTGCATAAACGTCTGTATTATCTTTTGTTTCATTATCCGCGAACTTCCTTTTGTCTAAACACCAACTAGGAGTAATTTGACATCCATTAACAGCACACGTACGTGGTGAAGTGCCAATGCTTTCTTATAAATGGTGCAGACCATTTATCTTTCCACAGTGTTTTATAAGTAGAGATAATATTTCTTAAACATATTTTTAATCATGAAAATATAATTGATCTCGTGTTTCATTGACCTATCAGAATGAGTCTTCTCTCGAGAAGTGTATAGTAAGAATTCTCTAGTAAAGCCTAATATCAGACAGAAAATACCAAACACAAGTTACAAATTCATACTCATTTTTTTAGGAAACGATTCGGTCCAGAATGAACTGTAATGTAATTTTCTGGTCAAATGTCAAATTAGATTTGTTTAAAACTTTGATGAAAATATTTAAATTGTGAACAAATTGAGTAAATATCTCTTTCATGCCTATTTCAGCATGCCCCTTTTTAAAAATAAATAATTAAACATACACCAATATATTTGATTTCTTGCATCTAACCCATTAACTGCTTATTGTTATCTGCGTAGTAATAAATAATTCCTATAAGTTTCTCCAATAGAAGTATAGTTACAGCTTAATTGTTCATAATTTTATATTTTCCTCAGAATATGTGTTATACAGACGTTCATTTACTATTTCTCACAAGTACTATGTACTGTCACATTATTCATTTCTTTGTTCACAGCGCCTTTCGTAATAAAACGAGTTCATAAAAACAAGAGATAACATTACGATGTCATAGCTTCTTCCTCGACGACTTGCAACGAAATTATTGCTCCATTCTTTTCCCTTAACGTGTAAACCCTTTTACTGTAATATTTTATTGCATAACGAATGCCACGAAACACAAATTAAAGATTGACAGAAAATTGTTTGTAATAAAGGCTTGTGAGAATAATTATGTTGATGAAAACAAATGTATTCATAATCTTGTATGATGTGCTCTCTCATATCTTTGTTTTATCATTTGTAAAATATCATAGTTATCATTTATGTAGATTAACATTATGTGAAAAAGTTTTCAATGAAAATTCATGCTTCTTTCATGCTCTCTGAGAATTATGAAGTGACAATATTCGTGTTTTAAGAAGTCCATATATTAAAGAATATTAATCAGATAAATTAGATTTTTCGGATATTGTTTTCAACTGAGTTACTATTTTAGTAAAAACCGCAATAATTTGTAATTAAAAACAGCCAATCAACTCTTTTAGTAGTAAATGTACTATAAATATATGAAAATAATAGGTGTGCACAGTCTGAAAAGACAAAGGGGGCTAAATGCATTTCGGGGCCCCCTTTTCCATTGGTCAAATGTTACATATGACATTTTCCCTAGTAATTAAATAATACATATTAGGAAATCAACAGGGTGGTCGGTGGCGTAGTGGTCGGACTGCTCGCCTTTCGCCCGGTGCTTGTGCCGGGGTTCGATCTCAGGCGGTTCCAGGTGGAATTTGTGATGGTGAGTTAACTAATTGGTTAATTGGTTGGGACTAATTTATATTTCTGTGAAAAATTATTGTCTTTTTAAAATCCCCTCTGCATAAAATAATTGCAGTCGATAATGACTTCTATTATGTCTACAGTGACCTCAATTTAATATTTTTTAAATCAATGTCCCCAAAATGTCAGTTTAAGGAAGGGAAAATAAGGTATTAAAAATATTTACGAAAAAATGTTTAATGATGTTGTCTGTCTAGGGGACCCCTTTGGAAATTTTTAGGGGTGACGGGCCCCCTTCTCTCTCTGCGCACACCTATGGTGGTAACGCTTTTGTGATTCAATGAACTTGATGAAAGAATCCTCAAGTGTGTGTTAATCAATTTTGTGCGATATTATCACATCGCCCGAATGTCAATAATATGTAAGAGTATTTTTATTGTATTTCCAATGCAATATTTCTACATGATGATATTTATTAATCCATCTGCAACTCTGACTTATCAGTATTTAAAAACATTGGAAATTACAAACGTAAGAAAATGTTTCAAAACAGCTGTTCTGTAACAAAATATGAGCACAATGGCAAAGGATTTTTACACTTATACATTATATTCTTGAAGATAAATGAAGATAAAAAATGAATCAGAGATGTGAGAATCGGCTGTGAAATTCTTAGTGAGACCGTCTTGTCTACTTGTCTATCTGTTAGATCAAGGAGATTTTAAATTGACATTCATCAGAGAAAACTCAGAGGACTTAGAGCACGGGGTGTGGATTGTTTTAGAATATCAGTGCTTACATGATCACCGTTGAGTAGCCTACGTGATAGTTTTAGAGTGTGTAAACTTTGTATGTTCTTACAGTCATGTACAGCATAATCAATCTTGAAGAAGTTCTTAACTACTTAACTATATAACGCACCTTACTAATGTTACAGGAGCATGCTAGCGAATACGTGATAAAAACAGATTCGTAATTGATGAAGAAATCTGATAGAAGCTTGTCGCCTTATCATCTAATAATCAAATACTAACATATATCATTTTTATTATATTTGCCTCGAATTTTCAGAAAACTGACTGATCCGTTCATTTACTTTTTCCGCATGGGATCTGTCGGTTCGTTGGAGACAGTTTCTCATTGTTACAACTTTCTCCGGAATGTTGCCGTGATTAAATAATCTATAGTGAATTTACTTGATGTTATGTATATATAATATGTATTGAAGTGATGGATCACCTTTTTTAGCAACTTGCAATGTATGTAAAAAAATGTTAAGAATACGAAATTGATTGGAATTTTTTTTTGATTTGCCCTCTTAATTCTAATTCTCACTATTTTGGCAACTCTGGAATGCTGCCTGACTTAATTGGACAGTCATATGAATATCAGATAGATTATTGGCCTTTTGGATTAGTATGAAGTATTCGTTTTCGCATCTTTCTCTCGTATCTTAGTAGGTATGTCTTAAAATCTTTTACATGCAAAGATTTACCAAATACGCAACCCAACTTAGTGGCAGTCGCGGAACTTAATGACGATTCCTGCACATTTCCTTGTCTTTCTAAAAGTCTCCAAAAGAAGCCAACGATATTTAAACATCAGGCCGTCGTGGGAAAATGCGCTTAGTAAAACAAGTCGATATTAAGGGCCTTAATTTACTCTTTACAAAAGAAAGAAGCAAATATACATAACTCCCACGTCTTCTGTCCTGTTCAGCACTGCAGTTGCGGATTCGAATCCCGCGCATGGCATGGATGTTTTCCTCAATTGTCACGTGGTAGGTCAAGAAAACTACCAGGATTTCTATGAAGACTATGTACGCTACACACGGTCCCCGAGTGTAGGCTTCGTACAACCTCCCCGTCCCGGGGCATCTCCTCACAGTGTATATTGGCGTTCCACTGGATAAATCATGGTGGGAGTGATCACGAAGGATGAATGATGATAAGAAGTGGATGGTAATGGATCTGGTGAGTGACCGTGTAAGAAGCAAACCCCGGCCCAACTTCATGGTTAAAACATCCACACCTTAGGCGGCGCTCCACTCCGGCCCGCATCACTTGGACTCACCAACAGCAAATCCTAGTCAGAGACGCTGGTGTGTGTCTTAAACAATCTAAATTCATCCCACAATAACTACCTACGAGGGCCAATAATAGAATGTCTACTCTTCGTCGCCAATATTCCGTTGGAGATAATGCAATTCTAAAATTAAAGGATACTGAGTGTATTTTTGAGCTTCTGAAAGACGAACGGAGACTGATTCTTGCTTGAATATAGTGCGTGTGAGGCTCCACATCACATGGAAGGTGTCGGTGGTTGCTGTGGCAACGGCGGCGCAGTGTCCAGGCGCTTGTCACGTGATAGCTGGACCAGCGCCAACCTGGTCCCCCGCCCCTACCATCTCGCCCCGCCCCTCCAAAGCCCTTTCTCAGTCTCCAGGAGAAGACAGCGGAACCCCATAGCATCAACCAGCCTACTGATGTCGAACTGTCAGCACGAATTGAAGGGAATTCACCCAACTACCCAGAGGTTTTCACGCTTTAATTGTCTTGAACTCAATGTTCGAAGGCTCCCATGCGCTCTTGGGTCACCTCTACGCAGCCTGATCCAAGTTGTTTACTACGTCGGGCATACCGGTTTAGCCTCGCGAAAGGATTCGCGCTCGAGCTTTCTTAGCTGGCCAATAACTGGGGCCTGGCAACTGCTAAGAGGCGAATATGCAAAAGCGTCAGCAACGTGACCAAAAAGTCAGGAACGCTCCAACGATTAGTTTGTTTTGGTAAACTTTTTTTGCCATAAGAACAGCTTGAATATTTTATTTTATAGGCAAAAATCGTTTAACATCATATTGTAAAATATTCTGAGACGTTTTATAGTGTTTATGATTTATATGTATTGAAATAACTTTTATGACCATAAAATTATATGGGATCTTTTTGGCCTACCAAGTTAGCTAATATCGCAGTTCGCCAATCAAACATTACCGTAATGATATATCAATACTTAAAATCACCTCCCCTCCAAAAAAATTGATAGCTTTTCGTGATTTGTAATGTTCTATTATAATATATTCTACATTATTTCAACATTAGTGATTTATCATTCACATTGCTGTTTACATTTGTTTAGACTAAAGTGTACCTGAAATTCACAAATGCATATTTTTCATTTTGAAGTTTGATTTATGCATCAGTTTTCTGAAGAATTTGCATCACACTACATATTGCACTAACAATTCATTTTATTTATTATTCGTGTCTCTAAGTTTAATTGGATGGGATGCAAAAGAATCTACATTTGAATTTTCCCAAATAATACTGAATTACATACTAGATAGCGTAGGTACGATTTTATCGTTCGAAGTCTGAAATGCACAACCTTCATTCTAGACTGACGTTCATCAGTGTCAAGGCCTATTACTCCCTAGTCCATTTATGTAAAGATAGACGAGGAGTGTCTATCTGTCTATGAATTATTCTGTTTCTTAAACGAAGTCATTAAAGAGCAACCTCCTTTTCAATCCACTCAAGTATTGTGATCGTGCGTGCATATTGTTTCTAATTATTGATTTCTTTCTAATTTTGTAGTGTTTATTTCAAGCAATAAAACTAGACAAAAATTGTTTTGAACTGAATGTGTGTGTTTTGAGGTTTCATAGAATGTTTTGTTATATATCAGTGTCTTATCAATTTTGTTTACATATTTTAAAAGGTTTATCGTTGTTAATATAATGCATATTTTTGCGTCTGCGAAGAGGGCAGTTATTGGAAAATTACAAAAGAACGAAAACTATTTAGTAAGATTATTTCGGGAGTAAAATTAATTACGAGTATCCCATTTCCCCGTCTGATTCTCAGCGTAGTGACAATACGAAAGTATACGATACCTTTTTGAAACTGTCTCTACGATTCCCTACCCTTTCCTCTTCATCAATATGTGCACCAACTAAAATCAGGGAACAGAGCTAAGAAAAAACAAAGAAAGAAATAAAGACACAACCAAATAAAGAATGTGTACGTGAAGAGCAACATTTAAGCAAGAATATGTTTATAAGTCAAACAACAACCCTGCGGAAAGTACATTTATAAATAGATCTTCAAGAGCAAGAGTGACATATTATCAATTTATTAACATTGCGTTTCGAACATCTTTAAGGCGTGGTCTCAGGAGACGACTAGTAGTCGAATTCGCGCACGGTTGAAACGACCGGGATTATTTGTTGACTATTATTAGTGTAGTGAATGTTTGTTTTCTCCGAAAGACGTGGTGATTCCTTCCCCACTGGATGTTAAGATCCGCCGCCGACCTACATGTCGACTTGCAGGGTTTCTCTCCTCCACGTGTCTTTCCCACGCAAAGCACCACGCAGTCAGGACAAGCTCAAAGCTACCCTCACGTGTGGTAGTGTAGTGAATGTAAGTGTGTGTGAGTGTGTAAGGGGTGAGGATACGACAAGGAAGAGAAAGGAAAGATCGCGCGCGGTGCTTCGCCCGTTTATTAAGGAACTGTTCCGACATTCGTATGGTATTTTTCAGAGAAACCACGCAAAACTACCGATCAGAGTTCTAACCCATTAGAACTACAGAGAATGGCTGAATTCGTTCTAGCTTTTCGCACAGTTAGTGCCGGAAATCCGTCGCCGTGAGAGCTCGAAACCAAGGAACTTCCGAGCAGAGTTGTCGCAGAGAGAGCGGAAATGCTGGTTCTGAGCTAAAATCAGCCCGGTCTGGGATTGCTCAGAGGCGTTTGATATTTCTCTTCAATATAAACCGGACAGCAGTATAGCGGTAAGCAACAATTATTTGAGATGAGTCGTATGGATAGTACTGTAGAATGGAACTGCAGAACTCGGGTGATTTAAATGCACGAGTTGAAAATCAATCGACCACAGCCGAACGACCGTATGCAAAACTCTTTATTAACAATTAACATTAAGCCTCTCATGTACGTTACCGGTAAATATGAATAGCAAAACAAGAAAGAAGAATGATTTGCGTCGAAATCTGAGAGAACACTTTGTGTTATATGCGTCTCGTTGAACGAATGGTGTCAGCATTTCCTGAAGTTCACCCACAACTGAGATTGAAGTATTGCGTGTGGCCTCGTTGGCAACGCCACCGGGTGGTCCTGGAACCTCTGTTCGGTGCAGATCTCCTCGGCATCTTGAATGGTTCGACGAATTTCTACATGAGAGGTGTATTGGAATGCCTTGTCAATAAAAACTACTATTTAATTTCTATTTCGTATCTACTGCAACTGACGCACATAGCAATTTATTCATGACTTGTTGACAACTTTCTAATTTCATAAGTGTAAAAACGTACCATTTTCATGTAGAATGTTTTCAATATTAAGATATTTAATTTAAAGTGTCGTTTCCGTCTACGTAGTGGTAATAGATAAACTAATATATGGTGCGTCACTGCATGCCACTCAGCTGACACCACTCGATAGGAAGACTACAAGGAAAACCCGATTGTCATTGAACATTTACTATTCACGTGCTATGTTACGGTACGGCAAAAAGTTTTCTTATATTCTTGGTACATAAAGATCTGTTGTACCGTATGTACAATATTGTTTAATTGTAACATTCATGAAAGTCGTTTTTGTTAACATATTTAATTCATATTTAATAATTCAATTATTTATTACGTTAATCGAGTGCATTCTGTTTATTGTTCTTGAGCAGAGGGCTTGAAAATGATTTTGTGTGGTTTAGCTCATGGGCGCTTTTGCTGCCCGTGCCTCGGCGAGCGTGGCAACACGTGGCGCGGGCGTGCGCGGGCTGATGAAAGTGGCGTGGAATTCTCCGCTGGCGGCAGCGGGCTTCGACGCGAGTCCTCCGGAGGGGCAGCCTGCCAGCGACCGCGCCCTGCGTCCTTGGCCGCGGGCGGTTAGGGCTCAGCGAGGCGCGGTCGTGGCGCAACGGAAGGGTGCGACCAACTGCCACCAACGCCCTTGTTAGGCCCGTAATAACAACCGAGTCCGTTTTTTGTGTTATCGGTGATGTGTCGTTCAATACTTTTCGTAATACCTTCGTCTAAGAAGAATAAAACATAATATAAACAAGAAACATCATTTCTTGGAATAAGAGTACTCATACTCCATCTTTATCACCGGCCGTAAATAAAGACTTTTCATTCCTGTATTTGCGTTACGTCGACATAACAGGACAGTATGACTGCATTGCTGTAACGTCATTTGGTTGAAATAGAGAAAATTACGTACGCGGTTGATTTTTGTAGACCGTGGCGAAAGCTAAGATTAACTAACAAGTCGTCCGCTATCAGCCTTCTATGGTTCAATATATTTCGAAATATAAAATATAATATAACGTTATAGAAAAACATCTAAATAGCTTTCCTTGGAATGCAACCACTCATATTCTATCTAAAGCTACAGCACACGGGTTCTGATTTTCTTCAAGATGGCCGGCTATTAAAATACTTAATGAACGTTCGCAGTTAAGAGAGGCTTTTAGTTACTCTTTTGGGATACGTTAAGTATGTATAACAGTATTATGAAAATCATTTAACACCAATTTAGGGGTCAGCTAAAGTACTGCAATTCATAGCGTAGTAATCAGTGTTTTAGGTATTGTATTGAATGGCATGGGTTTTCTATTTCCGTATTTTTAGATCTTCCAGTGTCTATGGTCTATAGAACGTGATTTCTATTTGTCTTAATTCCAGGCGCAATTACTTTGTTTCTTTTACCGGTCTTCCCAAACGAACACGGAGTTGTTAGTCGAAAGCTCGTTCAAGACATAGTACGTATCCTTTCCATCGCCAACGCAACTCGAGCTCATATCGCCTGAGTTCAGCTCAGAGTCAGCATTGTCGATGACTGCAGTGACTCTGACTGGCAGATTCTAGGCTTCGAGTCCTGTCGGTGGCAAATTTAAATACTAGCATGATAGCTAGGCCGACTTCAGCCGCTGCCTGGAGTTTAAGCGACCGGCTGCTCTGATTTTCCGTAACTTCTCGAATCAACGCCAGGCGAATGTCAGAGCAGTGCCCTAACAAATACGTCAAAGAGTGCGCGCAATCTTGCCTTCCTTTTGCTTATTTTTTCCTCTTCCCTTATTAATACATTTGCACTTGCTTGCTCCACAATACAAGTCAGAGGATTAGAGACTGTCCTAGCTGGGGGTTACCCCTCTGGTGGGGAGATACCTTCAGGGGAATTTCCACGCAAGCCGATGTGTGGCTCGTCGCCGGTCGCTTCGGCGCCGGATCTCGCAATCCAACGGGAGAACGAAAACAACACTTTCGGGCATACAACATTTACTATCCTAAGGGCGTAAAGACCATAGCAGTTAACGTGTCCGGAAACATCATTCAAACAATTTAACGTTCTTTAGCTCATCAGTGCTTCAACTGTTCTAGAGGCAGGGTGTCCAGACGGCTCCTAGATGACGCTAGCAGACGTGAGGCTCGTTACGTCGCGCCGCGCAGAACAGCTCTCGTGCTCTGCTCGCACACCAGCCACCGGAGCGGGGAAAGGAATTAGGGGACGAACTCTGGATCAGAAGTGATCATGGTCGGGAACTGGGCCGTGGTGGTCGCGACCAGACCATGGAGTAGTTTGGAACGCGCAACATGGATATGTTCCCTTTGGCGCTTTCCGACACACACCCTTGGACGCAGTGCATCAAGCCACAAGATCGGCCGATGAGTGTTCTAGATTTCCATGCCCGAGTGTTAGGGCAATACCCGAGAATTCATTCATGGGAATTTGCTGTGGACTAATCAGCTTTGCGGTAATTTGTCTCGGGGTTCTGTAATTGGCCTCTCACGTGATCATTAACCTTTCTCCTAATCATTATTTCATTTATTGCCTCCAAGTACGCAGACTCAGGCACATAAGTCATAATAAAGTAAAAATTCTACCCTTAAATATGAAGCAAATGTGTGTTTATGCTTTTGAAGTTCTGAGATTCCAGAGTGCAAGCACGTGACATGTTTTAGTATAATTATGTTGCATGGAGATGATAATTGGCTGATAAATGTACATGTATCGCACTCTTTCTCTGTTTCTGTCATATATGTATGCATGTACACATGCATGCATGCACACATGCATGTCACATATGCATGTATGTATGTATGCATGTATTAGTATGAAACTGACCACCCGTAATTATACTTTTCATATGTTGTCCTTGGAGGTGAATACATTGTTCCAACACTTGAAGGCAGAAAATGTAAAGTTTGGACAAAAATATTTTATGACATGCAACCACTGTATAAAAATAGATGTGTGAGAACAATAAAATGTTAAACGGAGCGCCGAAAGACCAGCACTGAAGTTTACTCGTAACTTGATCTCTAATAGTGTCTGGTGTTTTTATTTTCGTTTTATTTGCAATATATATATATATATATATATATATATATATATATATATATATATATATATATATATATATTGTAGCGATACCAATTTCCGCATACCAATTAAATAAAACAAACTCGGCCACCCTGAGTTCTACGGGGAGAATAAACAGACGACGTCAGACGCCCACCCACCGCTTTAATGACCGTCCCTTGCGCCTCCGGCCCATTACGGAAATCTTTATTTGGGCCAGTGTTAAGAGCTTAACGGAGCAGCACTTGGACGCAAGAGCATCTGGTAAATTTCTAGATCGCTCGCTCGTCCGGGGAAACCCCAAATCGATAATTCCTTCACCGGACAGCCCTTGTGCAGGAATGCCCGATGTATTTGAGAAGGAACAAGAACATACTGTATGCTTGCAGTGGCACAAAGAGTGGAAGTTTCCAATGCTTTTCTCGTCGCGATTGGTTGAAATTAATGCGCTGCGCCAGTACTTTTGGCCAATAGCGACGTGACTTTTCTAAGGAGCTGGAGCACACGAGAGAAACGGGTGGGGGTAAAAGTTGACCTAATACGATTCGACTTACAAAATTTTTATTAGACGCAGGGCAGTCGGGAGAGAAACTTCTCTGGGGGGGATATTCTTCGGTCAGAGGCAAGCGCGCCTCTGCCGGACTTAGAAAATTTCAGAACGAGCTTGAAGAACATTATTAAGTTGAGGGCAGTTGGGAGAGAAACTTCTCTTGGGGGGGAAACTATTCGTCGGGAAGAGAGGCCAGTGTGTCTCTGAAAGACTTAGAAAACTTCAGTGCGAGCCTGAGCTTTGGGGCTGATAACAGTTGGGAGAGAACTTTTTCTGGAGGGGTATTATTCGTCGGTTAGAGGCAAGTGTTCCTCTAAAAGACTTATTAAATTAGAAAAAGGGCTAGGACAGTGAGTAGCCAGCAGTAAGGAGAGAAACTTCTCTGGGGGGGGGGTGTTATTCGTTGAAGAGAGGCGAATGTATCTGAAGGATTTCGAGACTTTCCAAAATTGAATTTGAGAGGAATTCATGATTGACTGCTACGTTATCGAAATTGAGAGCGAATCCTGGTCGCCTCCAAGTTCTACCAGAATCTACCAGATCTACCAGAATCGACCAGAATCTACCAGACTCGACCAGACGCCGTTAAGCGCCGCCCGGCCGTCGCCCCCTTTGGTGACGGCACCAGACGGCCGACCAGCTGACGTGCGCGCCTGAGAGCGCGTAAGGACATCGCCCCGGCCGCGCCTTTTGAAGGTCGCTGCCGCCCTCTCGACCGAGCCGCGCTCGTCCCGGGCCCAGAACGAACTGTTACAAGGCAATATAATTCAGGGCATTCACCCCTGTGAGATTTATGTAAAGCGGTGCCGCGCATAGGCACATTAAATTGTCAATCTGACTCCATTGTATTGTTAACTGTAATAAGTGTGTATTCTTGCTAGTTATAAGTTTTACTGTGATTTCTAACATCTAATTTTCTTTTCTTTCCAATTAATCTCTTCATTTTTCTTTCTTATTTAATTTAAAATTGTAACTTCCCTGGTGCATTAATTTTATCGCCCAGGAATAAAAGTAATTTTTACCAGTGATCACAGTGTTTGTTTCGTACTGCCATTGTATCTGTCAGACAATTCCTTCCATCACCGACTGAGCTAACGACAGGGCCGCTAACCGGGTTCACAGGTACCTGGTAGTGTTACAATATATATATATATATATATATATATATATATATATATAATATACAATATATATATAATATATATACAATATATATATATATAATACATAGGAAAATTATGTCATATAGCAATTAAATTATTTAGTAACTTTTATTACTAGAGTACCTTACTTCAAATGCGTAATCTAAAAAATTGCCGTTTGTCGCCTCACGATTACACGCCTTTTTCTTACGAAGTACTTAAAGTAAAAAAACTAAAGAACACGAATTCTTAAAATTCATACTCGGAATTGAGAGGAATGCATGTTTCGAAGCCTCTTCTGCGTTCGATCGAAAGGTTAAGGCACATCTTAAATCAGGAAGCTAGACGGAAACAATCTATAATTATGTATGTTTCATAAGAGAACATGTAGCATCATTCAACTCTTTTCATATTTCCCTCGTAAACAAATCCTTTCGACCCATGTAAGTTAAGTTAAGTAATGTTGAGTAGTTTATATCGATCTCCGTATTGAAAGCACTAACAAGCTATAATACATCTGTAAAAAATAAATATTTTCATAGCCCCGTGTAGTCGGCATTACGGCGCCCTCCGTATTTTCGACACCCGTTCGGCGTGTTGCAACGGCTCGGCACTTCCTGCTGGGTTTGGGAGGCTGCATCCGCACCCAGGGAGAGAGAGTTCCAGATTCCAGGCCGTGCGTGGTGCCATCGTGGAAAATTCCCGGGGTCATCCTCGGATGCAGCGCCCGCCGCGCCGCCGGCCGTCGCTGCCGCTCTGCCGCCCGCAGGACTGGATGAGGAAGGAGCCGACGAAGGCTCTTGGGGAGGGAGGCCAAATTGTCGCACGGTAGGAATAATACAACGGAATAAAAATTGTTTAAACAAAACGTTTAAACAGTTTGAAGCAATTGTGTATGTTGTAATTGTGAATTGGGACAAGCCATATAAGCATTTTTGAGGATGAACATGAGCGAAGTTATTAACATGAGACTTTCGCAGCTCTTTTTCAAAACCACGTTAATCCCCATGGTACGAGGCCGGCGGTACAAGTTCAACTTAATCGTGAAATGGAATCAACAAATTCGACTGGAATCACCGCATTAAAATTACGTTTTACTATCAATTCTCTAATGAAATGTGGGCGATAAATAACAGATACTTGCCTTTCCTGGGCAATTATGAAGTGATATAATATTTATGTGATTATGTGGAAAACGCGATTGTTTAACTAGCAGGTCATAACAGATGGTGAAAATATCAATGCTTTTTGATTCGAATTCTCTAGTCTAGCGCATTCTCCACGAATTTACAAGTCCAAAAACTGGTTCTCAGATTTTGAAAAACTGTTCTAAAATGTATTTGCAAATTTACTTTAATATTATTAATTGCACGTTGCACCCAACTATGTTTGTAATTGTTGATTTATTTTTATTGTGCATTTGCAAATTCGAAAGGCACCTTAAAAATAATTTATTGCGGTCATTCAAGCAGTCGACGACCTTGCCAGCCCGATAGTATGGTGAAAATAAATATGTTAAGTTTTACGTACCTCAAATGTAAAAGAAAGTTAGCCATCGACATCATTACCCAAAATTAGATAATATTTAAAGTTAAATTAAATAGAGGTATACGATTTAGAAGATTGAATTTCAGTTTCATTTTTTTATTAAAATAATGTTAAGAAGTGGTTTGTGCATAAATGTCGTTCTTCTTTCTTTTGCGCAATATGATACCAGACTTAGTAGCAATCCAATTGTTGATGGCAGTTCAACGAAGTGAAATCATCACAAATACGTTTTTATCCGTTTTGATTGACTAAAATCGATCTTCACGAAACCAAGACCAGAGCCGATGTCAATGTTGTAATAACACAAGTACTCTAATAATCCAAGGCCCCTACTAATAAATATAATCAGTTTCGTAATAATTTTTATTAGGACGCTCGTTTTCTAATAACCCGGACCTTCTGTTAAATATGTTCAACATCAGTCTGGCACCCATCACAGGGAGAATATTCAAATCTAAACGAAAATAATATTACCTTAGAATATTCACAAGGGCGATAAAATGTTCCATGTTATTCGTACCGTTACATCTTAAGCTTCGTATTTGATCCATAACTATTACGCCATGCCCAGTACGCAGATGTGAGCTCGCCTCGCCCGTCGCGCCGGCGCCGTCTCCCCAGTTGCCATGGGGACGCGGCGAGGGGACGGCGGCGGCGGCGGCGGGCAGGTAGTCCCGTCCCTCGCCCCTCGGAGCTCTGTCTCTGAACTGGCTTCGCGGCTGGCGGAGAGCGAGGCCGCTGAAGGCCGAGGTTACGCTGCCCACGCCACGGACGGAAGCGGCCGCGCTCGTCGCTTCTCAAAGGACGCAACGACGTGCCGCCGAAGCAATTTCATAAGGAGGGTTTGTTCATTAAAAGGGAAACCAAAAACGATTGTCTATTTAATATTATTGCTTATAGAGATATCATCTTGTATTAGAAGCAATCAAACCATTTACATTTAAATTAATTATATTTTTGATTAAAGTTTAAAATTTCAATTCTATTTATATGTTAAATCTTGTAGTGTTTACTATATTATTCTAAATTTTATATTTGAAGATGAAAGAAACATTTGTAATTGTTTTTGAAACTGAAGATGCAACCAATTGGGTCGCGAAACGTTGTGTTTTTCGAAAGGTGCAAATAAAATATAATTAATTTAAATATAAATTATTTGATTGTCTCTAAAACAAGAGGATACCACTGAATGCAATAAGATTATAACTTTTAAATTTATTCCTGCTTCGCCAGTTGCCCTCAGCATTCAGATACGATTATTGGTTGACGATTTACATTCTGTTATTGAATTAATACACGAGTTATTTAATTTGCTTGTGTAAAGGAATAAGTTCGTTATTCAAAGGGCCAAATTTAGTCACTAATAATGATGCAAACCAACCATTGAAGCGCCCTTAATGTCTTACAAATTACTTCACTCGTCACGAATGAAATGCATTTGCAATTATTAGAAAGATTCTGCCAGAAGCTTATCCAAAAAATATTTAAGGGAATTTCAGTCTGGGCCCTTTTTATAAATGTTTATCAATCACCCAACAAATATTGTTAAAAAAATTCTTCGAAATAACATAAAAAACATAAAGCGAGTAGTCATTTAAACGTGATGCGATTAATAAATGGTAACTATTTTGAACAATCTGAGTAAAATTACAAACAATTTTGAATATAGGGATTCGTAGGTACCTTCCCCGTATAAGCTGTTCGTGCCTCCAGTAGAAGCAGAAAGACGTCGCAGTAGGGAGGAATCTAATATCTTTCCTGAGTGATGTAACATTGCGCTCCTCCAAAGAGTGCAGCCAATGAGCATTAAGGGTCCGCATGACTGTGATGTATCTTGGAAACGAGGGAGTTTTAAAACTGAACATAAACTATTGCATGAATATTGAACCCCAACATTGGCCTCTGTCGCCGCATACAATAATTTTTGGAAATTGTTAGGCCAAGTAGCTTTACATGTGTGCGTCAAAGAAAATATTATTTGATATATAGTTTTTTAAATGCAGGTCATTGGCTTTCAAGTCTTCAAGTCAGCTTGTGTCTTTAGTATACATATTTTAATTTATTCATTTAGTTTTCCTTGAGCTGCATAAACTAGGCGTTTCTGTAAATTGTTGTCAGGATAGTGCTTGGTCTTAGAATTAATTTTTTACGTCGCTTTAGAAATTTCATGACTAATGTTTTCAATATAGGGTTGAAAATTTGATAAAGGTTTTAAAAGAATAGTGTATTTAAAAGTTGTATGATATAGTAGATTGTTTGGATTCCTACGTCCTTGTGCATGTGGGATTTGGGTACAAACCAATCTCATTAGTAATTTTTCTGAGTTCTTTATTTTTGAAACTTTTTGGGACCTCTTATGAATGGTAATCAACGAAGCCGTGATAATGTTGTGTGTGATGACGTAATTGTCCTGCGATGATGTGACCGACGTGAACATTTGCCAACCGTTAATTGGCACTGATGAACTTCACCTCCCTCGTTAATTGACGGTCAATAAGAAGCACAGCGACCGTCCACTCGTTTTCCACCTCTGCAAATCCTGGAGTCCATCCCGCTTCATTCAGTGCACTTGCGGCAGATGTCCCCTCGCTTCAGTGCCTCTCATTCCATCAGGACTCACATACCATCGCCGTTTTAACCTGCGTATCATTTCGTACATCTATCCACATAAGATCGCATTTAGTCAGGTTCAGTAAAAACTCTTTCAGACATAATTCAAAGGGGTCGAGCACTTCCATTCATTTGAGAGCATTTCCGTTCGGAGAGAGCATATCAAAGTACGGGTTATACTATAATGAAGATAAACCAACCAAACTTTGTTATGTTTCCGATAAAACGAGTCTCTTTGATATGAAGACGTTCGGTCAGAGAGATTACAACGTAATAGAATTTTAAGAATATTGCAAGGCAGCGGACCTGGAAGGGAACAAAAAAGCCATGGTTCCCTCCTTTCAGAGGGAAACATATATTTCAAATTCAGCTCGATTTATTCAAAACAACTACCCTTCATTCAATCCAGCATTATAAACAAGTATTCCCATTATGACTAAAGGTTTCTTAGATTCCTCCACAATTTCAAACCTATTGGGATGGGAGTGCTTAATCTCGTCGCTACTTAGAGGTTTGCCAACCGTCGCGTATGGTTGAGTGAAGGAAGCGTGCTGCGCTGCCCTCCTGCGCGGAGAGCCGCGCGCAGAGCCTTGTGCGCAGCGAGCGGAGGGCGCGACGCGCGCAACCTGCGGCCGCCGGCGCCGTCCTTCTACTGCCCGTCGCCAAGGACGCCGGCCCGTGGAATTTGGCAACGCGCAACGCCATCTTACTATCTGTCTCAACAACAACAACAGCAAAAAGAGAACGTTGTTTGCGGGCCGTGTGCGTAGTGACGCAGAAAATAATTCATTACGTGGTGGGAAATACGGTAAATAGTAGCTCTTTCCTCGGCCTTTGAATGCTTAAAACAGCCTGAGGATTACCTCTTGAACCGGCGCGGGTGGCTCAGGGCATCAGTTGATGTCACTGTAGTGCCTCTGACCGGGAGGTACTAGGGTTCGAGTCTCGACGGTGGCAAGATTTTCGGCTCTAGTTAGAGAGCTGGATCGAATTCAGACGCAGTTTGGAGGAAAATTCTAGCTGCCGACTGCTCTGATCATTAGTTGGTATTTCTCTGATTAACACCAGGCGAATGCCGGAGTGGTACATAAACAAACGGACCACGGACCGTGCGCGATCTTTACTTCTTCTTCCTTGTCTTATCATCGCCCCAGTTACACACACTTCCACCTGCATGCACAACTCGACTACACGTGTCGGAAGACCAATTGGGAGCTTAGAGCTTGTCCGGATGGGGAGGTGCCCCGCTGACGGGAGATCACCCGCAAGTCGATGAGTAGGTCGGCGCCGGATCTCGCTATCCAGTGGGGAATATCACCGCCTCTTCTTCGATAAAAACATGCACGACACTTAATGGACTTATGATCTTGGCAGTTTACGCGTCGGGAATCACTAATCGCTCCATTTATCTGTTGGACAACGCACATCTCCTAAACAGAGCGAGATAAACATTGGGGGTTTCTGCATTTTCAGGTTTAACTCTTTATAACGAATTTGATCTTAAGAAAAGAATTCTTGAAACGTATGAATTGCTTAAGTTTTGTTGGCTTACCTTGATTATGCTCAAATCGCTATTTTCATTTATTATCATTAGTTTGCAAAATGTATGTTAACTACAGGTTAATGCTTTCCACATAGTTTTTCTCATACGAACCCACGTGCTGTCTGATTTGCTTTTGCTTAGCACTGGTGGTAAGCAAGCACACTGTCTGGGAACTCTGGCGCAGTGTGTGGTCTCCATATATGCCTGTAGAGAATGGAGGGAAATGGCTTCGACAAGAAATGTCCTAATGAAGAAAGCAAGCGGAAGAAAAACTAAAAATAATAACTTGTCTGATTATTTCTTAATTTGTTCGATTCTATGAACTAAGTACGAGCATGGCGTGGAAATGCCAATTAAACAGGTAGACCAATACAAATACCGATGAGTCTGGGCCTCGTCCTCCATTGCTATGTTTCAAATATTAATTGCTATTACCCTTTCTTCACAGTAACCACTCGTCGTCAATCCCAAGAATAATTTAAGTATTTTAGGACTTCCATGAATTTGCAAGGCAAATATGAAAATGCGCGGACTTTTTATTTCAACGGTGGAAGTATTTAGGGATTGAAAAAGATAGTTTTCATTTGATGAATTCCATAATTGAATTGCGGAATCATTTTTGTTACGGACATTTTTTTAGATGATTCGATTCTATTTTTGGCGTACATTGTCCTGTATTACATAAGTGTACACTTGACATAAATGTTCAGTGTATATCCGTGACATAGCGATAAGTTGAGAACGGTGAAATTGCATTGGACAGGTATGTTCGTGCGTTCGGGGTTCGTGCGCAGTACTCGTGTGCTCTGCTCAGCCAAAGAAAAAAATCCACCTCCAGTATCGTTTGGCTTTCAACTGTCACTCATCCTTCCACCTACTCCAGCGCTCTCCATATGTTTTGAAACGAAGACAATACAACCTGTTCGTGATAGTAGTTTCCTGCAATGTTGCAGTAATTCCAGTGAAACATTTGATAATACGTTATTCTAAGTAGAATATAATGCACGTTCACCTAGTACTTCCTTTGTGTCAAAAGTTTTGAAATAAAAAAATACAGTCCAGTTAAAAAACCCTTACAAAAACACATTTTCCAATACCATATTACATGAAGCAATTTTCTTACTATCCATATGTTTTGAAACGAAGATAATACAACCTGTTCGTGATAGTAGTTTCCGGCAATGTTGCAGTAATTCCAGTGAAACAGTTCATAATACTTTATTCTAAGTAGAAGATAATGTACGTTCACCTTGCACTCCCTTTGTGTTTAAAGTTTTGAAAACAAAAAATACAGACCAGTTAAAAAACCCATACAAAAACACATTTTCCAATACCAAATTACATGAAGCAATTTTCTTACTATCACTAAATATGTAAAACTTCTTTGACAATTGTGTGAGATATTTAGTTCTGTTTTTTACTGTTATCTACCTGCGACAGTCTTAATATGTAAAACTTCTTTGACAATTGTGTGAGATATTTAGTTCTGTTTTTTACTGTTATCTACCTGCGACAGTCTTAACTACATATTGAAAGTACTTAATATAAAATATGATATAAGAACTTGGTTTATTATTTAATTAACTAAGGTTTTCTTGAGCTGATTAGTATTTTAGTTTGACTAATATTCGCTCCAATCACAACTCATATCATTGATTTTTTTAGCGTATCAATAATTTGGTCTAATGAAACAAAGTATTTTTACCAAAATAATTTCTGGTTTTTTAGATTATCCCGTGTGTCACTTCACTGATGAATAAGTAAGGAGGAAAATCTAAGCATTGTCAATTACTTACTTAAAACTTTTACATCTATGGGCATTGACAATAAATATTCACGAAACTAAGGAAATGTAAGTCTGTGAAAGTGCATACATTGTCCAATATGTCTAGACAGACTGAGAGCAATTACTCGTTCTACTTTTCTGAAGATTAATTCCTTGCATGGTGAGTCATTATCATAATTACTATGTTCTAAATTTACTATAGATAATACAACTTTCAGGAAAGTTATTTAATTTAATCATGTGACAAAACAGATTGATATCTCTCTCAGTCGTTTACTTCTGTAAAGTTAAAGAAAGGAGTCTGTAAGCACTTTTTTTAATTATGAGTCTGAGCGTTCTAAAAATTTATTATCATAGTTTCTAAACTACATTTTAATATAAATCGTGATTCATTTGTCTTATAATTATGCAGTATATTATTACTATTACTATTATTATTATTATTATTATTATTATTATTATTATTTCACAGCAGCTTGTGCTGGGTTCAATTTGCCCATTACTGCCACGTTAAGGAAAGAGCTTGCTCACTGGGGAGAGAGATTTCACTCTGACCGCAAGACCAATATGGGAGCTTCATTTGTTCAAGATCTAGAGAACTATATGTCATGTTTGCAGGATCACTGCTTGATCACTGCTCTGTCCGTAATTTAGAATTCGATGAAGAAATTCCATTTTTTTAGATTTTTCCTGAAATTGTTTGTTCCTACACCTTCACCCGAAATAGAATGTGGATATATTGTTACACTCTGTAGTTTCCACATTTGTTTTATTTTCAGAACAAGATCTTAGAGAGATACAGAGAAATATCCAGACTTTAGTTTTCTGGGCCTCTGTTTTCTTTAGGTACGGCAATATCAACAAGCATAGCTGACATACATAACACATGACATGACAACAAGCATAGGCCACAGTTTTATCTGTTATTATGAATCTGCCCCATTTTCTTATTAATAATAATATTAACAATAATATTAATAATAATAAGAATATAATACCATAATTTAATATTAATATTAATATAATTATTCATTTAATTGCTGTACATAAGTAGTGTTTTAAGCCAGAAAGAACGGGAAATAAGATAAGAATTCTGTACGACAACGACATTGGTGATAGTTATCAAATGCGCCCCAGAGAGAGAGAGGAGGCGGCGGAAAAGCGCGTACAATTCAATTACATGTTCCTTTCCTCCAAAAAATGTTTTAATAGCATAGGGGCTTTCCCTTCTTCATGGCTTATGACGCAGAATTCCTTCATATCTCCATAAACGTTTTAGCTCTTCCCTCGTTAAATTACCATCGGCTCAAGGTCACAGTGGAATCATGCGAATAAACTCACCTTTGATAATTTCTCAGCGGGCTACTGCATTTGCAATAATCGTAGACATTGTTTAATGGATGTGAAAAAATATTATTTACGAGACTTGTAGACTAGCTTTCTTATAGTTACTCGTATGTCATTATCATTTTTTTAAATTTTACAAACGGTAAGTGGTTTTATTTTATTTCAAGTTTTTTCCATTCAGTGCATTTTAGGCTTTTTTACAATTCCTGAGCAATTATAATTATACGAATGAACAAATGAGCCTGTGGGCAATTGTTGTAGATGTTGTCATTTTGAAATTATCCGAGAATAATGCAGGATTAAACCCACAACGTTTCGTTTCGCGTAGAATGGTTACTGACACAAAATTCCCCACGCATTTTAGTGTAGTGATACTCTAAATTTAAAATATTGGTAGTTTTGAAGAGAAAAGGACCTGGAAAGTTTTCAGACCCATACTTTTAGTGGTTGCATTTGACTGATTGATTCTAACATGACTGTTCGGTGTCATGTCAAAAGCAAGAGATAAATACATATTCTCATGTATTTCAAAAGTTCGTATTGTTCTTACAATTTTGTAAACATAATGATTGGCAATGAATGTTGATAATCAATTAAAGATATTTTAAATAGTTTAATTTTAAATGTACCTTTCATTTTCTCACTTGGCGTCAACTATTCAATTGAGAATTAAAAAACATAAACACATCATTTTCATTACATCACTGGATTTCACTTATAATCCACACTGATAAATGGTGCCTACATTTTACCGCTAAACAATTTCTAGGTATATCAATATTCAAATTGTATAGATAGTGCTCAAAAATACATCTACAAATTGGTTCAAAGCAAGGTTCGTTTGTGAATAGTTTATGAGCTTCTGCTGCCCCAGATCATACATTTCTTCCGCGATCAGCTTTCTCTCAACGACACGAACTTCCTTCGCAGTTGCTTTTAGAAATTCAGTTGTCACGAACTCAGTCCTGAAACCATCTTAATGGTTATCTAAAGGGAGTGTAAAATTAACTAAATTACTTCTTGAAGTAGACGACTTATTTTGTATAAAATTAAATCGACATGAATATTTGTATTCATCTGTCTTAAAGAGTATGTGAACAGGGTCCCTGGAGCTGAGGCGCTGCTCAGTTCCATAAAATAGAGAACTGTTGATATTTGTTACACTATATAGTTTTCCTAAAATGAAATGAACCAAATTTATTAAGTATTTTAACTTTCAATATAATATTACAATTGATTTATTTCTATATAATCCAGAGCGCAATGAAATTGCTGACGTCAAAATTGTAGCTTTGTACAGTTTTGGCATAAGATGAATGCGAAAAAAGTGCTATTTCCTTCGATGTAATATAAGAATTATTAACACAATCAGATCAAAAATATCTTCGAAATCGTACATTAAGGCAGCTTAAAAAGGATGCTGATCATTCACGTTATTATCATTAATCATTTTCAGCCTACAGTTTCTCCAGCAATTATAAGGGTGTTGATTTATCGACATACTTGTTTTTCTATGTAAAAGAAATAAAACGACAAATTACTTTAATTTCTAAAATGAATATTTTATAAGGACCAAGTAATGTGTAAGTTCATTTAATTCTTGACAGGACTTGGCAGAGCCGTAACATTTTTCTTGTATTCAGGTGAGTCTTTCGAAATAAAGAGTACGCGTGAGTCAGGATATTCTTATTTTTTCTTGTAAGTTGCATGTATGCTAATTTGTTGAGCTCAAAGTAAAGTAGAAAGTTAAACCCCCAAAACAAAATTCATTTCTCGCTTTCATCTTTTTGTGACTGCTTTGAAATGCGAATAATAATAATGAAAGACTGAATAATAATAACGAACCTATTCCAAAATTATAACTTACAGAAAGATCAAATAGACAATACCCAACCAAATTGATTACTCCGTTTTCATCTACTGGAGGCACACGTGTAAGTAAGGGAAGATCGGGGAACTTAATATTCTCTGAAAATAAGTATACCCCCTCAATGTTCGATCCGTTCTTATACCACTTACGAATTAAGAACATTAAAAGAATTAACGTAGTCCATCTAAATAAATGTCGTAAAAACATTTAAAAGTTTTTTTTACATCTTTTAGTGCGAAAAGCACATTTTTTGTAAACTAGTAAGTGAATCATTTTTATCATATTACTCTTCATTCTCCATTACAAGAACTCTTGGGGGAAAAATGTGGCCACAGCACTACCTACGGTAGATATTGTAAAAAACGTTACTTTGAAATGATAATGTAATGTTAAAAGGTATTGAGAATTGTTTTATCTAACTTCTCCCTTAAAACAGTTCTTGCTACTGCAACAAATGACATAGTAGGTTTTGTCGAAGACAAGCAAAATACCAAAAGGCTCAAGTTGAAGTGGCTTCTTGTGACGACAATACTCCTGAGTCTTCCCCAAACTTCAGAGCTAGGATGTGCTGGCTGCACCTGGCTTAAGTAAATTGTTACACCGACACGCTGGTCGAGGCCACCCCGAAGGCACTGAGTGAGGTGGAGCTGGCTCCCAGTGCCAAGAGCTGAACGCGCCGTCGTCGGTCGCTGGGGGCGCGGGGCCGCCCGAGCTACTCACCGATGGACAGCGCGATGACGGGCTTGTCGGGGTTGGGCTCGAGGGCGAGGCCGTCGACGAGGGCGCGGATGGGGTTGACGGTGCGGCGCGCAGTGGCGGAGGCCGGCACCCCCCACGGGGCGGCGGCGCGGGCGCTGGCGCTGGCGGCGGCGACGGCGGCGGCGGGCATCGCGACGGTGGCCGTTGGGGGCGACGGTGGCGGCATGGTTGAGGCAGCGCGCCGCCCGCCGCCGTTCTTGTACCCGGCGCCCGCCGCCGCCCGCGCCGCCGCCGCGGCCGCGCCTCCGCCCAGCAGCCACGCAGTTGGCGCAGCGCGGCCGAGCCCCCGCCCGCCGCCCCACCCCACGCCTCGCCCGGAGGACGACCGCCCCCCGACCGCCGCCGGCCAGCGACGCCCGGCGGACGCCCTGCCGCGCGAGGCTGGACCCACCTCTCACATGGCGCAGGACCACCAACTGAATACGACGATCCTATCATTTTGGCTCGTAATGGTGTCTCACAAGAAGTATTTCAAACATAGGAGGTTGGACACCATCACTTTTTGCCAATTGTTGTGGAAAATTTCATGTAACGAAGTTACACGTGTGGTGTTTGTTCCTCATTGATAAGGCAATTGGCATTCATTGATGTATGTCGAAAAGACGAACCATCAGGCGAACCATTGACAACGACAGAACGGACCCACCAAACATCAGTGCATGATGGATTGCCTACAAATTAAGGGTAAATATTCAGTAGAACTTCGTTGCGGGAACTATTTAGCCATTATATGTCGCGTAAAAGGCAATTGGCTTCGGCGCAGGAAGACCCCGGGCTTCCTGGTCGGTCACCCAACCAGACACCCGAGAAGTCTCGAATTTGCTTAACCGACTAGCGACGCCGGTTTCGCAGTCGTGGTCTTTCAGTAGAACCATCCTAGCATCGCCTGTGGGACTCAGAAAAAACACGAAAACCCCGGTCAGGTTGGCTGGGCGGGGATTGAACCCCGGCCTCCCGAATACGAAGTAAGCACACTAAGCCCTGAGACACTTCGCTCGGTTTCATAATTCTTATTGACTTGCAAGAAGTACTCGTATTCATGACTCAGCCATGAGGCATATTTGTCCTTGGTTTACTAATTTTTACAATATAGTTTACACGACAGAATCACAATACCGAAACATTCCCGCAAACGAATATGTTTCAGGGAGCTAACGAGTGGAAAATCTCAAATGCAGGGCAGTCTGTTCCGAGCCGCCGCGGCGAACGCTTGTGCCCGAGGTAGCTCTGCCTTATCGCTCTCTGGTAGTGGTCAACCGCAGCGATCAGTGCGATAACACTCAGTGCCAGTGTCTTTCGTGTGAACGGTGCGAACAGTGACTCGCTTAGAAAAGTGTTATTTTAGTTTTAGTTAAAGCCAACAAATCTTTAAAACCAGTGAATGGCCACAAGTAGTTGCTCCGTTACGGGGCAACTAATTCGACGCGCAATGGACGCCACTTTTAGTGAAAGTGATGGTGAAAACCTGCATACCAGTGTACCTGTTCAGCCCCCTCCCCCCGACCAAACAATACTTCAACACCAAGAAATTCTTCAACAACAACTGCAACATCTCCAACATCAGCAACAAATGATAGAACTGCAACTTTCCCAGCTTCAAAATCATTATCACGTGCAGACACAACCGCCTCTGCCACAGCAATCACATTCACAGCAACCGCAGCTGCAAGGCACGCAGGAACATGGCAATGAACTTAAACGTAAGAGGTCACGCTCGCCAGAAGGTATATCCAGGTACAATATTCCTGTTTCTAATAGGTATAAGCTTCTTGGATCATTAGAAACTAATGAAGAAACCGAAATCGATCCAATTATTAAAATCCCCCCAATCATAGTGCACAATGCAAGCAATTTTCAACTTTTGCTAGAAGATATTAAAAAGAACGTTAAGGACGACTTCACAACTAAACAAGATAAAGACGCTATTAAAATTTCATTCACTTCAATAAGTGATTATAGAAGCTTTAGGAAATTCTGTGAATCTGAAAAAATTGAATTCCATTCTTTCAAAGACCCAACTGTAAAAACTTTAGCTATAGTTATGAAGGACATTCCTACTTCCTACACGGAAAGTGAAATACTGCAGGAACTGAAAAGGCTCAAATTCCCAGCAATTAAAGTCGCAAGACTATATAATAAAGATAAATGCCCCATACCTGTTTGTGCAATAGACCTAGAAAACACATATCAAAGCAAAGAAATATTTAAACTAAACCGATTTTTGTACAGTGTAATTAGAATTCAAAAAAGATTCAAGTCTCATGTAATCCAATGTAAACGTTGTCAGAGATTTGGGCATTTCCAGGCAAATTGCGGCCTGCAGCCTCGCTGCGTCAAATGTACTGGCCAACATCACTACTCGGAGTGTACCAAAATTAAATCTACCCCCCCTAAGTGCATTAACTGTGGTCTCGACCACACAGCTAATTATAAAGGCTGCAGCATTTACAAAAAGGCAGTAGAGTCAATGAAAAACTCGAAAAACATGCACCCACCTTCTAACATGCCCCACCTAACCACTAGTCATCCTAACCTTGCTACCACTAGACAGTCACCACCACATCCTACCCACCATCCTAATCCATACCTTAATAACCAATCGAGGTCACATTCTTCATTATTTAAACAGGAACAATCAAATTTAATCTCAAACATCGTTCAACAAGTCATGATAGCGCTCACTCCCTTAATTGAAAACACAGTTAAATCTGTTCTGACAAATTTAAATTATGACAAATAAAATAGCCAATATTAAACTTTTAAACTGGAACGCCAACGGATTAAAACGCCAGGAAAATGAATTCAGATATTTTCTAAAGAAAAATGAAATTGAAATAGCTTGCGTAACCGAAACCCATTTAATTCCGGGTGAAAAATTCCACATTCCAGGGTATACAATTTTTAGAGAGGACAGAATCGCCAATAAAGCGTCAGGTGGCGTAGCAATAATAGTAACGAAAAACGTCGAGTATGGCCAAATAACTACGCCCTCTTCCCCAAACCTCGAGTCTATAGGAATAGCAGTGAAGAGTAGTATTATCAGTAATAATATCACTAACACTATAGGTACCTCAGCAGCAGCTATTGCTACTACAGCTGATGATAACACTGGTATTGTTGCTAATGCTAGAACGGACATTGATAGTGGTGAAAATTGTGACGGTAATACTAATAGTAATAATATTAATAATAACCCTAACAATGACAAACAAGTAATAATTATTGCAGCCTATAAACCTCCCAATAAAAGCTTCCCTGAAAAGGCTTATAGACAAATATTTAACACATACAATCGTATAATTCTCCTAGGAGATTTAAACAGTAAACACAGAGCTTGGGGCTGCAACTCAATAACTTTACAAGGCAAAAAATTACTGGACTTTGCAAATAATAATAACCTTAATATTCATGCACCAACAGAACCTACACACGTTCCCTATAATTGTAATATAATCCCAGACATTCTCGACATAGTCATAACCAAAAATATTAACTTCCCACTGCTTCAAAAAGTTGTAGCAGAACTAGATTCAGATCATAATCCGATCCTAATATCACACAAAGGAAATTTTAAAGAAATTACATCAGGAAATAACCCATTAGGAAAATATATTAATTGGACTAAATTCGCTTACCTAATGAAAAATAACTATAAATATCCACTCCCTATTAGGTCGATTGCAAATATCGACTCCGAACTAGAAAAGTTTAATGCAGATATTCTTAATTCTCTTGATCATTCAACAACAACAAAGATATCCCCCCATATGTATAATGCAAAAAATAAACCTTTTTCCTCCCAAATTCCATGGAAAATTATTAATTTAATTAAATCAATACATAACTTAAGAAGACTCTGGCAAATAACTCGAAGGCCAGATATTAAAACAAAACTAAATAAACTATCAAGAGTAGTCAAAAATAGATTAGATAACCACCGCTACACTTCATTCCGTCGGTTTATAAACCAGATAGATCCAAATTCAGCTCATCTTTGGACAACAACAAAAAGAATCACCAGAGATAAAAACGAAATATCCGAATTAAAAGTAAACAATAAGCTACTGCTTTCAGATGACGAAAAGGTCAAAGCGATTGCAGATCATTTACAAAATGTATTTAGACCACACCCGCCAACAATGATACAACACAACAATGAAATTGAAAATTTTATGAAACAACCACTAACTACAGCTGAAACCAAAATAAAGTTTATTTCACCGTCTGAAACAGCTAACATCATTAAACATCTAAAACAACGAAAAACACCCGGTATAGATGGAATCAGTAATAAAATGCTCAAAAATCTTAATAAAAACTCTGTAGCAGGACTAACTGCAATATTTAATGTTATCTTACGCTTTAATTATTTCCCAACTGCCTGGAAGACTGCAATTGTTCTACCTTTTCGCAAGCCAGGAAAAGACCCTCGACGCCCTGAACACTACAGACCAATAAGCCTCCTTCCCTCAATTTCCAAGATTTTTGAAAGACTTCTACTAAAGAGACTTAACAAGTACCTGAAAGTCACGGATGCAATACCAAATATTCAATTTGGTTTCAGAGCAAACCACTCCTGCACTCACCAGCTACTAAGGCTCACCGAATACATTGCACAGAGCTTCCAAGAGAAAAAACATACTCTAGCTGCATTTTTGGATATAGCTCAAGCGTATGACAGAGTCTGGCATACCGGTCTGTTATTTAAAATAAGACAACTTGGAGTCCCTGAGTACATACAGAATATTATTAAAGGTTTTATCTCTGATAGAAAATTTAAGGTCAAAATTAACCACTCCTTTTCTACTCTACGTAATATCGCAGCCGGAGTTCCACAGGGCTCAGTTCTCTCACCTGTTTTATTTAATATTTTCATGAGTGACATACCTAAGTATTCCAACGTGGAAACTGCTCTTTTTGCCGACGATACGGCACTGTTTTCAGCAAGCTCAGATATTAACCTAGCATTTAATAGAGTTCAGAATAACCTTAACACCCTAATACAATGGACAAAAAAATGGAGAATAGCAATCAATTGTCAAAAATGTCAGACTAAGATATTTACCCTTAGGAGACCTCAAATCCCTCCCAATCTGAAAATAGATGACAACGAAATACTCTGGAAAAGCGAACCAATAAAATACCTAGGAGTATTGTTAGATAAGAAACTCACCTGGAAACCTCATATTCACGCAGCTATCAACAAATCCAATGCCAAAATTTTAAAACTATACCCTCTCATAAATCAACATTCAACACTCAATACCAAATGCCAGATTCTATTATATAAATCTATTATCCTACCCACGCTAACTTACGCATGCCCGGTTTGGGGAAACGCTGCTGCCACCACCATACAAAAAATGCAAATTGTCCAAAATAAAGTCCTCAGAAAGTCAATTAAAGCTCCATGGTTTATACCTAACCACCAAATTCATAGAGAACTCCAAATGGAAACTGTGCTCGAACACATTAAAAAATTAGCAAATAACTTCTATTCTTCCCTTCCCTCATCTCATGCCACTCTGATATTCCAACTAGGTCGAACAGCAAATATACCAAGCCGAATCAAATCCAAATTTCCCAAAGACATGCTAAAACCCCCCTAAACAAATAATATCATCCCGCATCTAAATATAACCTAGCACGTTCCCTTCCTATTGCCCGCTAGGGCTATCGATAACAGCTTTCCCCTCCCCCTCCCCACCAAAAAAAAATAAATAAATCCCAGCAGCTCCTAGAAGCAAACAAGGAATTAAACGAGCCAGAGAAATCTAATCTCAATTTGTCAGGAATGCCCAAATCCCAAAATGTCAGTATGTAATAACCGAAAACCCTCGAAAGACCTTCAGGTCGAACGAGAAGAAATAAATTTAAAAAAAAATCAAATGCAGGTCGATCCACTGGAGCCCGCAGGGTGAGCCGCCGCCTTCGCCTCCGACGAGACCGGCGAGGTCCAGAACGCCGGTAGTTGCGCTGCGATTTGTCACAAACTTCGCAGGACGTGACACAGGGCCAGCTTCTTTTTCTTCTCTGTTACGTCCTTCAAAGCTCGCAACAAATCGGAGCCCAGATATCGACGTTTAGAAAGAGAGCAACATTTTGCAAAAAAGGGAAAAACGGGGGAAAATGTTGCACATATAAGTTTAAAAATGCACAAATATGTTCATTAAGCGAACTAAATATCCTTATCTATTCTTTTGTGCGCCACAAAATAAGTTTCAGATTGCTTGTCAATGACGATTACCGTTATAATCAAATTTGTAGCTTCTAATCTTTAAATGTTTGCTCATTTAACGCTGCAAAATTCATGACAATGGTCGTCAACATTCACAAACAATATACGACAAAAACGTGGGACTACATTTAGTCTTTAGGACAGTTAGAGATTTTGAACTGCATTATTTTGCCTTCGTCCTGATGACAATTCTTTCCTATCTTCTCCTTACAGTATTTCAAAAAGAGAAAGATTAATGTGAAGTGATATTGTGATTTAATCTGGAGACTTCATGGTACGCAAGACCTTGACAATCCCTCCATCCTAGCACAAAAACCGTCAGAATACATGTCCTCGCTTCTTATTTCAATTGCGATTGTATTGTTAACAACCGCAATGATTACGCTACCTGAGCCTTGTGAATTATTTTAATGGAATGTGATTTACTTTCGAGGAAGTACGTACGAATAATGCTGAGGGTGGATGGGATATCACGACTAAGAGGAAATAATCTCGGAGGCAAATGATTGTCATTACAATTTCTTCGCATAAATAAGATGTAGCTTTAATTGTTGGTATTGTGGGTTTATTGTAGTAACAATTTGTGTCTCGGGGCAACATGGTTAAAATTGTTGATAAAACCATGCTTTGGCTGTTTTTAATGTTTCAAACTTTCCTTTTTATTCTAAACAGTCATTAAAACTCCCGTTTCAATATTTAAATTCATTTAATTTCAAGTGTTGTTTAAGTCCATTTAGCTTATAAACAAATTCTCTAACAAATTTAATAACGCCATTATAAGTAGTTTTATGGCAAGTATGATTGGAACCCGTATTATTCTCTATTCAACAGAACATCTTGCGGAGCTATTTTTTATCGTTTAGCAAGGGCACTAATTATAAATATTCTGCAATTTTTCTAACTCTGGCTTGCTGGCTCAGTGATAGGAAAATGAAACGAAGGTGCTTTTTCCCATGAATGTGAACAAATAATAGTCGACAAAAATAATCGCTCCGCAAAAATTATTGTGATTTGATAAATGTAGCCCAAATTATGAATTGTTTTTCATGTTACAACACTTCTTTGGAACCCGATATAAACTCTTCAAAATTTTAGAAACGTAGACGACGCTCTCAGTTTGGCGTTAAGAAATCTTTTTTAAATTGGGTTTTTAAAAATAACCCTCAAAACGTGAGTGAGAAGGAATTGGATTTAACAAAACCCTAGTAATAATTTTTAATGTTATTGTCCTCGTTGTGGAGGTATCGTTGATGACCTCGATCTGGTTAGTGCAAGAAAAATAAAAACGGAGCGTAAGGGGATGGAAGCGACAATAATTGACTCTCGCAAGTAAACCATTCCAAAGTTGTGGTACCCAATCCCTTCGGTAGCGACAAACAAATGAGAGATGGAGTTCTAGTAAATTTGCTACAATGGTGTGTAACGACCATGCTCGATTGCCTCACATTTATTTTGAGGTATGGTCGAGTCTGTTACAGCCCATACTTGAGGTAACACACGTAAAAATCTTAATCCTATGGCACTCAAGCTAGTAAAAGTTTTTCGAGTACATGCGGTGATCTCTCAGATGCATCATCTTTATTCTAGCTGATCTTGCTTTACAAACAGAATGGGTGTTTCAGGCTCGAACACATGTTAAACATATTTTCTGGTATAAACATTTTAAAACTTTAATAAGCAACAATATTTATAAACAATAAAAACAAGATGTATGCTTCATCTATTGTGAAGTGTACTACATGGTCTAGTCTGCGGTCTCCTAGTCTGCACCGCGCACGGTTTGGTTGTGACCATTCTGATGACGGCAGCATAAAGCCTATTGTCATAGACATGAAGCTGTGATATCTGAAAACTACAACAAAGAGATTCTGAGGAGGATTATGTTTTAAGAAATTTTGAATAACCCTTTACCAACGGAAGAACATCTCAGTAATTTGAGAAATCGACCGCGTGCGCCGCAGGGTTAAGAGCAGAAATGGCGGAACCCTTGCTATTTGGGGAAGTGCATAATTGGGTAGGATGCTAGACCTGAAGATAGCAGTCCTATTAGTCATCGCATTCCTCGAAACGCCGGTAACGTTTCTGGAATTAATTTACATATTATCTTTTTTTATGGAAAAAAGCTGGACACAAATTCTGATGACAAGGCTAAGAAGAACGAGATTGGGAACGGAAAACGGGATTATTGATAGGTTACATATAATGACTTGGAATGTTCGAGGACTGCTTACAAAAGAAGAAAACATAATAGAAATTATGATTAGAAAGAAAATTAATATTGCGGTACTGCCTGAGACAAGAAAAACTTGGCGGAAACTCATATATTAGAGCTGTGGTTATGTTGAGGACTGGGGTCGCTCAGACAAGGCACGCTAGTAGTGGTGTAGCCATTCTAATAGATAAAAAACGGAAATAACTTATCAGAAACTATAGGTTTATCAATGATAGAATAATATTGCTACATTTAAAAGTGTCATGTGGTTGTATAAATAATTGGAACATATGTTCCGGAAGAAGGTAGAAACCAAGATAGTGAAGCATACAACAAAGATATCCAAAATGTGACAAACACGATAAATAAAAGTGATTATGTCATAATTACAGGATATTTCAATGCATGAGTAGGCTCACAGCCAGTGTTTGATGTTGTGCGAACCTTTGGCGAAACATCAGCTAACAATAATGGACAAAGGGTAACTGAATTCTGTGTTTACAATGAGCAAAGAAGCTGTAAAAGAAAAGAAGAATGTCTACAACAAAATGCTCCAGACTCCCTCCGAAGAAAACAAATTTGATTCTAAAAGAAAATATGCAAAGCAAATAGAATTAGAAAAGCTTATCGGAAAAGCTGGGATTATTACAAAAGTTGTATTAAAGATGATAAACATTGGCAATAAAAATATCCATACTAAGTGTTGAAACATTTTAATAAAGAAGGGAAAGACCCAGCCCATATAAATTTTATCAAAGGACAAGATGGGTTGTAGTATTATAAAGAACTATGGAATGATGTAGAGAACAAAGAATGGAAAATTATGTACGAGAAAATATAGATCCTATAAGTATGAAAGATTTAAAGTGCATTGAAAATTTGTAGGAATAGACAATATGAATATTGCATTATTGAAATTCGGTGGCTCTGCTTTGATATCAAGACTGCTGAACTTCATTAATATACGCTATCAAATACCAGAAGATTAGAAGTGGCTATTGTAAAACCCATTTAAGAAATTAAGTGATAGAGAACTCTATGAAAATTATAGAGAAATATGTTTGCTACCTGCTTGTTATAAACTATATACTAGAGTACTCTCCATAATAATGAAACCAATAGTTGACACAATCATCAATGAGCAAGAAAACGGATATAGAAAAGAACGATCTTATTCAGATAGCGTATTTACACTGAAAATACTAATAGAAAGAAAAAATCGGCAAAACATTTGTGAATATAAAACTTAGAGTTCGACAGTGTTGTAGCTTATTAGCAACTTTTTTAAATATATCGATTGATAAAATGATTAATGAATGTTATGCCCCTTGTGGTATTGATATTGTAGAATATTCCATTTTATATGCAGACTATCAAGGTTTGATTGCTGAAACAGAAAATGAACTTCAGCACAATATCTCAACAAAATAGCTAGATATTATAATTGTGAAATATCCACATCTAAAGTGCAAATTATGGCGTATTGTGAGGAGGAACCAGTGACATCTATGATAGTGGTAGGAAACCAGTTTCTGAAACAAGTAAGCAATTTAATTCTTAGGAAATTATGTATCGTTCAATTACGACAGAGACATACAGAAGAAACTCCCGTGGTTCTAGCTAATAGGAGGGGACTATAAGAAAAACCCTGGTAAGAAAATCCGAAAAGAAACAGTTAAAATTCTGTAAAATAATGGTGATAGCAATCTTGCTATACGATAGTGAATGTTGGGTTTTGAAGAATGAGAAATGAGTAGAATACAGGCATTAGAGATAACGTTTTTGAAGGCAGTAAAAAGTTATACGAAAACTGATCACGAAAGAAGTCAAGGTATTCAAAAATAAATTAAAGTTGTATCAGTCCTTGATAAAATCGAAATGTATAAAGGCACATCTATATAGAATGGAGGAGCATCGCTTTCCTAAAAGGGCATGGAAATATCAACCCCTGAATCATGTACATAAATTGCAAAACATCTACAGAATCAGATTAGAAGTTTCATGCCTAATTAAATAGTTATAACGGCTCCACACACGGTTAGGGTACAGGACATGTACGCACGCCTCATGTTGAACCGTATCTCGTGCTCGCTCACAGACTGCCAATTTGGTTCTTCAATTTGACTGTGTTTTATCAGAACACCGGTTGCATGTCCGTGCGTCCTAGCCTCTTCCTTTTGCCTGGCCGAAGGCGGTCCCTGCCCTGTAAATAGAAAGTACTAGGCCCAAGGTTGCGGGCACACCCCTTTGGGAAATGAATAACCATGAATACTGGAAATCTGGAGAGAATGGGTTTCATATACGTGACAGTTCACCTCCGTTGGGCTGTGACTAAAGTGACATTGTACTATTCATTAAAAGATGTATATAATTATATCTAGTATCATTTATATCTAGAAAAATAAGGTTACTACAAAAACATTTCTGGGTCACAGCAATCACAGCATCACAAAATTCCGCACTCCGATCGGTGCTATAATTTTCGTCCTCGAGGTGCGTTATTATTTTTAACAATTTAGTATATCATCCCCCATTTTTTCCACTCATTCTATTCGCTCTCCACACACAAGTATACTGTAAATACAGTTTTGCCATGTCTCGCATAACTCAGTAGTATGACTTGCATGACTGTATATTTATCGACTAGCAAGATCACAGATTATAAATATTCTGGAATGTTTCAAAGACTCTGGTTTGCCGCACCAGCGAGTGTTTTATGGTACTGAAGAGTGAAGGTGTACCTTTGGGTGGTGTTAGAATGATTATTTAAAATGACGTGAGTAAGTTTGGTAAGAGAAAGTATAATAGAGGTAAAAGAGTAATGAGAAATGGGTAGTTGGTGAAATTAAACGTGGGTCAACGTTTCCCCTTTTTTCTCCTTCTCTTCTACTTTTAGTTTCTTTACTTAACCTAATTCGCTTTCTTTTCTCTTTTATCCTTTAAATATTTTTCTCACCCTTCCTCTCCTTCTGCCCACCTCCTTGACGCTGTTCTAGCTATTATCAATGTAACACGATAATACAAGGATTGCTTCAATACGAAATGGTATGACGCATGAATGCCCACCCGTTTCCTTAATTGACAAATGACACACGACAGTGATTAATGGCTTAACCGATATTTGTATATACTAATGGCAAAACTGCTGTTTAAAAACAACACACTCAAAATAGTTTTCCAAAGCAGTACACACACTGCTCAGGAGCAAAAAATAAAATACTCCCGTTAACACTACAATCTCTAAACAGTATTTGAGTAAACTGCGAATATGAATGAGTGTATGTGTATGTGTGTGTGCGCGGTTCTGTCACTCACGGTTAGACCGCTTCCCTTAGCACCAGTCGAGACACACGAGGTGTAATTCGTCGCGACTCGGTCTCAATAATTTATTTTCGGACCCGGCCTGAAGATTTTAAGAAATTTTCAAAAAAGTCTTTTGGTGTGTTTTGGTGTAGCGATCTTAGTAGATGGATAGGGAATTAAACGAACGCCACCTAAATAGTTCTTGTAGATGGCATAAGCCTCGATACCCAGTGGCAATTCGGTCCTTCTTTACGCCATAATTTTCTTTCACGAGGATGGCAACACTTATTGCTGCTAATTTAAGTTAAAATAATCGTACGGCAGATTTCATTTCATTATCATTCGTATTATCGTATTTATAAAAATAAATTTACAAAACGCCTTCGAACAGTATTTCCTTGGAACGTGTTAAATTTGACGAGCTTCAAGTGAATACGGAGAAAACCAAACAGTGAGAAATATTAGAGAATGAGAGAACATTTATATTCTTACGTTCGACTTCTCACATTTATGTTAGTACGTGTAAATACCGATTTTCAAATGAATGTAAATAACAACTTCTTCTAATGAAATAAAATTGAACTAATAACTTATTTACAAAAACATATAAAATATTATCCTTTTAATGTTTATATAGATTCGTCTACCAAACGATTAATAGAGCAATTGTGGAAGTAGAAGGAGGTGACGGTGGTCTTCCCTCGCTGGATGGCGAGATCCGGCGCCGACTTACCGTCGGATAACGAGGTTTCCCCAACGAGGTATCTCCCACCAGCGGGGTACCACCCCAGCCGGGACAAGCTCTAGGCTCCTGACGGGTCTTCCGAAATGTGTGATGCATGTTAGTGTAAGTGTGTGTAAGGGTGAGGCTAGGACAAGGAAGAGATAGGAAATATTCCTCCCTATCCGTGGCCCGTTTGTTAGATACTGCTCCCGCATTCGCCTGGTGTTGATCGGAGAAATCATGGAAAACTACCAGTCAGGGCCGTTATTCTCCAGATAGCGGCTAGACTTGACCTAGGACTTGTCAAGCTAGTGTCGAAAATTCTGCCACCGTCGAGACTCGAACCTAAGACCTCCCGGACAGAGGGACTGCAATGTCATCAGTTGGTGCCCTGAGCCATCTCTCCCGGTACTAGTATGTCGAGCTCAAAGAACATAAGGCGGAACATAAGGAATGGGTGGATGAATCCACTCAATACAATAATAGGTAGCCACGTAAATGCGAACACATTGTGTTAGTTGTGCTGTTCTTCATTTTATAAGGAAAGGCCACGTTTAAAAGTGACTTTGGCTATCTCCACTAAAAATTGTCAATTTTGGAGTTGTATGGTTTTTACACTCACGAAAAAGTGGATTGATTCATTAATTGGTTGCTTCGCACCGGTTCCCCGAAGGAAGGCGCTCTTTATAAGAACCCCCGCAGAAGTATACCGACAAAGAGTAAAACAAATCGCACTCCATGCTTATTTTCTCCGTGTCACCAGCCACATTCTCAAACAATTAGATTTACAACTCTTAAATTCACGTTCATTGCACATAGGGGCTCCACTTGGACTTTCTGCACCGAGGCATACGAGTACTTAGTTATTCAATTGCTTGGGATATTTAAAATACTCAACAAAGTATCACTAAGTATTCACAACTAAACTGTACCGCGAGAAGAAAACACTCCCTCCAATAAGCACTGGAGAAATGTTATTGTTAGTTAAAAAATGCTCAACACTTTGTAACCATTGGCCAACAACGAAAATTAGGAAAGCACCTACTCAGTAGCGAAATAGTCTTCGATGACTAAAATCTAGATATTTACCAATATATGGGTTACGAAATGTTTATCTTCGAGACGTTTATGTGCAATTCTTTGTGTTATCATTGCGTAACCTGTATATTGTAGAGGTTAATAGAGCAAAGAATTCTTTTAAAAGAAGTCGATGAAAGAAAAAGGTTGGGAGACTTTGATTTAGAGTGAAAATATTTCAACAAATCAATGTATTGTAGATTGTTAATTTCCCAACAAATGCTCTGGGTGGTATTTTTGACAGCAAAGGAATAATTAAACAAAATATGTACTAAATTGCAGTAATCATTTCACCTTCTATTGAGCCTCTCTTCAATAACTTCAAGTATGTAATTTGAATTTTTGAGATAAAATGTTTACTTCATCGCTTTTAATTCTTGCTTGCGTCTTTTTAGTTTTCATGTTTTCTACTTTCAATACTATTTCTGATTATTTACTCCCAATATGGACTTACTGTATGTGTTCAATTGATTAGCCATAAAACCAAAAAGTAAACAACAAGATTGGGAACTTGGATTAAAAGAGCAGCTGGTATTACACAACTATCATTCTTGACCCCTACAATTAGATTAATAGATCATATTTATAAATAATTATTTAAATTATTATTTAATTAATTATCATTAATAAATCATTATTTAACAAGGAATGAAAATGTAAATGGCTATTACCATAAACCGACGCTAAAAGGTAGTAATAATGGATTGAAAATATGGAATTTTGTACGTTAAATATAATTCGCCTGAATGACAATGTCTTCAAATTTTGTCTTTAAGCTTAGACATTTTATAGGTGAATTATAGGTTATAGGTGAGTCAAATACTGGTTTTAGGGTTTTCAAAGTGTTCTCTTCTTGTAATGAGATATGTTTTCAATCAGTTAATAAAAGTCATTTTCTGTAAAAGTGAGTAGAAAATACTTTATGTTTGGGCTTTCTGAAAAAACAATAAATTTTAAATAAAATGTTTACGGAATGATCAGAACTAGCATCTTGAAATTGTGCATTCAAAAAAATGTTATATTGGAAGTTATCGTAAATAAAACGAATTTCGTGTAACGAAAAGGGATTTTATAATTATGTATCTTTAATTTTCAAGATGTTCTTTGATAATTGTTCAAAATCTGAAACCTGTTTTTTGATGAAATATAAATTCTCCCTCTTATTATTATTAAAATATACTTTTTTATTAGGAAGGAAAGAATAAAAGGTACATTTTCTTCATGATCTGCAAGACTCTCTTAGCATTACATTTGCGTTCAATATCATAGCAGTAGGAAGGTTAAATGAAAGAAATAATCATCTAAATGTAAACAATTATTTAGGTAATATTGTCTGTCAACCTCCACTTCGTCTCTCATGAAACATGGAGGGATATGAAATACACATATCCCAACTTTTAACCATCTTAGTGTCCTTAATGCTCAGAATTTTATCACATGACCTTTGATCATTTGTACGGTGTCATTTGACCTGTAAGAAAGACAAGTTGTTCAGGGCGTCAATTGATGTCACTGCTATGCCTCTGACCGGGAGGTTCTAGGAATCGCGTGCCAACGGTGGCAGAGTTTTCGATTCTAAATACATGGTTAGGTCAAGTTCAGCTCTTGTCTGGAGGAGAATTTTAGAGACCCGACGGCTCTGATCGGTAATTTTCCTTAGTTTCTCCGATAAACACCTGGCGAATGCTCAAGCACTACAAACAAAACGAGCCGCGGACCGCGCGCGATCCTTCCTCTATCTCCCTTGTCCTATCCTCACTCATTACTTACACACACTTCACTTTCGCGCAGATCAAGAGTGCAGTCGGGAGCATAGAGCTTGTCTCTGCTGGGGCGGTGCCCCGCTGGTGGGAGACACCTGGTGGGCAAAAGCCCGTTAGCCGAAGGGTAGGACGACGCTGGATCGCACCATCCAGCGGGGAAAGATCACCACCACCCTCCCGAAATAAAAATATCCACTACAGTTGCGCCACTAACGACCTCAGCAGTTGACAATCTCGGAATCACTAAAAAATAATCAATCCAAGCAGACACACCCGAAGAATAGTAGCTTCAATGTCATTCCGACTTAACTCTGAGTTCCATTTTCCGTATACGTCAATCAGCAATGACGCACCCCGATAATGTTAAGTAATAATATAGTTTCCATAATCAAATTGACATTGCAATTACATTTACATGAGTGCAGCAGGAGGTGCGATAGCGTAAGTAGTTGGAGTGCACACGTGTAGTAAAGCCTTCCGTTGCAGTCCTGAAGGGTCATTATCACACCAAGAGCACTTTCAGCTGACCGCTGCCCTGCTTGGAGGACAAGTCTAGAAGATACCTTGGCTGAACGGGAGTTTCCATGGTTTCTTCCGGTCAATTCCAAGTAGATGCCCGGAAGTGCGTTACCACAGATTCTGTATGGTGCTCCTTTCTCCATTATGCCTTCGTTCGCTTCCTGTAAGGCGGCCAATGGGCCTACCTGTGACACCCATAAGTAGATAACGGAAAAATATGTAGCATGAAACATCAAAATATATAGGGGAAGATGTTGTACCTCACACCCATTTTGACTTTTGTGTTTTTAATATTGCCATTTCGAGACAAAAAATGACCCAAGTATTGCTTCTACAATATTAGTAGATAGTTCAAAATTATAGGTTAGTTGATTTTGAATTTCTGAGTAGTGGGGGTGTCAGCTTGATGGATGTCTGTGAGTGGCAGATTCCGGTGGTAGACCGGAGAGATACAAGCTCTGAGCTGACAGAATCGCCCTTTCCAGGCTCAATTGGAATGTTTCCCCGGTAGGGTACTGCGTTCCAGCGTATCGGGATTCCCATAAGCGAAGTGCATGTTTTATATCGCGGGACGTGGGAGATCTTCCCTTGCAGGTGCCGACCTATGTCCGCTTGCGGGGATTTCCCCGTTCAGGTATCTCCCACCTGCGTGTCACCGCCCCAGCCGGGACCAAGCTTCTGATTGGTCTCCCGGAATGTAAGGTAGTGTATTGTCTGTGAGTATGTGTGTGTGTGTGTATACAGAGGTGGGATTTCGGATTTTTTGTTAGGGGGCATAAGGTCCCGCAGCATAAGATGGTAAAAAGTTTCCCTAAACCAAATGGCAAATGAGTAGTTACACAATAAATCTAACATAAACATAATATTTTTGAGAGATTTCTTACCTTCCAGCCCACCACCCTCACTCCTCTACAGTCCAGCAACGTGTTTTTTTAATTTTAATTTTTTGTCAACTTAACACTATTTTATCTGATTGAAAAAATATGCAAAATAAAATAATTTATTCTATCAGAAAAGCATTTCTTATTATTCGAAAATTGCGTGTTGGAAATTTTGGGTTGATACATTTAGATTTTTAAGCACCGGCAGAGTTGGTACGTTAATCGGCTACTTGGAGTAGAAGTAAGGTAAAGGGCGAGTCAACTTGAGGGACGTAGGCTCGAGTATGGCTGCTTTTTTTAAATTTGAAAACACGTTTGCAGGTTCATATAGTAGTATAATACCGCGGAGCAGTTACAAATAATGGCAAATACGTGTTATCTTAAAATTCTTTTAACTCATCTAAACTCAACAATTTCGACATTTTATGGAAAACGATTGAATATTTTTCTTGAAAATTTTGGGTTCGTATAGAAGGAAGTGCATTATGTGTGGACAGTTCCGATTTTTATTTAAAACAGCAACTGTTTTGAAAAGTTCTAGCATTCCATTCAACTACTTTCTGACTCCAACACAATTTCGTGATTTTTACTTTAAAAAATTAAAATAAATTAATTAAATGAACGTTTATTTGCCATTATTTATTCATTATGAGTTGTAATTGATGTATTAAAAGAATTTTCTCATTTTCTCTCAACCGTACTGATTCTTGTGGTTTGGATGTTTTCGGCATCAATTCTTTCAATTGTACATCTGTTAGTTATGTCACTTGTTTTTAAACATCTGGTTAATTGTTGAGTAATGACACTAGAAAATGAAAAGTTTCGGAATGCCGCACATTCCCACCAACTTTAACTGATTATTTTGAAAATGTTCATATAAAAAGTATCTGAAAAACATCGTGTCCAAAATTAAGGAGAGACGTCTGATGTTAAATTTTGCGAACAAAAAATTATAAAAATAAATATAAAACTAGCTTACCCGAGCGAGAAATCTCCCATGTTTATTCTCACCCTTTTCCTATCCATTTCCCCATAATTTCCATTATGATGAAAATTGTTAATTAAACGTGCTTAAACATGTTAAACATGCACGAATATAACTTCGTTCTTACAGAATATCAAACAAAAATAAAACATTGCAATTGATTTTGGAAACAAATTTTCAATAAAGTTGTATTCAGTATTATATAGATAAGATCTTCAAACAATTCACACTTCGTTAAAAACAACATTTGAAGTATGTTTTCAATCTTCCTTGACAGTTTGCTTTTCGCTTTCCTTGATAGTCACACAAATATTAGAAACGATTTTTACTCTTGAAAAAGCCAAGTAAAGTATTCCATGCAAATCGCGCAAATACAACCCTACTCTTTGCAATATAATTTTACTTTCCTGGATTTGTTATGAGGAACAGAGGAGGGGTTTGGAGGGGCAGGGTGTCAGATTGCTGAGGTGCGAAGATTGAAAAATTATTTGAAAAGTAAAAAGTAATGGATTATTTTCTGCTTTCTTACGTACTCCAAGAAAAACAATTCTGAGTCAAAAAATAATAAAACTAATATTTTTGAGTATTATATATCATTTGTTACCATTAGAAACAATTCATTTGGGTTAGATTTCACTGGAAATATTGATCAAACGATGTTTACGTATTGAATATCGTAGCGAACTGATGCCTTAAGTTTAATATCAAACGTTATATTATTTACAATATGACTTTAGAGCTAGGTATTGATATACAGACTTCCAGAAACATTTAAATCGTGCTTCTGGATTGTGATCATTGGAAGTTGAGTGATTTGACACATACTTTATATATTTTTAAAATTGGTTGCTTTTTTTAAATTTATTCACGAGGTATTGTCAACTAACGCGTTTTGATTTTTGTTGTTCATTTTTTACAAGCTATTTTACTTTAGTTAATTTAAAAACTTTGTTCTTTGTATTGTGCCATAGCACAAGGTTTCCCCTACTACCTCCGCATACCCGTGCGAGAACTCTTGCATGTTAAACCCCACACTCTTCTCAATTCATCTGTTTCTATTCTAAGAGGAAAAGTTGTTGACGAAACGTATTTATTTGTTTAAAAATATTTAAAGGTAACTTCCAATGTAGTAACACACTGTCACAAATAAAAAAACAATGCAATTGCTGTTGAAAAGAAATTTACAATATTCAGTATTATGGAGAGATTTCTTGGAACAATTCAGAGCACTTCCTTAAAAATATTTGAAGTAATTATTCGATATTTCTTTGATTATTCGCTTTTAACATTTTGAGAGCGGCGTCGCAAAAAGATTAAAAAAGCTTTTTACTCTTGAGAAAGATACGTGATTGTACACACTGACTTGAAAGTTTTACCGAAACATTGCTGATAATAAAACCACTGGAACAGATAAAACACAAACCAAGCCTAACAAGACACGTCTTCACTCTTCACTATACACACACATCTCTCCATAATTATGTACACAGCATTTGTAGACCTTGGCAAAACGTTAATTTTTTTCACTATACGAATAAGAAACAATCTTTATCGGAATCAAGCAACTATTAATATGTAGTACTTCTAGTTGTTGCTGCGAGAGAGAATCTTGAATTAATAATTATGCAAATAAACCTCGTCAATCTGCGCAAATCACGATGTACAGAGAATGCGCAAATTGTATAAGATAGAGGAATCTAAGCCTAATAATAGCCTAGTATAATATAGGAAAGTCAGCCACCATCACCAAGGTTGAAATATAGGTGACATTGGTAGAATCAATAAGTGCCAAACCAGCAAAACTTTAATAGAATGTCCAAGAATATCCCATCCTATAGATTATGGCATGTGAAACGTTTCTTTGAAGCCTCTCGAAGTTTTAGTTTTTAAGGCCCTAGAACACTTCACTTAGGAGCTATTAAACGATATAGCTGACTGAGTGATGCGGGTTGCATATGACATGAATATTCGTATGCGTTTTTCAAAGCAACTTCGTCATATTTTAAAAGTAAAACTGCAATTTGTCGTCTTTAGAAACCTCATTTATAAAGATTTGTTGCGTGTGAGAGCCGCAAAAGGTATGTATTCTCAGTAGTATATATTATACTGAAAATATATAATAGGCGATACGCTTGTGTGAATGTGTGAATACAATAAAATAAAATGTATCAAAAAATTACTACTTTCTTACGAGGTATGAGTCTCGTAATGAAAACCATTGATTCTTCGGGAAATTCACATGAATTACTTATCCTGTGTTACTTCCATCTAAATCTGTATTCGCAACGAAAAGTGGTTAAGTCAAGTTACCCTACATTTCACGGCACGATATTGAATGTGCACAGGTGTGTAGAATTGTAATAAATCTCTCAATGTAGCAATTCTTTCGTCATAGATATTTTGATTTTAGCGTTAAAGAGACAGCTTTTTGGGCTCATGTATTGGACGGTATTAAGGTTGTTTAACATGGAGATTTAATTCATGAAAACATTTGAAGAATTAAGACCAACATATCTTGGTCTTCTTCAGTCTTCCACAGCCCTGAAGATGACAGATATGTTGGTCGAAACGTCGGCACCTCAGCCTTAGATGCGGCGTCACCATGGGCAGCTCAAATCATGATTCCGGCCGCGGAAGCTTACGACGTTACATTTAGTAATACTTACTTAGTAATGATTATTAACAATTCGTGATCAAGCGTATGCGTAAGGAGTAACATTTGGTTGGTTTATCATTAGAGATTTGGATCGCGTCACCAGCTAGGTTTGTTATTCCCGTAAGTTTAGTGCGTTATATCGCGGAAGGTGGTGATTATCTTCTTCCATTGGATAGTGAAATCCGACGCCGAACTACCGTCGGCTACCGGTGATTTTCCCAACGACCTAGCTCCCACCAGGGGGTGCCGTCTCATCCGGGACAGGCTCTAAGTTCCCGACCGATCTCGCCGCATGTATGGTAATGCAGTGCATTTATGCGTAAGTGTGTGTAAGTAAGGGGTATGATAGAACAAGCAATGGGAAGCAAAGATTGCGTGCGGTTCGTGGTCCGTGGTCCGTTTGTTAGGGGACTGGTCCGCATATCACTTAATATTGGTCAGAGAAACCACGGAAAACTACCGATGAGATCAGATCAGCCGGGCGCTAAAATTTTACTCCAGGTAGCAACAGAACTCGACGTAGCTATTTAGCCAGTGTCGAAAATCCTGCCCCCGCCGGTACTCGAACCTAGGACCTGCCAGTCAGAGGTACTGCAGTGGCATCAGTTGCTGCCCTGAGCCATCTCTCCCGGTCTTAAGGAGTAAACCTATATTTCCATGATACAAAATTCACTTTGTTCGGGTAGTTAATATCAGATAAAACGTATACGAAAATGATACCTTGGCTTCGGCGCGTGTTAGTGGGCATCATCATCTTTATTTGGACACTTATCTCCCATTTGAATTAACTGTTTGTTTGGTTATTTTTAACTATTTAGGTGCCTCAAACCTGAAAATTGATAAAAAACTTATCCCAATATCTTCGTTTCAACGTAATACCTCTATTAGACACTTTACCATTACGTAAGCAACTGTGTATCGTCGGCTACTAAACTCATAATCAACGGCTGAGGTAGCTCAGGGTACCAATTGATGTCACTACAGTACCTCTCATCGGGAGGCCCTTGGGTTCGAGTCCTGACGGTGGAAGGATTTTCGTCACTATTGACGTCGCTGGACAGAATTCAGCCGTTGTCTCAAGAATAATTCTAGTGGCCGGTTGTACTGGTCGGAAATTTTCCGTATTTTATCGGATCAACACCAGGCGAATGACGAAGCAGTGCCCTAACAAACGGGCTACAGATCACACACGATCTTTCCGCCTTTTTCCTTCTCATATCCTCACCCCTTACTTCCACACATTATTACATTCCCTACACTACCACACACGAGAATAGACCGTTCCGGAGCTTAGAGCTTGTACCGGCTGGGGCGGTACCACGCTGGTGGGAGACACCTGTTTAGGAAAACCCCGCAGTCCGACATGTAATCCAACTTCTGATCTCACCTTCATTTGGGGAAAGAACACCGCTACTTCCCGTGATAAAAATATGCTCTAATCTTACGTGACTAATTACCGCAGCAAACAAGAAATAAGCAACCGTTAACTCATTCGCCAAATTCATACTTAACTACTGCGCATTCAGATATCTTAATATATATAAATCTCGTGTCACAATGTTTGTCCTCAAAGAACTCCTAAACCACTTAACCGATTATAATAAAATTCGCACACCATGTGCAGTTCGATCCAACTTGAAAGATAGGATAGTTTAAATCTCAAATTATAGTCGCAATTTTAATTTATTGCTAATTTATTACAAATTTGATTGTTGTAATAATTGTAGATAATTGTGACTGTCAAATAATAACAGACAAATAATTAGCAATAAATTAAAATTGCGACTATAATTTGAGATTTAAACTATCCTATCTTTCAAGTTGGATCGAACTGCACATGGTGTGCGAATTTTATTATAATCGGTTAAGTGGTTTAGGAGTCCATTGAGGACAAAAATTGTGACACGAGACGAGATTTATATATATTAAGAATACAACAATCAGCTAGCTGACCCGGCCACGCGTTGCACGCGTTGTGCTGCCACGGAAACAAGGAAAACCACATCCTTCCATTACAGGCATATTCAAAGCTAAGACATTGGGGAGACTTTACACGGTACATCCAAAGCAACGTGAGTGCTTCTATTTACGTTTGTTATTGGTGAATGTTTCCGGACCAACGTCTTTTGAATTTTTACGAACAGTTAATGGTCGAGTATTCAATACATACCAGGATGCATGTCGTGAACTGAAATTGCTAGAAGACGATAACCATTGGGACTTAACGCTTGCTGATGCTGCGTTGACATCAACACCGAATAACATTCGTCAGTTGTTTGCAATTATTTTGACGACATGTTATCCCTCGCAAGCACAAACTTTGTGGGAAAAATATAAAAATTGTATGACAGAAGACATATTGCACCGAATTAGACAAACAAATCAATGGCAAAACATAGATTATACACCAGAGATGTACAATGAAGCATTGGTCTTGATCGAGGATTTATGTGTTCTTATTTCAAATTTACCAATTAATCATTATGGTATGCCATCACCTAATCGTCCAGCCACCTACTTAGTCAATACCGATTTACAACGAGAAAATCAATATGACCATGAAAGTTTAGCAACAATTATCATGAACAGTGAACCATTACTGGCAGCAGAACAAAAAATTATTTATGATCGGATTACGCTGGCTGTTGCTGCTGAACAAGGCGTTTTTTTTCTTGGATGCACCCGGTGGAACCGGTAAGACATTTTTAATATCGTTGATTCTTGCCAAAATACGGTCGCAACAAAAAATCGCATTAGCAGTAGCATCGTCAGGCATTGCGGCTACTTTACTGGATGGTGGGCGAACAGCACATTCACCATTCAAGCTGCCATTGGACGTTCATAATAAACCAGATGCAATGTGTAACATCAAAAAGAATAGTGGAATAGCTGCAGTGTTGCGGAAGAGTTCTATAATAATTTGGGATGAGTGCACAATGGCACACAAATATTCACTTGAAGCATTAAACAGAACTATGCAAGATTTAAACAGCAATAATAAACTTTTCGGTGGTGCTATCTTACTTTTGTCTGGTGACTTCCGGCAGACCTTACCGGTTATACCTCGCTCTACTTTCGCGGATGAGATTAATGCATGTTTGAAACAATCATTCTTATGGCGAAGTGTTGAAACACTTCGATTGACCATAAATATGCGAGTACAATTGCAAAATGATCCATCAGCACAAATATTTTCCGAACAACTACTAGATATTGGGAACGGTAAAATAGAACTGCAACCAAATACGCAATGCATTAAACTACCAGACAATTTTTGCACTGTTGTTCAGGATAAAAATGAATTGATTCAGAGTATTTTCCCGGATATACAGAATAATTATTTGAATCATGAATGGCTTAGTCAACGGGCGATTTTGGCAGCCAAAATCGTTGATGTTGACGAAATTAACTTCCAGATACAACAGTTATTACCAGGCGATATGATGTCTTTTAAATCAATCGATACTGTTGTTGATGAAAATGAAAGTGTAAATTTTCCGATTGAATTTTTAAATTCATTAGATATCCCTGGAATGCCACCACATAATCTTCGATTAAAGATTGGTTCCCCTATTATTCTCCTCCGTAATTTGAATCCACCTCAATTATGTAACGGTACGCGTTTGGTCATCAAAAAGATCACCGGAAACATTCTTGAAGCAACCATTTTGGCTGGGAAGTTTAAAGGAAAAGTGGTCCTGCTGCCACGTATTCCGATGATACCATCAGATTCTACCATACCCTTCAAAAGGCTACAGTTTCCAATTCGTTTAGCTTTCGTCATTTCTATAAATAAATCTCAAGGTCAAACAATGTCCATTTGTGGTTTAGATTTGGAAAATCCATGTTTTTCTCATGGGCAACTATATGTTGCGTCTTCACGTGTTGGGAAAACGTCTAATCTATTTGTGTTAGCTAAAGACAGGTTAACCAAAAACATTGTGCACCGATTGGTGTTAAATTAAATTGAATTCGAAAGTATTTATAATTGAATAGTACTTATATTTGTTATACAAATTAAATGGAAATAATAAATCTGATAAATTTTTATTTTGTACCTATTGATTTCTGCTTAATATCAAGTGTAAGAACATTTTAATTAATTGTGTTCAACGTACTTCCCCTTCAAATCTCAATCCAGTGAATTTGTATACCAACATCAATATTTTCATCTTTATTGGTAAATAATTTCAAGCACAAACTTTCGCAAGCACAAACTTTGTGGGAAAAATATAAAAATTGTATGACAGAAGACATATTGCACCGAATTAGACAAACAAATCAATGCCAAAACATAGATTATACACCAGAGATGTACAATGAAGCAATTATCTGTTAACTCCAAATGATTCTAACAGATGTCGACACCTTTCGACTGGGTTGAGTAAGTAATCAATAGATGGCGCTGCTATGGTAAAAAATCAGCTCCAAGAATCAGGACAGCAGAAGGTCATGCACAAGCATCTCAATAACAGTGTAACGAACGTATTCAAGAGAATATCATAAGAACACTGTGACACGAGATTTATATATATTAAGATTATTTAACCTCCATTTAAAATTATTTTGCACTTATTATTTCAATGTGCTATGATAACATGTTTTTCAGTTCCTCTTTCTAATATTTAAACTATTATTATTATTTTCAGTCAAATGCCACCGAAAAAATCTAACCTCAACAACGCGAGCAGCAAAGGGTCACGACGCAAACGTGTTGAAAGAGCTCAGCAATTACCAGAACAAATCGAAACAAGAAATGCAGCTCAAAGAATCAGGACTGCAGATATTGGGAACGGTAAAATAGAACTGCAACCAAATACGCAATGCATTAAACTACCAGACAATTTTTGCACTGTTGTTCAGGATAAAAATGAATTGATTCAGAGTATTTTCCCGGATATACAGAATAATTATTTGAATCATGAATGGCTTAGTCAACGGGCGATTTTGGCAGCCAAAAACGTTGATGTTGACGAAATTAACTTCCAGATACTACAGTTATTACCAGGCGATATGATGTCTTTTAAATCAATCGATACTGTTGTTGATGAAAATGAAAGTGTAAATTTTCCGATTGAATTTTTAAATTCATTAGATATCCCTGGAATGCCACCACATAATCTTCGATTAAAGATTGGTTCCACTATTATTCTCCTCCGTAATTTGAATCCACCTCAATTATGTAACGGTACGCGTTTGGTCATCAAAAAGATCACCGGAAACATTCTTGAAGCAACCATTTTGGCTGGGAAGTTTAAAGGAAAAGTGGTCCTGCTGCCACGTATTCCGATGATACCATCAGATTCTACCATACCCTTCAAAAGGCTACAGTTTCCAATTCGTTTAGCTTTCGCCATTTCTATAAATAAATCTCAAGGTCAAACAATGTCCATTTGTGGTTTAGATTCGGAAAATCCATGTTTTTCTCATGGGCAACTATATGTTGCGTGTTCACGTGTTGGGAAACCGTCTAATATATTTGTGTTAGCTAAACACAGGTTAACCAAAAACATTGTGCACCGATTGGTGTTAAATTAAATTGAATTTGAAAGTATTTATAATTGAATAGTACTTATATTTGTTATACAAATTAAATGGAAATAATAAATCTGATAAATTTTTATTTTGTACCTATTGATTTCTGCTTAATATCAAGTGTAAGAACATTTTAATTAATTGTGTTCAACGTACTTCCCCTTCAAATCTCAATCCAGTGAATTTGTATACCAACATCAATATTTTCGTCTTTATTGGTAAATAATTTCATTGTACTAAAGGGTTATAGTAGTAGAAAGTCAAATAAGGAGATCACCATATTTTTTTACAAATACCATCTGTGTGAAAAAGCATAGTGGACTCCGTGACTGATGTTCTCTTATTGTTCCTCTTAGATTGTTTACTATAATGTAATATAACAAAAATAACAAAAACTTTAGCCACAGCAACGCGTGGCCGGGTCAGCTAGTAATATAATAAATATTTTAAAGGTTTTCCTCATATGTATTTCCTTTATTTTGAATGACTTTCCCGTGTGGCAAAATTATTTTTTTTCTACTTTATCTTTTACATTGTCGATTCGTTGTAATTGATAAGCGTCGAAAGAGTTAAAATATTACATTTGTTATTCTGGGTTTCTTCCTGTTCACGTCGTAACGTATAAATTGAAATTATCATGATATTGACGATGAAGCATTTCTAAAAAAAAAAAAAAAATAAGAATTGTTCCACGCAGACGTGATATCTAACTAACGTCATCAGTTTGCGCAGGAGTGATAATATGTTGCATAAATTTGCATCTATCTGGAACAGTAGAAGGAAATTTCAATGCCATGACATTCACTTACCAAAATAATGTATTTTATGGACGCGTGTTACATTTTCTTTTAAAGAATATGAACACTACATTATTGTATGTCATATTTGACGCGATTACGTAAAGACGTCAAAAATGTTATATCTGCAAAACAAAATTGGGTTGAAATATAATTTCGTTTGTTCTTAAAACAAAACCTCAATATCAGGAAGTATTACTCTGAGCGTACAATAGTTATTTATTATACAAGTGATGGAAGTTACATTCTATCTTGCGATTAAGAAAGGTTGCGACACGAGGTTGATAGACCGAGAGGCGCAATCCTACGAGTAAAATAAAATCACCTTTACTACATGTGTCATACAGTTTTTTAGATAGCCTTCCGACGTTTTATTTCCATTCAAGTATATAAATCACTCTACGTTGTTTTAAGGACAATGGTAACTATGGCGGTCAGACTAAAGTTTTTTCTACTTTCTTGCATTTACTTATTTATCTGATCACTTGAGCATCGTCCACTTTTAGCACTAGTACTAAAAACTGGACTTGAAGCACGCTATGGATGCTCTGAAAGGACCGCATTTACTAGGGGCTGTCTAAAATAGGTATTTCATATTAAGGGCATAAAGTGGGTGTTTTTCATGATCGAGACTGAACTTTTCTCAAGACTGTAGGTCGAGACAAAAAACAACAACAATCGAGAACCTTTATTTTTTATTCTTACTTAATTATGTTTCTGTTTATTTAGTTATATTTCCTTGGAAATGGGCTGAATTGCAGTGATCGAATTATTATACTTAGTATGGATAGCGAATGCGATACTGATGCTTCTCAGGAATTACTTGAAAGCACAAAATCTGCAATTTCGAATATATTACGCGCAAAATAAAAAAAAAGTTAAAAAAATGTATACTGTTTCATGGTTGGTGCGCATCAATGATTGTTTTGATAAATAAAGGAGAATGTAGTTTTAGCGTGCTTGGTAATAATTCGTAGTAATTAACTTTATATAACAAAAGTATTTATCCACTTTTTCGTTACCGGGACCAAAGAATAAGAAGTTTTCTGCCGAAAATGTATCCATAATTTACAATAGCAAATGTTCTTTACATCAGAAGAATATTCAATAACTTTCTTTCAACTAGAATCTGCAAGATTGATTTTATATAAGACGACGAAGAGGTTAGTTTGTTCAAATCTGAATTGTGAAGCTATCCAGACCTTTAATATTCTTCATTTTTTACTGATACGTTAGTGCTTGTGATTGCCTTTGATTCGGAGTTCTGCATAACTTAGCTGGAGAGACGATCGTGGTTACGAAGGAAATATGAAAATTGTTGAACCGTGCTACATGCTCTCTTACGGAGGGAATTATGAGAGGGCATTATGAGAGAATTATGGAAATTAATCATGGGAGGGATATGAAAAAAACAAACCGAATCAAGTTAACAACTAGTTAATTAGTAAAGAGGTCAATCTGAATCATTAAAAAATAAAGTCATACATGTACCACGGGCGTTAACTAGTTCAAATGATTCCGGTTGACAAAAAGCCTTCCCGCCAAAGACCCCGCCTTTATGTCGCCGCTCTTTTATTAGAATTCTTACAACGCCCTTGGTGCATAAATAACTATTTTTTGTTGTGCAATGAAATTGTACTTCTGGCACTTTCTGACACTTGTTTTCTCACTAAATTTTTGGAACGTTGTGAAATAAGGTGGATGGTATTTTTTCCATCTCATCACTTTTCGAAGTGATTTTTGAAGTGCACATTACACACAGTTTTGGCTCACGAGAAAAGTCTCCAGGAAAAATACCTTATATATTCCTACCTTTTCTTAATTTACATCCATGAAAAAGGCAAATTAATGGTTCTCATTCTTAACATTATCTACTCTGGCAGATGGTTGACATTCCCAGTTTTTCAAGATTGAACGTTTTTCTCATTTCCATATAGTTAGTAAAAATATATCGTTGGGGATTCCCGGGTTTCTTTACAAATTTTGTTCGAATAATTACATTTGCATTTACAACGTCCATGGATCACTTCCTTTTCGTTTATTATTTTACCGGCAGTACTGATATTATCACTCTCGCGATTTCCTTAACGTACTTTTTTCTTCCACTTTAGGGAGTTTGATGTCTCTTCCTTAAATAATTATAATTATGCTTTTCTTCTTATTGATTTAATTTCTTCTCATTTATTAAATATTATGCTTTTCTTCGTGGGAGCAAAGCAAAATTGACCCCTTTAATAAAATAATATTCTCCAAGACTAAATCATCAGCAACGAGGTTTGGGCCTAGTGGCCCGTTTCGCTCTCAAGCGTCTCTTTCCATCTTGTATGGGGTCTGGGTCGTTTCCCTTTTGGTTTGTATTCGAGGATAGTCTTGGATAGCCGTTCTTGTGGTATTAAGGTTAGGTGTTCGAGCGAATTCTTCCTCGTTGAGGCGATCTTCTCCAGTATGCAGGAGATCTGTAGTTCACCTCTGATGTCTTCCTTTCTCTTATGATCTAGTAGTGTATACCCTGCTAATGGTCTCAGGAATCTCATTTCTGCCGCTTCGATCTTTCTTCTGTCTGACCTATTCACTGTCCAATTTTCGCATCCATAAGTTAGCATTAGGACTGCCATAGTTTTGTAAAATTTTAGTTGATGTCTTTTCTGGTCTTTTGTATTAGTGCTCTGCGTATAGTACCGCACAATTTCTGAAATGTTTTTGGATCTTTATGTTTATATCTTTTTGTCGCAGTATGAGATGTTAAATCCTAAATAATTAAAGTTGTTTACTTGTTCAATACTTTTTCCATTTATCACTACTTTACATCTGAGATATTTTTTCCGCTGGAATGCCATTGTTTTCGTTTTCGAGGTTGATATCTTCAAGTTATAATTTTTCCCTGTTAACTCGAGGTAATGGGCAGCTCTCTGTAGGTCATATTCTCAAGTACTAAAAATGGCCTGGTCATCTACAAATAGAGTAGTGTTTAAAATTGTTTTGCTTATTTTAAAATTTGTGGTTAGTTTACTTTGCCATTCTTGAATAATATGATCGATATATATATATATATATATATATATATATATATATATATATATATATATATATATATATATATATATATATATTAAAAAGGGTCGGGGACATCGGGCACCTTTGTTTGACTCCTTGGTTTGTATATTCGGTTAGGTTGTTCGCTGTTTGTCAGTACTGATAGTGGTTTTAAAATATAAGCTTTTGATGGTTTCTATGATGTGGTTAGGGTATCCACTCTTACGCATAATACTCCATAACTTATTCCGAGAGACTTTGTCAAAGGCCTTTTCAAAATCTATGAACAGGATATAAGTAGGAAGGTTATATTCGCGTCTTTTCTCGATCAATTGTTGTACAATAAGTATGCCATCTGCGCATGAACGTCCCTTTCGGAATCCATTTTGGAATTCCAAAAGTAGGTTAATACTTACTTTATTTAATCTCCTAGAAATTATCTTTGCATAGATCTTGTAGGCAGAGTTTAATAGGCTAATTCCTTGGTAATTGTTACAGTCTAGTCTATTTCCTTTCTTAAATATTAGGTGTATAATGGCTTTCTTCCATTTCTGGGATTTGATATGTATTCCAACATATATGTAGTATAAAGAGAAACCTTAGTTTGATTTGTGAAGGTGCATACTTGAATAATTCTATATTCAGTCCATCGCTACCTGGAGATTTTTTGTTCTTTAAATTTATAAGTACCTCTTCGAGTTTGTTCATTTCTAATGAGTCTACGTATGCAAATTCTTGTTCTGCGAGTTTTTCTTCTTGTGTGTTTGAAGTCCACAATTCCTTATAGTATCTCAGCCATTGCTTTTCGGGAATATTATTTATTTGTACAGTGTATTTTTCGTCTTTATTTAGGTGTTTTAGGATTTTCTACGCTTTATTTTGGGCTCCATGTATTGTAGAGGTACAGAATTATTAAGATAAATTAAATTGAGTAAAGTAGACCTAAGAATTTTTTTACTGAAGAAAAACATACGGCGTCACGCGCGCAGCCCCCCTTCTTGCAACAGCCACGATCCCCTGACCCATTTCGGATGTTTATGACACCACACCCAACGGCCGAAGAAAGGGTAAATTGTAAAGCGTCCAGCTGCAGCCCCATCTGGAATATTTTCGAAACGCCTGACATCGTGATCGGGGAAACCCAAAGCAATAATTCTGTAGCCGGGAGGCCCCTTCACAGACGTGGCCTATTTTCGAGACGGTACAGAAGGACACTATGTGGAGAACAACCACACAGAGAGTGGAAAATTCCTATACTCCGCCGGAGCTTATTGGCCAAATTTAGTGTACAACGCCATCACCTTTAGCCAATAGCGACGCGATCGTTGTAGGGAGCAAGAACATATGAGGAGAAAGGGTGGGGATAAAAGTTAACTTCGTGCATTTATGAGAAACAAAATTTCAGTAGGTAGAGAGACTTCTCTGGGGTGGGAGCTATTCGCGGGGAGAGGCGAGTGCGCCTCTGAAGGCAGTGGGCTGGAAGCACTTGGTTGAGAAACTTCTCTGGGGTGGGAGCTATTCGCGGGGAGAGGCGAGTGCGCCTCTGAAAGCACTTAGTTGAAATCACTGGGGTGATAGACTGGAATTCTCAGTGAGAATTTTAGAGGAAGTGCAAAAGCACTTCAAAAGTAAATTGGCGAATCCTTTGTAATTGCGTATTCGCTACAGGATTTCGCAACTTCTGAATTTGTATTTGAGAGAATTCGCATAGTTCAGAGGGAGACATTGTTGTGTGCTCCGCACCTGCGATCGGGGGCGATATCCCCGGCTATCTACAAGCTCCGCCGAAGCAGCCTCCAGACGTCCTTTCGCTGACGTCACTGACCACCGCCAGACGTCACCAGACGCCCCCAGACGCCGCCAGACACCACTGACCGCCGCCGCCGCCGTTGGTGAGGGCGTGCGCCCCGAACGCATTCCAGAGAAGGCCGTCCGCAAGCTTCGCCGCGCCCACCCGGGCCCCTCGAGCACATCTGCCACGGAAGGCTCTCAGGCAATGTAACTGGGGCCAATAAACCTTTTGAAGTATTGTCAAAGCGGTGCCGCGCCAAGGCACAAGAAAGGTCCTCAGGGACAACTCTGTAAATCTAACATTAAAATAATTTTGTACTCTTCTCTAGTTGTAAGCCCTCCTTTTAATTTTAATCTTTATTTTTTCTTTTATTCAATCTTTCCTTTCTTTTATTTTATTAATGTAACTTCCCTGGTACAGTTTATCCAGGAATAAACTTTGTCTTTTTTACCAGTGATCAAATTGTTTATTTTGAATGTCCATTAATTTCGTTAACAATTCCTTCCATCACCTAATTTTAAATGAGCAAAGGAAATTGTTACAATTGGCTAATTTTTAAACGAATAAAGGGAATAGGACCGACTGAGTTATAACCGGGCCGCTAACCGCGCATTTACCGACGGTCCCACGTCGCCGGGAGATGAGTGGAGGTGTTACAGTATATCGTATTCGATTTCACTTATGTATCTATCCCAACTTTCTCTATTTAATTTTCGAACTTATCTCTTAACTAATGCACATTTATGCTTATATGTTATTCTATCTTGTATGGATTGTGTTTGCAAGTACTTTAGATAAGCCCTTTTCTTATCTTCAATTATGGTTTTTATCTCATCATTCCATATTCGTATTCCTTTTCGTTTTAGATCTTCTACTTCTTTTTCCCAAAACTTGTGTTGCTACTTTTATCAATTGCTTTAAGTCTTCCCATTCTTCATTTACATTTAAACTTACTGCTCTTTGGTCTAAGTAGTTGTGCAATCTTGTGCAGTATAATTTCCTTATACTGTCTTGTTGTAACAAGTGTGTTTTGAAAAATGTTTTGTCAGTTTTGTTTTTGTCCGTTCTCTTTCTTATCCATCTTGCTGGGATATTTATTTTAGTCCATACTATATAATGGTCTGAGAATACATCAAAACTTCTATATGCTCGTGTATCAGTAACTAGGGATGTCAACTTAGAGTTAACTAATACATAATCAATTATGAATTTTGTTCCTCTCGCCGCCCATGTGTATTTGTGGATTTCTCTGTGATTGAAGAAGCTGTTTGTAATTTTTAGTTCGTTAAATGTTGCAACATTTATTAAGGTTTTTCCGTTTTCATTTGTGTCTTCTCCATGGGTTCCCACTATTGTTCCGGTTGGTTGGTATCCAATCATTGCGTTGAAATCTCCCGCGATAACTATATAATCGTTCTTATTTATGGAATTCATGTGTTTTTGAAAGGTATCATAGAATAATGTGCTTTCTTCTTTCCTTCCCTCTTCTGGTGCGTATATTGCCAGTATTGTCATGTATTCTCTTTGGATTTTTATTCTAATATTAATTATTCTTTCTGAAATATAGTTATAATTATTAATTTTGTTTTTCCATTCCTTTTTTATCAGTATTGCTACTCCTGCGGCTGCTCTAATGATTTGTGGAACTCCACTGTAAAACATCAGGTAGTTTCCCAGTTCCTTAGAGCCTTTCATCTTTTTCTTGGTTTCTGTTACCACGCATAGGTCTGCTTCAAACCTTTCGAGTTCGGTTATTAGTTGGATTTCTTTGTTTATCAAACCTCTAACATTCCAGGTTGTGATTTTCATTTTTTCCGTCTTCTTAGATCGTTTATCCTTTTTCGTAGCATTGGTATCTTCATTTAAAGTCCGGCTATTCTCTTGAGAGTTGTCAGTAAGGTAAGTTTACCCTGGTTGCGTTACGGGCGCCATGCAGGGATAGTTTGGTGGTGGGGCTGCCACCTTATTGCCTCCAAACTTGCAGGGCAGATTCTTCGGGTTGCTCTCCCTAGACGCATTGCCTTCTCTATGGTTCTTGAGCTGCGTCTGCTCAGTGAGGATTTTTCTTGATGTTGAGGTCCTCTTCTGGAGTACTTCTTCGTCTGACCCCTCTCCTTCGACCTGTCCGGCAAGGATGGCCCTGCCAGTAGCTACGCTACCGCCGCCCTAGCTCTCAGGATCATTGGGGTACGCAAGCTCCACCACCAACGACAAGGTCATGTACTCCCTAGGTGGAGCCAAGACTAAATATACAGGTATATTTGTATGAGTACAGCTATTTTACAATGAAATGCGATACTTAAAGTTAAAGGAGAAACGAACTTAACTTATTCAGTTTTTCCTTCTGTAGTACTTCATTTTCTACTTTCCGTTGTAGTAATAGTTTCTTGGTTTTATGAGTACTCTGAATCACTACGATCATAATCAGAAAACACTTCACATTCCATTTTAACCTTCTTCGTTGACGTAAAACAACTAGTCACAATCTTTTGTAAACACAAACACAGACCTAATCTTATGGTTCTCGCATTTGCCTACTTCTGCAGGTAGAACTAAGTTGCTCCACCTTTTACTCGGTTACAAAATGTCCCTCAGTACATCACATCCTTGATTAATACAAATACATATACTATCGTATTCAATGAAAAACTCCGAAAAACAATTTTAATAGATAGAACCCTCTGGTTCTCACCAACGAAATATTTCTGATACCCTCAGTGTTCGTTTTGCATTTCGAAAAACTTACAAAAACTCTAATAAATATATCTGAAGTATTAAGTAGTTAAAATGGAGTTTACATATGGTGGTAGTGAGTATTTATATAACATATTTTCTATTTGAAAATCTATATACACGAAACAACTTGTAAAATATATCCTTAAATAAAGGATCCATTTACACTTCTGGTATTGCCATTTGTTTGTCGCTTCCAGCTGTCAGTAAAACGGAGGCCCGGAAATACTCCAGGAACATGGTGTTAATGGAAAAAAGTAAATATGCTACGAGAGTTACTCGAGACAAAGACTGAGGGCTGTAAGCAAATCACTTCAAAAAACTGGTATCGTTTCGTTGGATTAGGAAGTTTCTAAGCATTGGATTGGAACGAAACGAAAATACGTAATACTGCCAGCATTTGGTTTGAATGCTGCCACAAGCAAAATGCAAGACTTTTACTGGTAAAAAGACGTGAAAGGTTGCCGTGTTATTGAGTTATTACAGTAATCGCTCCTTAACGCGAATTCCATTGAAACGAAATAATCGATTTTCGTGTTATCCTACGTATAATTATGTTTCGTTGCCAGGACCCAAATTTTGTTCGAGTTACGGCGAAATCCGTGTTCAGCGAGTACGTGTTAGTCAGGATTGCACAGTGGTTATCATAGTTTTCAGGGTTGATGCCAAAGCCCCGTGGGGGGGGGGGCACGATCTCTGGTGCAGACAATCACCCAGACCCTAAGTTTCACGTTGCAACTCACGTCGTTAGTTTCAAAGTGAAGGCAGTGAGCAGGCCCATGCTATGCCGTGTGTTTCCGGGCTTGCCCGGTACTCCATCAGTTGGGCCCCTGGCGCTAATCTTTAGTCTGAATCGGGTCAAGGACGTTCGTATGAATGCTCCGGACACCACATAAAGGATTCCATAGGGGAACGACGCCCCCACCCCCACCCCCCGCGCTACGTTTCCTAGGTTCTGGCGATACTCACGTCAAAAGCCTCAAGGTGGAGGCAGTGAGGAGGCGGGAAGAGGGCCTCGAGCCGTTTGATCGTGTTTAATGCGCTGCCGTACCGTACCGTTTATCCGATAGCGATAAAACTTTGTCAACTTTTTGCTTGCATTTCCGGGAAGAATATAGACATAGTACGATGGGAAAGAGGATCTGCCTACAATCATAGACGCGCGTTGATGATTATTTTATGTAGACTCAAAGGCCTTGATGAAAGCGCTTTACGCCACAGCGCTCTGTATACACCCCGCCGCACACTGAAGTACGATTATTAAGACGTCTTCATAGCGTATTCTCCCCTGCGATAGTGAAATTCCCTCCGGGGGAGACAGATACAGAGAGGAACAAAGGAAGACAGAGATGCAGAGAGAGAAACCAACAGATATGCAGGGACGAGGGAGACAGAGAGAGATACGGAACCACACTCGCGAGAAAGTCCTTCGTCCATTGAAATGTTTGCAGAGCGTAGCGTAAAACGTGATTTCCAATCACGTGACCAGTAGCATGTGAAGAGTAATACATTGCAATAGCGAGGCATTGCCGTATCCACTAATTGTTTATATTAACACAAGGGTATTGTACATCGTTTATTATATGGCGCTTGCACATTATTAAATGCACATTTTCTCCTATATCATTATTTAATTGGGAATAATGAAAATAATATTTAGAAACTAGGTAAAGCACAAGATAAGATGTAGTTAGTAATAATTAATATGTCATGTTTACACTTTTAGTTGGTTCACAGCAGCTGATCAAACGTAAAATGCGTGTTATGGCAGGCATTGCACAGAGATTCCAGAAAACAACAAGGCTTCTCAACGTAATGAGTAGTTGAGCTTCTGGTGGCATAGTAATCTCGAGAAAAAATTACATATTTTGACACGTAACTTCTCACATTTGACGGTCATTTCTCAGACTTCACAGATGTGTCAACACGTTGTACGACTTTCCGTCTCTCTTTGAGGAATAATTAATTTAAAGACGTAGTACGGTTCGCGCCGCGTGCATGCGGCATCATTCGCAGCGGATGCAAACGGAAAATGGGTGTTGTTGCAGGATCTGCGTAGGGCTTCGAGGAAAGGACGGGGTTTCGCAACGCAGGAGTGTCGCTGGAATGAGTAAACAGATTGGCCGGGTGGCGTGATGTTTTCGCGGATCGCAAACCTGTCTCTCGCTGCCCAGGTCGCCGCTGAGTAAAGGCGCGCAGTGGTCGCTACCCGGCGCCTAAATTATTCTAACTTAATTTTTTTGTTCTTTAGTTTGATAAGAAAATTTCTCAAGAAAACTAGAAATGGTGGTCTTAAAATGGAAAATAAAACATCTCCTATGTGACCTTATTATGTATGTGTGAAGTTATTGATGGTAGGATATCTCGTGTGAGGTAAGAGACACATGCCAGGTTTTTGTAAGGTGCGGAGTCAATATAAGGTTGTAGTTCAGAGCTGCGTATTCCAGGCGGAGGCAATAACGTCAAAATTCTTCCGGATCCAATCAACTTGTTTTAATATATATCCATATAAATAAGTAGGTCTATTCCAAAAACCACAAAGTCCTAAGACCGTTCTTTGTCCGCACACACTACATCTATTGCAAAACAACGACGAATAAAAAAGTTATCTAAAAAGTTGAGTAGTGGATGGCACGGTTTAATATGTTTAATACCTTTAAAAATGGGTAACTCCCAATATCCTACATCTTCCATAGAAAGGAAAAGAGAGATGAAAACCAAACAAAACAAGTTAGCCAAACCTGCGCAACCTAATGTAATTTGAACCTTTTACGCGAGCATGCGTCAGAGCGCCCTGTTCGCCAGAGCGTTTGAGAGGTCGTTTGCTGGCGAGAAGCGGCGTTGGGCCCACAGCGCGGTGGCGGCGGTCGCTCTCCTTGGCGCGGCGCGGCGCGGAGCGGAGCGGCGCGGAGCGGAGCGGCGCCGCGGGGCGCGGAGAGGCACGGGGCGGGGGCGTCGCGTCGCGGCCCCGCATTGGCCACGTCGAGCCCAGCCCACAGCCCCGCCCTCGGCCCGCCGCTCCTCGCCCCGCTCCGCCCCGCGCCACCCGCCCCGCCCGCGGCGATGGACCGCGTGGCGTAAGCGGCCCCGCACGCCTCTCAGGGCACCGCTTCACCTCCGACACCATCTCCATCCCCGCCACACCCACAGCCTCTGTTTCCGCCTCCGCCTGCGCCTGCACCTCCACCTCCGCCTCCGCCTTCGCCTTCGCCTTCGCTTCCGCCTCCGCCTTCGCCTCCTCCTCCGCCACCGCCTCCGCCACCGCCTCCACATCCGCCTCTGCCTTCGCCTCCACCTGTGCCTCCGCCTCCGCCACCGCCACCGCCTCCGCCATCGTGTCCGCCATAGCCACCGCCTCCGCCTCTGCCTCCGCCTTCGCCTCCGCCCCCACCCCTGCCTCCGCCTCCACCTTCACCTCCGACTCTGCAATAGCCTCCGCTATCGCCTCCGCCTCTGCTACAACCTCCGCTATCGCCTCCGCCTATGCCTCTGCCTCCATATCCGTCTCCATCTTCATTTTCGCCTCCTTCCACACCACCGCCGCCATCGACTCCGTCACAGCTTCCGCCTCCACCTCCGACCGCCTAATCTCAGCCTCCGCCGCTGCTGTTACCACCTCAGCCTCTACACTGTCGTTTCGGCGGCTACTCGCACAAAATCCCGTTACAATGGGCGTACCTTGTAGACAGTTTGGGAAGACAATGCAGTAAATCTGATAAACATAGAATAAAATAATTAGTATTTAAAAGTTTGTATATATTTACTCGAATTTGATCGACAAAGAACTGAGTGAAATAACAAATTTATGAAATATTTGATTCCTTCTGTCTGGCTCCCCAATTATTCTTTGCGTCTGCTGCTCTCGTCTTTCTTCCTTACAAGCACATCTCTTCTTTCCTTTAGTATTTTCCTTGAACACTTTTACGTTCCTTTGATCGACCACGAAGTACCCCCTAAAATATATTAAATGAAAGTAAACTCTCTGTTTTTCAAGATAGTAAGAAAAAAGTTCGACCTTACTGACCTAATTTGTTAATAAAATAATTTTCAATTCGTAGAGGGTCTTAAGGAAAACTTTTGGGGCATAGTTTTTTTTTTTTTTGTTTTTGAAGAAGTTATACGGTCCTTTTTCTTTTATTTAAATCAATGTAAAGTTTTTAATGAATCATATTATATTAAATGTAATATACCCGCCAGGTATTCTGAGACGTAACTGATAAGAAACTACTGCGAAATTAATCGAAACTTAAAGTACTAGCTTTCAGTCTGGAAGTTAAGCTGTAAAAAACTTGCAGTTGTCAGAACTGTTTCTCATCGGGATGATTTTTTTGTGTGTTTATAATTATTTCCTTTCTGTTCAGCAGATCATATTTGTCAGTGAGTTGAACGGATACAATAATATTAACATTTTGAACGTGTATCCTAATTTTTCCTACTTTTCTTTTAGCTAACTGTGACCTTTGCATGATGTCGATTATACTTATTTTGTTTAATTATTATTTTACATATTATTTTGACTAGATTTAGTCTTAAAGGCTCTGAATACATGCATTTTTAATTTATTGTTCATAGACTTAAGTTTAAAGGTCTTTGGAGGTCAAAAATCATCTTTAGTAAAATGGGAATGGATTCTGATTCTTGAATTTGCGAATTTAGCAAGGTTGAAAATAGGTTGAAATATAGGTATTGTGGTGCATAGGTTGAAATAATAAATTTCAATTCTAATATATAATAAATATAACATATTAATAACATTTTATATAAAAATATGAGTTTATATTTGTATTTGTACTTGTATTAAGTTAAGTTTTTTATTTAATAAAGATAGAGCTTTTTTTAAGGGGGGCAACACAAGTTTATGCTTGGGGACCCCGCAATACGTAAATCTGGTACTGACGAAGACGGCCGTATCGGCATAGAAAGCGATCTCTGAAATTCGCCATAAATATGGTGAACAGGATTCTTGAGGCATCCCTGCCTTTATAGGATTTATGTGGATATTATTTTAACTTTGAAGGACCTATCTAGAATAAAATGTTTGCGCACTGTTGAAAGTAATTAACTGTTGAATTTAAATAATAATTCCGAGGGCCACAACTTGTTTTAATGTTTTAAAATTTTGTATCAATGTATACAAGAGCACAATAATTTACTTTCGATTCTTTCACTTGTTTGACGATAATTCACTTTCGATGCAAACAATATCAACTGATATTCAACGTAGAAAAAAGAAAGAAAGAAAGATAGAAGGAAAGAAAGAAAGAAATATAGAAAGAAAGAAAGAAAGAAAGAAAAGAAAGAAAGAAAGAAAGAAGCAAAGAAAAGTGCGGGATCCCAATCTACTTAAACTTATATTATACATTGCCAACTTATGAAAATGAAAATCATACGAGAGAGTAAATTTAATATTGAACATTCTAAATACAGAGCAACAATTCCATATGTCTCTTGTAACCCTTTACAAATAATTATTTAAATTTTCCATTCATGTTTACTAGCAGCTTTTATACATGTAACAAATGGGCGAGTAGCAACTAAATTAGTCGACGCGTCTCTTAGCGACGAGTCACGAACGCACGAGTACTTAAATTTATTTCCGGAATTCCTGACTTTCTGTCTTCCATAGCTACCTTTCTTTAGACATTCTGAACTTATACAAAGCATTTTTGATGCGCGTTTCGGATTTTGTCAAAAAATGGAATATTCGTTTGAACCTTTTGCAGCCCATTCGTTTCGAGCGGTTCCACATTGAAATAAATCGAGTTTTATCTTCCGTTTGTTTTATAAATAATTTTTTTAAATAAAGAGGATACTTTTCCTTGTAGTATTCAATGTATCAAACTTGTTTAATTGGTAAAATATGATTGAGGAATTCAAGAAATATTTTATAGATGTTACACACTAAAGGTAAGATTTTTTAATCAAACTATAGAATGATTAGTTTAGTAATTACTCCAACATTTTGTAAGATTGACTACATTATGTTCTTATAGTGAGATCATTAAGATATGCAATCGGCATGCTCTACTTCTTGATTTTGTAAAATTAAAAAAAATATTGTTTTTTATCGTCCGCTAACGCGTGGTGTTCGCAGTTGAAGTTAGACCTATCGAGACGTCAACTTGGGCAGCGTTTTCCCTATCTTCTATCCCTCTCCACTGTTTCTTTCCTACTCTCTTCTTGACTTCTCCACTTCATTGGATCCCGAAAGCGTTCTTGCCAATTTTCTGTGGGTTATCTCACACGCGTGAATTCATTGATTGATTATTTTGTTACCGGGCGCATTAAGTGCTGTTGTCAATAATCTCGTAAGTGCATGTTAATTTCCGTGTCGGTGTTCCTGTCCCGCTAAACATGAAATCTGACACGTGACTTATGGTGTTTTCCCTTCGAGGTGCATCCTCCAGGAGAATCCCGTCCCAGCTGGGACAAGCTCCCGACTGGTCTCCCGATATGAGTGGTGTAGCTGAAGGGGCAAGAATGAGGAAGGAATAATTGGAACGTTTGTTAAGGTACTTCTCGGGTATTGGCTTGCATTTGCTGGGAGAATCCACGGAAAACTACCGATCTGAGCAGCCGGACGCTAGATATCTCCAGTCGGCGCGGCGGTTGAATTCAATCAAGCCATCTCAGCTAGCGTCGAAAATCCGCCACCGTCAGGACACGAACCTTTGAACCTTCCGGTCAGAGACACTACATCGCAACAGTTGTTCTCTTGTCAGCCTTTCGCAGGGATCCATGTTTACCAATACGAGTAGCCTTCATTCTATATTCAATGACACCAGTCAGTACTCCTGCAATACCAGAGGTACTGGAAGCTCTTGGAACTGATTATTGAGTTCCAAATTTCTAATAATGTATTACAAAGATTTTATTTGGAATGTTAACGATATAACTTGTGATGTATTGGATTTGGGTTATGATGAAGGCAACTGATGATTTAGTGCTAGTATTAGTCGATAAGTCTTCAATTTTAAAATATCAATTAAGATCTGAAGGAGATACATTATGTGATCAGACGTATCCGAACACGTGGCTGAAAATGTCTTACCAGTTCGTGACGCCCTCCATCGGTAGTGTTGGAATTCAATAGGGTGTTGGCCTACCCTCCGTCTTGATAATAGCCTCCACTCTCGCAAGCATAATCAATCAATCTGGAAAAGGTTCTGGAAGGTTTCTTGGGGAATGGCAGCCCATTCTTCACGGCGTGCTGCACTGAGGAGAGATACATATGTAGGACTAAGTATGTGAGATCTGGGACGAAGTTAGCGTTTTAAAACATCCCAAAGGTGTTCGATAGGATTGAAGTTAGAACTCTGTGCAGGCTAGTCCATTGCATGGATGTTATTGTGGTGAAATCACTCTGCCCCAGGCCGTGCAGTATAAGCTCAATCGTGTTGAAAGATGCAATCGCCATCTCCAAATTGCTCTTCAACATTGAAGACAAGAAGGTGTTTAAAACTACAACGTAGTGTAACACCTCCACTCATCTCCCGGCGAAGGGAAATGCGCGGTTAGCGGCCCGGTTATAGCTCAGTCGGTCCTATTCCCTTTACTCGTTTAAAAATTAGTCAATTGTAACAATTTCCTTTGCTTATTTAAAAATTAGGTGATGGAAAGAATTGTTAATTAAATTCATGGGCATTCAAAATAAAGAATTTGATTACTGGTAAAAGACAACGTTGGACCTGGACAACCTGGACAAAGCTGTACCAGGGAAGTTACATTAATAAAATAAAAGAAAGAAAAGATTGAATAAAAAGAAAAAATAAAGATTAAAATTAAAAGGAAAACTTACAACTAGAGAAGAGTACAAAATTATTTTATAGTTAGAATTACAGAGTCGTCCTTGAGGACCTTTCTTGTGACTTGGCGCGGCACCGCTTTGACAATACTTCAAAACGGTCAATTTCCCCAGTTACATTGCCTGAGAGCTTCCGTGGCAGAAGTGCTCCATAGGCCCGGGTGAGCGCGGCGAAGCTTGTGGGCGGTCGGGACGGCGGCTGGCGGCGGCTGGCGGTGGTCAGTGACGTCTGGTGGCGTCTGGCGGTGGTCAGTGACGTCAGCGAAAGGACGTCTGGAGGCTGCTTCGGCGGAGCTTGTAGATAGCCGGGGATATCGCCCCCGATCGCAGGTGCGGAGCACACAACAATGTCTCCCTCTGAACTATGCGAATTCTCTCAAATACAAATTCAGAAGTTGCGAAATCCTGTAGCGAATACGCAATTACAAAGGATTCGCCAATTTACTTTTGAAGTGCTTTTGCACTTCCTCTAAAATTCTCACTGAGAATTCCAGTCTATCACCCCAGTGATTTCAACTAAGTGCTTTCAGAGGCGCACTCGCCTCTCCCCGCGAATAGCTCCCACCCCAGGGAAGTTTCTCAACCAAGTGCTTCCAGCCCACTGCCTTCAGAGGCGCACTCGCCTCTCCCCGCGAATAGCTCCCACCCCAGAGAAGTCTCTCTACCTACTGAAATTTTGTTTCTCATAAATGCACGAAGTTAACTTTTATCCCCACCCTTTCTCCTCATATGTTCTTGCTCCCTACAACGATCGCGTCGCTATTGGCTAAAGGTGATGGCGTTGTACACTAAATTTGGCCAATAAGCTCCGGCGGAGTATAGGAATTTTCCACTCTCTGTGTGGTTGTTCTCCACATAGTGTCCTTCTGTACCGTCTCGAAAATAGGCCACGTCTGTGAAGGGGCCTCCCGGCTACAGAATTATTGCTTTGGGTTTCCCCGATCACGATGTCAGGCGTTTCGAAAATATTCCAGATGGGGCTGCAGCTGGACGCTTTACAATTTACCCTTTCTTCGGCCGTTGGGTGTGGTGTCATAAACATCCGAAATGGGTCAGGGGATCGTGGCTGTTGCAAGAAGGGGGGCTGCGCGCGTGACGCCGTATGTTTTTCTTCAGTAAAAATTTTCTTAGGTCTACTTTACTCAATTTAATTTATCTTAATAATTCTGTACCGCTACAATAGGCTTGGGCCGTGATAGTGCCTCACAAAAAAACAAAGGGGTGCAAGCTCCCTCCATGAAAAACACGACCACACCATTACACCACTTTGGTCTTGTCTGCATACTTTTGATCACATAGTGTATGATTGTGATACATAGAATATGTAATTTACAGAGAAAAGTAAAGATGAAAATGTCAAAAACTTTTTTTGGTTTTGTGCGTTAACGCTCTTACACTGGACGTGTCAATTATTATTACCGTAAAACGGAGAGAAGATACACCCAATACGGTTCTCGTCGCCTTAAAATATGGACTTAAATGCAACTTATGAAAAATGTTACTGCATGTGGAATACTGACATGATACAGACTGACACAACTGAATTGTTAGAGACATATATTCCAGTGTATTCTGGGGGAACCCATACTAACATTGTTCACTTCGTAGATAATTAGAATTGTAAAAGAAAATAGCTTAATGGTGGAACCCAACTCCCATCGCGTCTGACAACTAGTGCAATGAAGTGGGGGTACCCTCCAAAAAGGAATAAAACGTCCAATAAGTTTCATTGGATATAGAACAGCTTAAGAAATCTTATTTTCAGGATGTAAAACCCTTCGTTTCCGAGTTATGAATGAATGTAAAAAGCGTTCTATCGTATGCGTGTTGCGGGTAGCGCGTGGTCCTGTTTTTCCTTGTAGCACCTGAGGGCTTTTTGGGCAGAGCGCTCTGTTCTGATTCCTCCTTTCGCCCCTTCCACTCGCTCGCTCCTTCCTATTCAGCAGACTTTTCTTCACCGCGCGATCCTTCCGCTCCGCCCACACCTCTGACCACTTTTCCGTATGAGGTAGTTCACGTAACAACGGTTGCCACTGCATAGTCAGTTGGGGAGGGTTCGATTCCAGCCAGTGGAGGATTTTCGACACTCGCTATGACTTAAGTAGAGTTCAGCTGCCTGGAAGAGAATTCTTATTGCCGTCTGCTGTGATGGAGATTCTGCCATCAAAACCAGACGAATTACGAGCAGTAATTTCGTAAACAGGTCACGGAATGCGGAAGTTCTTTCCTTCATCACCCTTGCCCCTTTCTTTATCCTTACACTCACATTAACCTTTACACTACCGAAGGATGGCAGTCTGTCGGGAGCAAAGAACTAGCACCGACGGAAGCGGCGCCTCTCTAGCGGAGACACGTGGAGATGGAAAACTTCCGCAATCCGAAGTTAAAATTGGCTTCGGACCTCACATCCTAGCAGCGGAGGAACACCGCCACCTACAGGGCTATGGCGCACTGTTCTACCGTGACAATGCACTGTAGCAATTTTCGCGCCTGGAAATAAAAAAAATGAATTAATGTCTCTCTGTCCTTTCTCTACTCCCGCACCAATTTAGTTAGTTCAGGACATCAACGAATGTCACGGCAGTGCCTTTGACCGAGATGTCCTAGAGTTCCTGTCCGAGAGTTCCTGGCAATGGCAGGATTTTCGACAATAGCTACATAGCTAGGACAAATTCAGTCCCTGTCTGAAGGAGAACTCTAGCGGCCGGCTCTCTGCTCGATAATTTCCCGTGTTTTCTTCGATTGATACCAGGCGAATGCCGGAGCAGTTTGGACCACGTGCGATCTTCCTTCTCCTTCCTTGCCCTACCCTATCCCCTTACTCAGGCACATTTACACTTACATGGACAACACTCCCCACGTGTCGGGAGGCCAGTCGGGAGCTTGTCGAGAGCTGACCTTAGAACTTGACGACCGGCAAACACTAATAAATCAATTAATCGGTCAATCTACCCACCTGCAATGTTCGATTGCTCCTTCATTTGTTATGACCGCTGGCGAGCGTCTCTGTGCCTTCACTCGCCCTATCATGCGCCCCATCGACATGCCCGCAGCGTCCACAGCAAATTCCGTAAATCCGCACGAGCTTAAATACCCTTTTTCTATGACGTAACTACTTCGTAGAAAAGAGAGCCGATTTTCACCAGAAAAGCACATTTTGTGTGTCCCTGATGCAGTAAAAATGTTTAAGTTTTTCGAGCTCGAGTAGATAGTATATTATTATTTTCGAATGCTTTGTGAAGTCATAATCTATGTTTTGGGTGTCTTTAATACAAACAAAAAATTTTAGGTTTTTTTTTTTTTTTTTTGAAATCGTCTGTCTGTGCCTAACTGTACAAAAGATATCAGCAAAAAGAATATCCCGATAGATCAAACTGATCTCGTCTCTTGAATTTCAAACGGATATTTTTATTTTTGAGAATAGTTTTCATGAAACCACAAGGACAACATTTGCGATTTTCTCAAGAGTGGTCTTCATCTTTTGGTCAAATAAAGCAGAAGCTACTTTTGTAAAAAATTGCACAGCATCGTTTTGCGATAAAACGTTTGAATTTTATAAAACCAAAGTAAATATTTATAATTGTTTTGAACCAGTTCTACATCTTTAATATTAAAGATACATATTTCTTTCTTAACATAATTCTCAAGACATTATGTGTATAATTTATTGTAATATTAGTAGTTTTGGAGCAACTTTGAGTTACATCGAGAGAATTTCCTTAGGTTAGACGATGCTCGTGTATAATGCTACAGGCTTTTCGAACTGCTTTTTCGAGCTGTTGTAGAGTAACCTCTAAATTTGGGCCCTATGAATCTGAAAAATACGGTTCTATTGCTACAATTGCAAGCGCAATCTTTTTTCCTGTTTTTTCCTTAAATTGTGAAGTGACATATTAATTTGGCATATGTTCCTTTAAAACATGTAATTGCATAAAATGAAAATTTTCGAAAATTGCAAATTCGAATTCCCTAAGCTTTGTTCGCGAAAGGGTGTATTTTACAAACTGTTTTAATAATTAACAGGACACAATTTTATCCCTTTCAAATAACACTAGAAATTACGAGTTGTTGTAGTTACGTAGCTGTTGTAGTACCACAGTTCTAAAATGTAGTTTTCCATTAGTCTTTGATAGTAAAAAAGAAGATTTATTGCCGTCTTAAAAGTCATTAAAATATATACTTTCAATTAACACAATCGGTGTTAGATACCAATGGAGGTCAGAAAGCTTTACCATCGTACATAAATTCAATAGTGCACATTAATGCATGAATAATTTATAATTTAAAATAAAAGCACGAGACCTTCACTTGATATTGTTAAAACATATAAAATATTTCTTCAAAGATACAGAAGGTGACTCTTTCTACCCACAAAACATATTTTAGTATTTTAAATATTTTCTTTGTCTAAGCCTAAGTCTAATGCCTAAGATGAAAAGCTGATGCAATAATGCCTGCGATAAAGCAATCTTAAGATATTATCAACAAAATAATTCTAATTTCTACTAACATCTATAAGTTTTTAATTGTATAAATTCCATAATCAGGAATTACATTTTTATTTTATCGTCCTTAAGAAGTGAACCAAACTTCCTAATAAGTGAAAGATATATAATCGTGAGCCAGAAAACGGCAAATTTTCAGTAAGAGACCTCTAATTGGCGAGTTCTGATGACGACAAAATTGATAAATCATGTTTTTATATTAAGTAAATTAATGTCCCTAACACCGGGTGTAGCTAGAGTCTATGTTTTGATGGTCCTCGTTAAAGAAAAATCGAATGACGACAAAACGTCTCTCTGTCCGTCCGTCTGCGCTCAACGCTCGCGCCTAAATTAATCAGCCCATTTTCTCCCTAAACGATATTCCCCGATCGATCTGATGGGACTAGAGGCTTAAACGAAAATTTTGATTTTAAGGGCACTTTCATGAAGCCTCAAAAATATATCCAAAATTATCTAAAAAATGGCACCTTTGTCCCTGGATGGCACCTTTGTCCCTGAATTCATGTTCGTTGAAATCTCAAATTTTTTGAAAAACGCAAAAGTGCTGTTTTTTGGGCATCGTCCTACAAGTATAATATTGAATATAGAGAGTTTTTCTAAATAAAATCAGTTCTTTAAAGACATTTTGAAATAAGGTCATGTTCAGTTCTTCAAAAATATGAGTAGTTTTTGTATAATATTGCGCGAAATAAAGGCAATTTTTTCGGTAAACTCTCTGATTTTCGAAAATTGTAAACATTTTTGTGTTGGAAATATTAGGTTTAGACAATTATATTTTTAAGTGTCCGCCGCAGTTCAAACCTAACCTTTTTTTGTAGCATAGTGGTATGTGTGACGGCCAGTTAACTCGGAGTACCGAAGTTGGAGTCTCGGTGCGGAAAATAATTTTTGCTGGCGCAAAACACTTATGCATGTTTATGTAGTAGTCTTGTATAATATAGCTAAGTAGTGCAAAATTTTGCGATAAAGTATGTGTTGTTGGAGAAACACCAGCTGGTCTAAGTAAATACATTTCTGACTCAAGAAGTGTTTTTTGCTAGCCAAAAAGTGCATATAAAAAGGCAACAGTTTCCTTTTATATTCTCCAATATATTTCCTCACATTTAATATTCCATTCCCGATATTCTCCTCTACAAAAGATGCGAATAGGTTATTTTTAATTTTTTTTCTAAAATTCTTAGTTTTACTCTTCAATACATAATTTGTATAAATATAAAGTAAAGAGTGAAACTTGAACTGAAGGAATATTCATGCACGTGCTCATACTTACGTTATCGGCTTCCTAATCTGAAGGAAATAATGAAAACTTGTCAGTTCTCGGTTCATTAACTTCTTCACTGATATTACTTAGAGGAGACAAAGAAATTAAATCATTTACTCTTATTTCCATATAAATTGCAAAATTCTCTAAGAATTTAATATTTGTCTATGTAATATAGTATTATATCTACACGGTGATGCGATAACTGCGTAATTGTAGCTGTATATTTCTTTCATGTTCAAATGTATAAAAACTAGTGGTGCTACAAATGGCACAGACTTTCTCGTATTAGCTTTCTATTTTCTTTTGACTGGACTAGATATTCTCACTTGCTCAATCCTCTTGCCAGCTGTCATCCATCGACACCCAAATAACATTGTTTTGAAATAGTCACAACGTTTTGATTTTCTATTAAAAGAACCGAACTATTATTTTAAAAATATTAAAGAAGAGTAAAACAGTAAAAAAGAAGAGTACATTTTCATTTTAAAAATTGGAGCCGTTTTTAAGAAAATTGTGTTTAAGCGTTACTATGAATGCGAAATTTGAACCTCTTTTCACAGAAAACTAGTTTCAAGTTTTCGAAAACTTTTATATGACGTCATTTAAAGCACCTCGAGTTACAAATGCAATAATGTTTACAAATTCCTGGAAATATTAAAGGCATGAAAGATATTCACAAAAAATTACATTTGTGTACGTTTTGAAAAAAAAAGAATACAGCAAAATTAATTTTATGTCATCTTAAATACTGCAGTTAGCATTATCCATTGAAAAAGTTTTGAGCTATTTTTGTAAAAATTAGGAGCCGATTTTGAGCAGATATTGTTTTTGTTACCTTTAAGATGACATGGAATTAATTACTTTTTCTATTACTTTAAACCTATTAAAAGTTACAAAAAATGTACATGACAATAAAAAAACTAATAATGGATAAAAAATGTTATTTGAAGGAAAAATCTCCATATTGTAGTTGTAGGAAGTTGCCGATCAAATCCATATTTTTCCAATTTTTGAAAATTCACAATAAACCCAAAAACAGACCTATGCCACTTTTATAAGTGCCTTTCACTTTCTTAGTACAAGAAACTTTAAGAAACATTTGAAGCCATTTTTGACAAAACTTTCAAAATGTCCCAAGGGTTTCATGTAAAGTACCCCCAAAAATTAATGATTTTCAAAACTGAGTCAGGGATTTGACTCAGGCCAAATGAACAGGTGTTTCTTCAATTTGGAAAAGAATCCTACGTGTGGCTTAGGCGCTAGTGTTGTTCGCATACACCAGACGGACAGACAGATGGACGGACGTTTTGAAAAAAACCATTTTCGGTATCAGAGGACACAAAAACGTTGAAATAGATTTTCCGCAGAATTACATAAATTTCTCCATACTACGTATATTACTCCGTATACGAGAAAGTAACTAGTGGTACAACAGAATGACACAGACTTTCTTTTTTTCTCTCTCTCTCTTTCTTTTTGTCGCATCAACGACTAAGGTTATTAGCGACAACATTTTTAATTACAGGTGTTTACAGACACTTATGACTTCATCTGTCATTACATAAACAAAAGTATCAGAATGTATTGGTCATAACATAATACAGTATCACATATTACTTATCTTACATACCATCATCATACAGAACAATCAGGGCATGGTCATAACATCTTTTCGAGGGTTACACATCATTACATTAACATAATATAACATAATAACATATAAGTTATAACATACTATTATCTTACATACTTGTAACACAATCATACAATATCATCGGGGTAGGATCATAACACATCAACTCTAGAGATACGGGCGGGCTTTCCATAACGTTATATGGTAAGCCCGAGCATGACATTTGTGTTTTTGCAAAATTTGACAATCTGGTTCTGAAAGGGGACAGAGTACAGGATTTTCTCCATTTCATTTAATTACATATTAAAATACATAGTTCTAATGTGATCATATTTACGACAGGACATAATAATATGTTCGATTGATAGTATTACTTGGCACATATCCCATAGTGGTGGTGAGGTATTCTCCAGCGAGTACCTGTGTGTAATTTTAGAATGACCAGTTCTGATTCGTGTAATTAAAACTTGTTCGCGTCTAGTCATCTTGGGGTCCGATTGTAGTGATAGGAATAAATCGATTGATTTATGGTTATTACTAGACTTATGACATCGCCATATCGGTTCCCATTGCTGGAGCATCTTTCTATGTACGAATCTTATGACATCTTGCTTGGAGTATCCAGGGTTAGGTCTTACATTGTTTCCTTGTAGATCAATTATTATCTTTGTGTTAGTTTCATTGTTATGTATTTCGGTCATAATAATTGGATACAGTTGATTAGGTAAAAGAAGAAAAATTACTGATAAGCCTTGAAGTTTAATCAAATGAAGGAGTTCTTTAATTCGAGCCGTCGTTTTGGATTGTGTTTCATCATATATTTTGAAGATATCTTTAGGAATTTTATTAGTGATGATAGTGGCATCGGTACTGTTATGGGTTATCTTTTTAAGCGCTTCCAGAATTGCATGGTTGAACATGTTTTCCTGACTTGCAATGTTCATAAACCGGAATTTCACCAAAGATTTGGGATCCTTCACAATGGCCTCAGAAAATGATGTATTATTGCGTCCGTCAATGAAGATATTGTAGTTATTTTTGTATTTATCATACGCTTCGCAGTATTTGAGTTTCCATTCGTCTAAGTCAAGGTTGTTCTGCTGAACTTCAACCAGGGATTTATCGACTTCAATGATGTTGACGGTCCAGGGATTTACAGCGGGGATCTTTTGACTTTCTATAGGAAGCCTCGAAATGTTGAGGGAGCTGAATAGCGTAGCTACTTTATTATAGAAAGGTGTATAACACTGTGGATTTCCACTTCTAATTCCAGGAGATACACGATTACGTATTATCTTATTTAAGGATGTTTTGGCTTTAATTCCGTATTTGATTGTCAGGGTTTGTCTTCGAAATGTGAGGTTAGTTTCAGCCGCTTCGATGAGAATACTACCAATTGGACTTGTGTGAAAGCAACCAGTGCTTATTCTGAGTCCGCAATTGTGCAGTGTGTCCAGTTTCTTGAGAGTGTAATTGCACGCTGCATTGTATACAATAGATCCGTAATCTATCTTACTTCTTATTAAGGCTTTGTAAGTAAGTAGTAAGGTATTGTAACGTTTCTCCGTGGTGAATTAAAACCAACGAAATATTGTTTAAACAAAGACGTTTTATTCGTGAACAATATTATACACACTAAAATTTACTTACACTTAAAACTACTTGGTCTATTTACAGATATATTACACTTAATTATTTACACTGTTACACACGACTCCGTTCTCTTGATTTATTTACACAGTTCGCTTCTTACACCCTATTTATTTAAACAGTTCTCTTCTTACACCCTATTTATTTAAACAGTTCTCTTCTTACACCCTATTTATTTAAACAGTTCTCTTCTTCTACAGTATCAGTCAGTCCATGCACTGTCCACGGTCCACTACACTTGACCCTAATTCCCTGCACAGACCACAATTCCCCTGCGCAGACCACAATTCCTGGCGCAGACCACACTTCACTGCGCACACCAGGGTCCACTGCACTGCTGTTTACCGCGATGCCCACTTCACAGCTCAGCTTCCACTGCAGACTTCAAACTGCTGACTGCTGTTTCCCCACTGCACCACTGCTTACCGCGATGCACCCTTCACAGCTCAGCTTCCACTGCAGACTTCAGACTGCTGACTGCTGTTCAACCACTGCACCACTCTTCACCGCAATGCACACTTCCCAGCACAGCTTCCACTTCGGACACACTGACGGACTGACGTCTTACTGCTCACTACTGACTGACTTCTGTAACTCTTTCTCACTAAAACTGTTAACTGTTAACTGACTCGCGGCCGCCGCGGCCGGCGCATTTATACCTGCCCGGCGCTTGTCTCGAGGCACCTGGCTCTTTCACGGCGTTTCTCCGCGGCTCGCGGATTGTCCGGAACCGTCTAGTTCGGGGGAAGGGGAGTGGCGGCGGCAGGTGACGCAATCCACGCGCAGCGACTTCGGCAGGTGATGCAATATTCGTTACATTGCCCCCTCCTTAGATGCGATCCGTCCCGGATCGCGTTTAGTGAAATCATGCAGATATTGTTGGCGTAATTCAAGCAGAGTTTTCCCAAGATTCTGAAGGTGGCCTTGCGATGTGACTTTCTTTTTGTGATAACAAAATGCACATCTTTACTCACGTCGCGGAGAAGCAGGTCATTCCCAATATCCGGTCGCAGGTTCTCCAATTCTTCCATTCTCTTGTATTTTCTTCCGAATACAGCAGCAACACCTCTGGTCATATCCAGATCCTGGGCAACACAATGCGCTAATGAATATTTCTGGCGTACCGTAAACAGATCCTGTTGCACCTCCATTGCCACACCACAACGCGCCATATCATTCCCGCCATTATGAGACATAAACTCGTCAAAAGTGAACATTTTCATGCCCAACTCACAAACTCCTGTGGTGTCTTCTCCGTCATTTTCATTACCTCCCGCGCACGGGGCCAGCCGACTGGTATGGATGACCCGCGTGTTTTCATACTGGAACCTTTCAATTCGGTAGACAAAATCATTTCTCCTCTTCTGGGAGCCATCTTCATTTTCTACCACTCGTTTAAAAACTTGTTTTTCTACTTCTGCTTTTTCTTTTGCTGCTGCTTCTTCTTCTTCTTTTGCTGCTGCTTCTTCTTCTTCTTTTGCTGCTGCTTCTTCTTCTTCTTTTGCTGCTGCTTCTTCTTCTTCTTTTGCTGCTGCTTCTTCTTCTTCTTTTGCTGCCGCTTCTTCTTCTTCCTTCGCTGCCGCTTCTTCTTCTTCCTTCGCTGCCGCTTCTTCTTTCGCTGCCGCTTCTTCTTTCGCTGCCGCTTCTTCTTTCGCTGCCGCTTCTTCTTTCGCTGCCGCTTCTTCTTTCGCTGCCGCTTCTTCTTTCGCTGCCGCTTCTTCTCTCGCTGCCGCTTCTTCTTTCGCTGCCGCTTCTTCTCTCGCTGCCGCTTCTTCTTTCGCTGCCGCTTCTTCTTTCGCTGCCGCTTCTTCTTTCTCTGCCGCTTCTTCTTTCGCTGCCGCTTCTTGTGGATTTAGTAATTTTTCCTCGCTCTTCAGAAATTCCTCTTCAATTTTGTCAACCTTCTCTTCGTTCTTTAAAATTATCTCCTCGATTTCTTCTCTTACCAATGTATTATTCGGCGTTATCTGTTGTTCCAGGTTTTCTGACACCTTTTCTTCCGAAATTCTGGAATTTTCTGTCAGTTTTTCTTCTGACGTTGTGTCAGCTTCCTTCCATTTTTTCCCCCATCCTGTTACGAATGCTCGGACACAGATACTCCCGTAACACATCTCGAAGCGAAAACTCTCTGGATCCTCTCCTGCTGCCTTCAACGCGTTAGCAAGACGTTCTTGTAATATTGCTTTCGTTCCGGTGGTCTCCAGATCCCTGTCTTCTAACTCAATCTTCAACTCGGTTACTTTCAGTTCCCGTAAGGATTTTGTGAAAACCATTTTCATTAAGGTTTTAATTCACCACACGTTATACTGATTTAAACACACACCAACCCCACACACCTGACACCAATTGTAACGTTTCTCCGTGGTGAATTAAAACCAACGAAATATTGTTTAAACAAAGACGTTTTATTCGTGAACAATATTATACACACTAAAATTTACTTACACTTAAAACTACTTGGTCTATTTACAGATATATTACACTTAATTATTTACACTGTTACACACGACTCCGTTCTCTTGATTTATTTACACAGTTCGCTTCTTACACCCTATTTATTTAAACAGTTCTCTTCTTACACCCTATTTATTTAAACAGTTCTCTTCTTACACCCTATTTATTTAAACAGTTCTCTTCTTCTACAGTATCAGTCAGTCCATGCACTGTCCACGGTCCACTACACTTGACCCTAATTCCCTGCACAGACCACAATTCCCCTGCGCAGACCACAATTCCTGGCGCAGACCACACTTCACTGCGCACACCAGGGTCCACTGCACTGCTGTTTACCGCGATGCCCACTTCACAGCTCAGCTTCCACTGCAGACTTCAAACTGCTGACTGCTGTTTCCCCACTGCACCACTGCTTACCGCGATGCACCCTTCACAGCTCAGCTTCCACTGCAGACTTCAGACTGCTGACTGCTGTTCAACCACTGCACCACTCTTCACCGCAATGCACACTTCCCAGCACAGCTTCCACTTCGGACACACTGACGGACTGACGTCTTACTGCTCACTACTGACTGACTTCTGTAACTCTTTCTCACTAAAACTGTTAACTGTTAACTGACTCGCGGCCGCCGCGGCCGGCGCATTTATACCTGCCCGGCGCTTGTCTCGAGGCACCTGGCTCTTTCACGGCGTTTCTCCGCGGCTCGCGGATTGTCCGGAACCGTCTAGTTCGGGGGAAGGGGAGTGGCGGCGGCAGGTGACGCAATCCACGCGCAGCGACTTCGGCAGGTGATGCAATATTCGTTACAGTATTTTTGTCTGATCCCCAGTTGTTGTGATTTAGACACTTCAGGATGTTAAGTCGATTTTTGCATTCTGCGTATGTTTTAGAGATATGTTCTTGCCATGTGAGCCTGTGGTCAAATATAAGTCCCTAGATTTTTGTATGTGTGACAGTCTTAATGGCTTTGTTGCCCAGGAATAGTTTCGCGTGGACGGGGCTTAATTTTTTAGAAAAAAATCATATATTCAGATTTATCAGTCGAGAATTTGAAACCGGTTTTCATTGACCATTTGTAAATACAGTTTACAGCAGTTTGCATTAATTCATTGGTTGAATCGAAGTTCCTTCCTTTTCATAGTAACACCATATCATCGGCGTATTACCGCACGACAACTGGGCTTACAATATCATCAGCATCATTTATGGCGATTAAAAATAGTCACACTGAGCACTGATTCTTGCGGTAGCCCATTATTAAGTTTCTTAATTGTTGATAAATTATTACCTGTACGTACATGAATACATCTGTTGCTAACAAAGTTGGTAAGGAACTTAAACATATTGCCCTTGATACCAATACTAAGTAATTTAGCAGCTATGCGGTGTGTCCATATCATATCGTATGCTTTTTCGATGTATAGATTTACTAAGATAACATGCTGTCCTTGAAGAAAGGCTTCTTGGATTATCGTTGTCGTGCTGATAAGATGTGAGGTGGTGGAGTGTCCAGTTCTGAATCCAAATTGGTTGTCTTTGATTAAATGTTGAGATTCAAGGAACCACCTTATTCTTTTGTTAACGATTTTTTCTAATATTTTGCATAGGTTGCAGGTCAGTGAGATTGGTCGGTAATTATAGCTATTTGACTGGTCCTTGCCAGGTTTGGGAATCGGAATGACTGTGGCAGTCTTCCAGAGTTCAGGAAAAACATTATTTAGCCATATATGGTTATATATTTTTAATAAAATGTTAACACCTCTCTTTGGGAGATTTTTTATTAGTCAGTTTGGAATTTTGTCTGGGCCAGGAGTAGAGTTGTTGATCTTTTTTAAAACTTGTTGTAGTTCGTGCATGAAAATTGGAGAATTCATGTCATTATCATAGATGCTGTCATCAATAGGTTTCATATTTGGTTCACTTTCAGCTTTTTCTTTATAAGTGATGAATTCCGTATGGTATTTGGAAGTGCTGGAATTTTTCATGAAAGTTTCAGCAAATTCCTCAGCAATAATTTTGGGGTCACTAATTATCTTGTCATTGCAACGCAAGAAATGTATAGTACTATTAGTCTTCATACCACGTATGGATTTGATTTTTTTCCAGCTCTCTGTTGAGTTCGATTGGCAGTTTATTGAAGAGATATATTCAGTCCATGATCTAGCCTTGTTTATTTTTACAGTTCTGCGGGCAATAGCTCTAGTTCTTTTATAGTTGATTCGGCTATCATTATCTCTTCTTTTTTATACCGGTTAAATGCTTTTTTAGCGTTTCTAATAGCGACTTTGCATTCAGAATTCCACCAGGGAACGCTTTTGAACTTAAACGGGCCAGGGTGCATTTGTGTCATTGAGTTAGCAGAATTGGATATAATATTACAGAATGATTCTACTATCTGGTCAATGTTATTATCGTCCTTGAAAATATATTCTTCGTTGAGGTGCTCATCAATTTTTTTTCTGATAATCCAGCCAATTAATGTTCTTATAATTGGGGATTGGGTTGCGCCATTCATGACTAATGGACACACTTGGTTCGTGGATATCAATCAGTATTGGAAAATGATCACTATCGTAAGGGAAGTCCATAACATTCCAGGTACATTTCTGTGCCATTGTGGGAGAAGCTGTTGAAAGATCAATCGCACTTAGCCTGCTGTTACTGATATTAATATGTGTGGGATCACCAGAGTTGAGGATGATGCTGTCATGATCGTCAATTACTTTTTCCAATAATCGGCCTCATTTATCAATTTTGTACGATCCCCTAAGGAGTGATGGCAGTTAAAGTCTCCAAGAATTATGAAGGGCTCTTTTATCTTGTTTATAATATCATGCATTTCGATTTCTTGTAGTGGGTACCTATTAGGGATATAAACATTTCCGATACATACGGGGTTAGTTGAATTAATTTTAATTTCCACGAAATCCATGTCAGTTTGAATTTTTAGAATTTCGATGGGAATCGATTTTTTGGAATATATTGCCACACCACCACATGCATATTCAGGATTACTTCTATTTTTAAAGGTACAAGTATATCCAGTTATTTTCCCATGTGATTTTCCTTTAAAGTTTGTTTCTTGTATACAGATTATATCAGGGCTATGTAGTTTGCATAAATATTGTAAGTTTTCTAGCCTGCTATAAAAGCCATTTAAATTCCATTGCAGGACTATCATTACTTCTTCTTTATATTATACTCTACTTTCAGATGTGTCAGCATGGTTTAAATTCTATGGGGTGATTACATTAACTGGTGTTGATTTCTATACTGAAATCTGTTTCAGTACTTGATTCATCTGCAGTATTAATTACTGAGTTGATTTTCTTGATAATTCTGGTGAATCTGCCTTTTATGGTTTTGTTGGTGAGATGAGGATACAAATTTTGAATCATTTTGGTGATGGATGATATGTCCTGTGAGTAATCAGCAGCTATAAGTATAGGATCATTAGCACTGAAAGAGTTCTCTAAAAAGGATTTAAACTGGATGTAATTAAGGGGGAAGTTATTTTGAGTGTCTTCAATGATGTGTTTGATAGGGGTAATCAACTCTTCCATATTCTTCTCTTTTTTCTTTTTTTTCTTTTTTGGTTGTTATGAGACTTCTTCCATTTCAGTTGTGTTGCTTACAGTGGAGGGTAAGGAGGAGTCAGTCTGGAGGCATCTTTTATTATTATTAAGGGAAGCTATGTTGTCTTTAGTTGTGACTTCTTCATTGTTTTTAGCTTCATTTAGTAGGAAATATAGATTTAGAAGGTGGTGAGGGACCAGTTGTGGGTATTTCATTTGTAAGATCATTGTGACTTTGAATATCTACAGCTCCAGTGTTTTCTCCATTGATGGCAGGGTCTGGTATGTCACAGGATTTTCCCCTGAATTGTTCAGATTCCATGGGAGCACTGCCTAAGTTGGTAAGTCTTGTGTTGATTAGAGGTGTTATGTGAAGGGCATTGTGCTCTGTTTGGTGACAGTTAAAGCAAGACATTTCATTTGTTGTAAAAAATATCCTATATGTTGAGCCATCATAATGCACAGTGGTAGAATCTGATAGTAGACTCACATCTTCAGGGGCAATATACACTTGTCTACGGAAACTCATAATATGGGAGAAACCCTGTCCTGGAATACCAGCTTATACAAATGAAATTTTAGATGCCAATTTGATATTCTTTGTGGTGAGTACATTCTCTATTACTGAATGTGGGATTATGGGACAAACGTTAGATATAATAATTCTTTTGGCCTTTGTTACAAGTGGTCTCAACTTCAGTTCATAGTTTTTTATTTTAATAACTTTATGGTTGTTCGTAAGGCTGTCGGCCATAGTTTGAGAGCTTAGAAAGATACACACTCTGTTATTAGCAATTCTTGATATGAACCTTATTTCACTGGCGTCAATTATATCGGATAGATTGTTTATGTAATCTTTAATAGTGAGACCTTCTTGCGAGTCGATAATTATGGCCTGGTCCTTGGTGGGAAACACTTCAGATGACATGACATTTGCGTAAGTTTTCATATTTGAGTGAGTAGATACCTGAGGTGACGGTGTTGAGGTTATAGGAGCCCTGATGTCCGGAGGCTCCATCCTTGCAGGTTAGCCGCTGCACCGGCTGACCATACAGTTGATTTCAGACACTCACAACTCGTGGGACAAGAGATTACCCGTAAGTAAAAGTTATTAAGTTCACAAACTAAATGGCAATGTGATAACAACTGTTTCACTGCACGCGATCGGAGCACGATGTGTCTCGGTCGGCTGCCGCAATGGAACTGACAGACTTTCTTGTACTAGTTAGTTTTCTTATTTCTTTCTTTTGAGCGAGCGTTTCGGTCTTACCACATACTTTTGCAGGCTGCCCATACTTATGAAGGCTGTTATCTTTCTCAATTTTACGCTTTTCTTATCGTAGAATCAAAATATTCCTTTAAGAATTTTAAAGAAGAGAAAAGCCTCGTCCTACAAGTAAATTTTCATTTTGGAGACTTTTTAATAAAACGACGTTTAAGCCTTGCTGTAAATGAAAAGTTCAATTTCACAGAAAACCTATATTTTCGAAAAAATTCATTGAAAGTCGTTTGAAGTACTGCCACTCACTATGACAATACTGTTTACAAATCGCTGAAAATGTGCATATTAAAGACGTGAGAAATATTTAATAAAATATTTAATAAAATATGTGTGCGAAGTTTAAAAAAATACACCAATATGAATTTTATTTTTTAAGCGTGAAGAAAAAAATTGGAGCTGATTTTGATAAAATGGCGTTTAAACGTTTCAGAAAACGCGGTATTTTGAGCCCGCTTTCAGAAAACTTTTGAGTCTTCAAGTAAATGTATAAGGTTCATTCAAAGCATCTGTGCCACTATTGCAGAAATGCAATAATGTGAACAAATAGCCACTAATATAAATATTAACGACGTGAGAAACAAATCAAAAATATTAGGATTTCATAATTCTTGGAAAAGAAAAGAATGTAGTAAAGTGCGTTTAAGTCATCTTTTACAGTACATTCAGCATTATCCCTACAAAAATTTTAAAGAAAGGATTTGTAGCTGTTTCCGAGAAAATCTTGTTTTTTTGTAATTTTTTAATATTGCACATTTTGCACGCAATATTACACAATATTACTCAAATTTGCAAAAACATTGAAGAACTTATTTCGGAGAAAAAAATTGCTTGAAGGAAAATTGTAATTGCTGGATTAAAAAGAAAAATCGATTGTTTGAAATTTTGGAAAATTTAGAGTTAACAATAAATAAATGACCTACTCCATCTTTATAAGTGAATTTTATTATATTCTTTCAAAACATTAAAGAAAAAATTTAGAGGCATTTTTGAGAAAATTTTGGAAATGTCACAGGGACTTCATAATGTTTTTCATGATTTATTTATTTTCCATTCAGCGTATCATGTTTTTCAGATAGATCAACTGGAACATGATATGATCATTTTGGATGTTTATCCTATTTTTTATATTTTTCTTTTAGCTAATTGTGACCTTTGCCGGATTACGATTATACTTATTTTAAAATTATTTTGAGCTTTTTTTTAAAAAATCCAGTTTTTGTAATTTTTTAAAATTGCCCATATTGCTCCCAATATTGCGCGAAAACTACGAAAATGTGCAGAAAAATGTGCATGACGTTAGTGAAACAACTAACAATGGAGAAAAAATTGTATTTGAAGGAAAAATCATAACATCAATTTTATAGCTGTAGGAAGACGCCGTACCAAATTCAAACTTTTGCAATTTTCAAAAATTCAAAGTTGATCGTGTAAATCGGATCTATGCCACCTTTATAAGTGTATTTTATTCTGTTCTTACAAGAAATTTAAAGAAACAATTTGAAGACGTTTTTGAGACAATTTTGAAAGTGTCCGGGGGCTTCATGTCAAGTACCTCCAAATTTTGAAGGACGTTTTTCAAAATTGCGGCACCTTGAACCATATCAACTGCGGAATATTCATTTTGGAAAACATCATACGTAAGGTTTAAGCACTAGTGGTGTTCACAGACTGACAGACGGACGGACACACAGACGGACGTTTAGCCGACAATTGGTTTTTCGGTATCAAGAACCCAAGAAACAGGGATTCTGGTTACAGCATGTATTAGAGGATATTTTTCTGAATTTAGCAACTGCATTTATCCACTTTTTCGTTATCATGGCGTGGCAATGAATGTTTTTCTGCCAAAAATTCCGCCGTTTTTCGCGCAGCATTATGTAACATTCCCTGTAAAATAAGTAATAAGGAATTTTATCGAATTTTATCATTAGTTAACCATTCATTACTAGAATTCATTACTAGAAAGGAAACGAAGAGGAAATAACTGCGACAGGAAAACAGGAAGGCATTAATTCAGTCGAAGAACACGACTAAATACATTGATTAGATAAGAACGTACCTCTATAAAACAATACATTACTAAAAAGTCCTAGTGAAACTCCCAAAGCACGTCATAAAAGAGATAAATGGACGTGGAAGAAAAAATAGTTTTCCCCTGCATATATTGTGTATGAGATACGGCAATTAAATTCAGCATGATACTTTTATGACATTTGGAAAGAAAAGTTTCATTCTAATTATATACTGCTATTTCTTTTTACTATGGCTCCTTACGAAGTTCGTCGTAAGATGGGAAAGTCATGTAATTGTGCACCGAGAAACGGTGAATTTTCGCCAGAAAAACTCTTATTGCCGGAGTCTGGTAACGAAAAAGTGGATAAATATTGTAGATAAATTTAGAAAAAATTCTCTAACACGCCGTGTAGCCAGAATCTATATTTTAATGGCTCTTAATACCGAAAAATCGACTGACGGCAAAACATACGTCTATCCGTCCGTTCGGCCGGATTTGATCAACATTAGGGCTTAAACCGTTCTGCCGAGTTTCTTCAAAACAAGCATACCCGTGAGTGAACTCTCTCATGTTAATACCCACCCTTTCCATTAAGAATGATAGTTATTATTGAAACGTGTTTATTAGTTAAAAATGTATAAATGTAACTTCGTACTTACAGAATATCAAACAAAAATAAAAAAAATGCAATCGATGTTCGAAACAAATATTCAATAAAGGTTTCTTTGGAATTGTATAGACATGTTCTTCGAACAATTCACACTTCCTTAAAAACAACATTTGAAACAATTATTCAATCTTCCTTGACACCTTCACTTTCTTTGGTAGCCACAAAAATATTAGGAAAGGTATTTATTCTTGAGAAAGACCAGTAAAGTTTTCCATGCGAAAATACAGTATCTGGCAAGAAGAATCCTACTCTTTCCAATAGTATTTAACTTTCCTGGATATGTTATGAGGAACAGACGGAGTTTTGGAGGGACAGGGAACCAGCTTGCTGGGGTGCGAAAATTGAAAAATTATTTCTTTACTAAAACGTATTAGGTTATTTTTTGCGTTCTTACGTACATCAAGAAAAGCAATTCCAAGCTAAAAAAAATAAAACTAATATGTTCACCTTTGAGTAATGAATACCATTTCTTACCATTAGCAATAAATCAGTAGGTTTAGGCTTCACTTCGCTACATGGAAATGTCGCTCAAGCAATGTTTACGTATTGAACATCTTAGCGAACCGACACCTTAAATTTAATATTAAAAGGTGTATTATTTACAATATGAGTTTATAGCTGGTAACTGATGTGCAGACTTCCAGATATCATCAACATTTATATCGTACATCTGGATTGTGATCGTTGGCACTTGTCGAGTGATTTGCGCTATTCTTTCTATAATTTTAAATTTAGTTGCTTTTTAATGTTCATTCGCGTAGTATTGTATGCAAGAGCGTTTTGATTTTTGTTCATTTATTTCAAGCTATTTTACTTTAGTTTAGTTTGTTCTTTGTGTTCCCTTCTTAGAGAAAAAGTTGGTATCGAAACGTATTTGTTTGTTTAATAATACATGAAGGTAACTTCCAATGAACGAACACAATATAAAAAAACTAAGCAATTAATGTTGAAAAGAAATTTTCACCAAAGATTTATTCAAAATTATAGAGATATTTCATGTACCAATTGACAACACTTCCTCAAAAATATTTGAAGTATTTATTTAATATTCTTTGACAGTTAGCTTTTCGCTTTTTATGACAGTCACAAAAATATGAAAAAATATTTTTACTCTTGAGAAAGCTATATGACTGAACACGACTTGAAAGTTTCACCGAATCACTGCTGATAATGAAAATACTGGTACAGGTAAAACGCAATCCAAGCCTAACGAGACACGTCTTCACTCTTCACCGTACACCCGCATCCCTCCATAATTACGTATACATCACATGTAGACCTCGGCAAAAGGTTAAATGAATGTTTTCACTACACGTATAAGAAACAATCTTCATCAGATGAAGCAACTATAAAATGTAGTAGTTCTAGTTGTTGCTGCGAGAGCGTATCTTAAATTAATAACTATGCAAATAAACCTCGTTAGTCTGTGCAATCCACGGTGTTCACAGAAAACGTAAATAATCTAAGATAGAGGAATCTAAGCCTTCTAAGCGTGACGTCACAAAGATGGCCAACATCACCAAGGATTGAAATATAGGTGTCATTGGTAGTATCGATAGGTTACCGAACGAAGAAAAATTCAATAGAATGCCCAAGAATATCTCATCATGTAGATTACAGTGAAATAAACGTTTCTTTGAGTTCTTTAACATCAATGTTTAAGTTTTAAGGCCCTAGAACGCTTCGTTTAGGAGTTATTTAACAATATAACTGATTGAGTGCTGCGGGTTGCATTCGCCATGAATATTTAGATGCTAAAACAAATCCTTCATATTTTTTAAGTGAAGGAGCACTTCGTCACGTCCCCGTGAAATTATATTTCTTTAGAGACCTTCTTTAGTAACCTCTAACCTCATCAAGATCGGTTGGGTGTGAGAGCCGCAGGAGGAATATGTTACATACTGCTGAAATAATGTAGGAGACAATTGATATTCCCAATTGTCCTGAATGAACTCGTGGCTTTGGGAGTTTCAAGCAATTTTTTTAAAGGTTCTGCACATGAAGCCTAAAAAATGTCAAAATTTTCTCAAAAACACATCCAAATTTTGTGATCAAAATTTGTCTTCAGATAGCGTAAATAACGGTTAAGAGAATGGTGGTGATCTCATGTTCGGTTAAATCAAAGAACCGAACAAATCAAAGAATGGCGTGTACGAACTCAGCACTGCAGATCGAAAGGTCGCCAGTTCGAGTCTCGCACAGGGATTTTAATTTGATAAATGTGTTCCTGCAGAAAACTATTGAGAATTCGATAAACGCTATTGAAAATCATTTGAAGCACTTCTACTCACAAATACAATGAAAACATATACATAAACCGGCCGTGTCTGTATGTGCGTTTCGAATTTGCAACTTACAAACATTTTTCACATCTCTTACTCGATTTTTCACACATACGACACGTCAAATCAAAGTTTGTTTGTCTCTCCATCTGTATGAACCGATTTAACTAAATACTACTTAATCTATCATCACGAAATTTAAATATATGTTAGACACTACCCATGTGACCAACTCAGTTGTCCTTTTACCGTCATATCCCGGAATATTATTACTTCTCGCCCTTGTAAAGGCTCTTGTCATACGACGGTCCTGTGACGCAGTGGCATGGGCGGAAATAAATTGTTGTTAGTTGAAAACACTTTTGCAAGTTTCTGTAGTAGGAGTATAATATAGCCGAGCAGTTAAATATGGTGCGAGAAAGTATATGCTTTTGTAATAGCACTAGTTCATTTATTTTGAATGCAATAAATGAAATTGCAGAGGACTTTCGGAAACTAAACTCTTCCTACGTCCTGATAAATTATATACTACTATTACATATGATTAGTAAAATTAATTCATAGATTAAATTCTACAAAACCGAGTTCACATAAGTGTTTCAACTATTAAACATAGTTAAATCCGACCAAAGCGTTCTGGTTCCTGTTCATATGAGTTCAGAACAGAAGAGCAAATATGAAATTAAATGTGTTACTTCAATGCATGAAACCGGAAGCTTTTACTCTTCGCTAGTTTTCTATCGATCTTGAGGTCGACGACCTACGAATTATTTTTTCCACTGTGTTAATGCGCAAGATCATGTACAGATGTAAAGTGCTGCTTCGAGAGAGATCTAGGGTAAGGACGACATGATGGAAGTATCCCTGCCCAAGGAAAAATATCAATCAAGGGTCAAAAGATTCATTGATAAAAAATGACTGCCTTTTAGAATTAAAGCATCCGCGCTAGGAAATTGGCCACTTAAAAAGCAAAGAAAGATCTTGTGATATATTCAATTTTTTCAATTAAATGTATCAAAGAATAATGGTAAAATGTAGTTACAATCTTGACAAATATTTAACCATTTAGAACACATTTTAAAATGGTTGCATGTTAAGATAAACTAAACCAATTCTATACAATACTAGTAAAACCCAGGCAAACAAAATAGAGTATTATGTCTATAAAAAGACTAGCTTTGTGTGGCGCTTTAAACAGTTTAAATAGTCTTTTTATCTTTTTTGTATGTGAATTCACATTAAAATTAACATATATTGAAGTTGACTGGCACATCCCTCCATCAGCATAGTACATAAAAAAGTGTCGATTAGAGCTTAAAATTAAACATTAGGATTAGTTACTATTCGAGCCATTTGTTATTTCAGATTAACTCAGCGTGTATGAATACGGCTTTCGAGAATCGCATCGGTCTATCCCAAAGCGTCCTAAAGGCTTGTCTAAAGATGGAATTATTTCTTTCTTCGTATCAAGATGGTTATGTGGAATGGTTAAGAGGAATGTGAATACAAAGAAGAAAATCTATCCAAATCTTGAAGGAAATAAATCGTGATTAATTACATTTGCACAAATTAGTATCGGTCACGAATTTAACTTTTATCTTTATTATCTTACGGTAATATATTAATTTACAATATTATCGTCATGAATGAAGTAAAGATTCATGTGTTGGCGGAAAAATTGGTAATTTACAGTATTTTCTCAAAGTACCTTGGAATTCATAATAATTGCTTCAAATTGTTTCAATGCTGCCCTGTTTCACTCAAAATTACATTAAAACAATTCTTAATTTCAAAAACGTGAACATTAACTTATTTGCCAATCTGTTTTGATGAAGAGATTTCATTAAGAAAAAATCTTCAATACTATAGATGTAAGAACACACCGAAAACATTGTAAACTTTTACAGTTTTCGAAATCCTGAGAGTTTAACAAAAATGTGATCTGCAAAAATTTGGAGCTGCTTTAAGAAAAAATGTTTTAACATTTTTTTTAATTGCTGATGTTTCATGCTCAATTAAGGAAAAACGGCTAATATTTTCGAAAAATTACACATTGCCTTATTTGAAAATCTGTTCTCGGTGGTCAGATTTCATTAAGGGAAAAATGTCTGTCTTCATTATTGTAGTTGCAGGAAGACGACAAAAAAAATTAACTCTTGCAATTACAAATTAGTGGTGCTACAGAACGACACACATATGCTCGTACTAGTTTTCTAATTTCTTCAGTGAGGGCTAACTTTTCGATTTTGTCTCACTCTCTCCCCAGCAGCCATCTATCGCCGCCCAAAGTATTTTTTCACATTTGCTATTTTTTTACTTCCCCCAATGGCAGAACTGATGTCTTTAACAATATTATATACGATTAAAACCTCGCCCTATATGCCAATTTTCTTGGAAAATAGTGGAGTAATTTTTGAGAAAATATCATTTAAACGTTTCTCTAAATACGAAATTGGAACTATTTTTCACAAAACAATTTTGGATTCTGGAGAAACTTCATTGGTAATAATTTCAAGAACATTCATTCATAAATGCAACAATATATATAAATTGCTGTTTATGTAAATATTAACACCGTGAGAGATATTTCAACTAGTGGTGCTTAAATAGCACATACTTTCACGCAATATTACAATGATATTGCTGTATACGACGGGACGCCTTCATTACTTTCAAACAGAAATTTCGCAAAAACTACTAATTTTTACAAAACGTTATACATGACTTATAGATGTTACTGTGCTTAATTTGTACAACAGACTTTGTTTGAAGCAACATTTTTATCTTCAAATTTGTAGTTTTAATTTTTTGGGGTAATTTTTGAAAAAAAACGATGAATATCCGGAAATATGACTAGCACCATATTTTTACCGTCCCTTATTACATGTGTGGAGAAAATTTAAAGTAAAATTAAGAGCGTTTTTGAGTGAAAACTGTTTCAACCGCAGAACTACTCGTATTTTTAAAAAAATGTACGAGATTTTTTTAAAGAGGTAAGATTTTACAACAGACTTCATCCGAGGCAAAAATCTCTTATCTTCAGTTTTGTAGTTTAAAATAATTTGCAATTTTCAAAAAATTGAGAAATACCAGAAAATGGGTCTAGCACCATATTTTTACCGTCTCTTATTACATAAGTGTAGAAAGTTTAAAGAAATAATCTGGAGCGGTTTTTGAAAAAAATGCGTAAGTCAAGCAAAAATTACGCATAAAGTACTCTTTTTTCCAAAAACTGTATATGACATTTTTAAAGAGCTAATTTTGTACAACATACTTTGTCAGAGACAAACATCACTATTTTCGATTTAGTAGTTTTTGTTTTTTTGCTATTTTCGAAAAATCGGGGTTGTCAACGAAAATGAGACTTGCACTATTCTCTTAAACGTCTTTTGCACTATTCAACAATAAAAATTTAATCAAAAAATTGGGACCCATTTTTTGGAAATTTTGACTATCATATAACTAGGGATTTCATATAAAGTACCTCCAAAATTAAAATTTTGGAATCAAAATCCAGGGTCCCCGAATCAGCTAGAACGATTGGGAAATATTAATTTTGGAGAAAATCAGCTGAACATTTTTGTGCATTACCGTTGTGCACAGACGGACTAACGTTTCGCCATTGTTCGGTATGAAGGACGCCCAAAACATGGATTCTGGCTACACCATGTGTTAGAGTAATTTTTTCTATAACTAGCAAAAGGATTTATCTATTTTTTGTTACTAGAGCCCGGCAATACGTTTTTTTTGTCGAAAATTTCCCGATTTCAGGCGCATGGTTACAATAGAATGATCTTGCTACGTAAGAGCGAACAAATATCTATGCGTAATTGTTGAAAAACCAAAAGATTACATCAAAGTGGATTGATGTATGTTGTATAGTCCATTTAGTACCATCCCTTCAAAAACTTTAATGAAAAATTTTGGAACCGTTTTCCATAAAATAGAGTTTGAACGTTTCTGAAAATGTGGAATTTGGCCCACATTTTCACACATAACTTTTGAGTTTTAGAGTTACTTTATTTAAAGCACATCTTCTCATAAATGCAATAACGTATACAAATTGCCGATAATGTAAGAGAAATAAAAAAATTACAGTAGTGTAATTTTTGAAAAAACAACAACAAAATAATATAGCAAAATAACGTTTATGTGTCTTAATGAAATACTCGACCACTAACTCTACGAAAAGTTTAAAGAAAAAAGCAGTTTTTGAGAAATCTTTGTTTTTTATATTTTTCAATATTGCACATATTTCACTCAATACTGCGTGAAAACTACTAAAATTTTCAAGAAAATATTCTTGACAGAACAAATTATGGGGAAGAAATTTAATTTGAAGAATAAATCGCTATCTTTAATTTTATATTTGTAAGAAGACGCCGAAAAAATGTCTGAACAAAATCGAAAATTCAGAGTTAACTGTGAATATCAGACCTATGCCCCTTTCATAAGTGTATATTATCCTATTCTCACAAGAAATTTAAAGAAAATTGTGGAGCCATTCATGAGAAAATTTTGAAAAGGTTCCTGGGGCAACATGTAAAGTTACCCAAATTTAAGAAAGTTATTCAAAATTGTTGAGCTTCGAGTGAAGCCAGATCGACCGCCGAGTATTCAGTTTGGGAAAAGTCCTACGCGTAATTTAGGCGCTAGTGTTGTTCACAAGCGACAGGCGAATGAACGGACGTTTTGGAAAAATAATATTTTTCCGTGTCAAAGACTCACTATTTTTTAAATCTGACTACATATCGTGTTAGAGGGAGTATTTTACTACATATTAAAACAGGATATATTCACTTTTTCTGTATCAGGGCACCGTTTTTCTTTCTAAAAATTGCCGTTTTTGTCGCAGTATTACATTTTTTCTCTGCACTAGGTGTATTACTCCGAATATACTTACGAATATGAGAAAGTAAAAATAGCTCGTGGGTCTTCAAACGCCACAAGATGTTATTTAATGTAACCTCCAAACCCACTTGATATGTCCGCAAATATGTTCAATGCAACCGAACAATGAATAAAGAAATCAGAAGAAGCAGTGCGTCACCAATGTGGGTCGTTAACAGTGATGTGGTGCAGCGCAATGCAGCCGATTGCTATGAAATAGTTAAATTGTTCGAAGCAAGCTTCTTAAAGAAGATATTTCAAGCTTTAATCTTACCGAAATTAAACGTATTTTGGATAAAAATTTACGGAGCTACGTCCATTTTAAAAGTGTCTTTAAGGTATAGGCGATATTCGGATTAATGTGGCACATTGTTATGTAATGTAATAGTTGAATAACTAATACAGTAAATAAACTCAATTAAAATGGCTTTAATTTCTGATAATGTCCCCTGAAGTATTTTCTCTATAGATGTTGCCTGAGAAATGACTCTGACGAAGAGACGATCTTTGACGTTAGTTCTAAACCCGAGTGGTCATTTTTGACGAACACAAGTCATTGTTTGCAAAAAATACCATGGTGTGATGTATATCTCCTTGCTTATCGACGTGCCAGTACGTTGGGTCGTAAACCGGTCTATTCTTCCTGATCCAAATCGGGAAGCGGCGGCAACGCGGCAGGTGCCAGGTCACACGAAGCGCCTAGTGACGATGCACGCGACTGCAGCGGCCCTCTACCCCTCGGAATAATTCACAACCACTAAGTGCGTGTTCGCCCCCGGTGTATCGACCTGCACAGTAGGCGCCGAGAGATTCTCTGGGACAGTTGTCATAGAAAGGACTAACATCGCCTTTGCGCAGTCTTCTTCTTCCTTTAAAGCATATGCAGTTTTGTCTTTGACACCAGAAGATTTTTTCTAAGTCAGTGGAACAATGGACCATTAGAGAGTGAGTGGTCAGCCTATTGGTCATTACTAAGAATCGGGAATGGAAACAGGATAAGGAAGAAAGAATCGTGCAAATTTGTGGTCCGTATTCTAGGGTGCTATTTGTCAGGACGTGGTCCTGGACACCTGGAAACCACTGCAGTCGGTCAACGAAATCGATTCAGGTGGACGTCACAAACTCAATGATCCACTCACATACACACACAAAAGCACACGCAAAATCGTAAATTTCCTGTTTCTGACGGGAATCGATCAAGTAAAGTTTATTTAGATATGATTACTTTCTAATTTATTGCAGAAGCATAAACCTGGGCTCAACTCGGTCCTGTTTTATTACATGGTACTAAAGTGGGAGGTAGCTTAAGACCCTATCTTAGTACTTATACCATTGTTTTACGTATAGGGAACCAATTCCACAATTACCCTCAGGGCATACACTGTTGTCACTACACTGATTCTGACCAGGAGGTCCTCAGGTAAGAATCAGTGGCAGGATTTTAGGCACTAGTCAGTTAAGTCATATTCGCTGTCTGGAAGAGAATTCTAGCGCTCGGCGGCTCTTATACCTGCTCAGATCGAGACCACACGGATGCTGGAGTAGTACCCTAACAAACGGGCAAAGGACCGAGAGCGATCTTTCCTTCCTCTTCCTTTTTTCTATCCTTGCCCCTTACTTACACACATTTACTCTCACATGAACGCACATTTACACTACCACTCTTGTCGGGAGCTTAAAGCTGGTTCCGTCTGGGGTGGGGCCACGCTGGTCAGACATATCTTGTTAGGTAAAATCCCACAAGCGAGCACCGTATCTCGCCATCCAAAGGGGGAAATCACCACCGTCTCCCGCGATTAATTTTAATCACTACACTTACGGGATCAATGGCCCTAGCAGTTCACCGCCCGAAATCACTAATCAGTCAATCACAATTACCCACAAAACTAGTGGTGCCACAGAATGGCACAGACCTCCCCGTATTAGTTTTCTATTTCCTATGGAGCTGTTTTTAAGGTATAGGCGCTTTAGCGCTACAGTAAATTCGAAATGTGAAGCACATTTTCACATAAAAAAATTGTGTGTTCGAAAAATTAATTTACAGTTATTTGAAACACTTTAACTCACAAATATAACAATGTTTACAAATAGCTGGAAATATGCATATTACCGGCGTAAGAGATCTTCAAAAAAATACTTTTGTATAATTTTTGAAAAAGCAAGAAAATACCCCGAAATGAACTTTACCTCATACTAAAGAGTGCAATTAGCACTATCCGTTCGAAAGGTTTGAAGAAAAAAATATAGCCGTTTTTGAGAACCTGGGGTTGAACGTTTCTGAAAATGTGGAATTTTGAGCTCCTTTTCACAGAAAACGGTTAATTTTTCGAGAAATTTTTATGACATTATTTAAAGCACATGTACCTATAAATATAATAATATAAACAAATCGCGCATCTATGGTTGATAAGGGCCTCCTTCCTACGGCTTCTTTGGGGAAAGTTCCTCCGTGAAAGGCATCCTGGCGGTCTCCGAACATCAGGCGCGAGTAGCCCTCACGGCGCATCTCGGCCCTGTACTATTATACAGTGTGTCCCATATAACTTGACAAATCGATATACCTAAAAAACTACGCATTGTACAAAAAAGTCTCAGACAAAAAAACAATATCTCCATGGAGGACGTCAGTTTAACGTAAAATCAATTATCCACTTCACCCTTGAGCGTGGGATGAGGAGACTTTGAAATTTGAAATGGAAACTCCTCATTTTTATTTCAGATTCTGATTCTACCCAAAAAAATACATGAGTTTTGTCTAAAATATTATTTTTGATTCGCGATAGATGGAGCTTTAATTTCAAAAATAAGATTGTTTGCAATTCTCGAGATATTATTCTTTGGATTGAAAAATTAAGAAACACCTTTCAATAATTTTTAAAAAACATATCTAAAGATAACAGTTAAGCTTCTGTCACCACTCCCAGAGAGTGCGGTAGGTGATAACTTTCAAATCTCAAAACGGAATCTCCATTTTTGCATTAAAGAATTAGATTTAAAGTGTGTTTTTTCATTCGTGATTAGGTAGCGTTGAAGTTTTTTAACAAACTTCTTTTAGCCTTACCCCGGAACAACGACAGAAGTAGTTGTCCGTTCCCTTCGGGGTAGTGTTTTAGGTGAGTCCATTCATCTCTCACCATAGGGGTGCAAGATTTTAATAAAATTCAACGCTAACTAATCTTCGCTATTATAATTCAACGCTAAAAAATTGCATGTTAAATATAATTCTTTAAGGAAAAATAGGGGATCCCGTTTGAATTTTGAAAGTTGCCACCAACCCCACTCCCATGGGAATGGGTGTTTAACTGTTACAGTTAAGAAAGTTTATTAAAAATATTGAACAGGTGTTTCTTTATTTTTAATCCAAAATGTAATTTCTAGAGAATTGCAAAAAACATAGTTTTGAGATTACAGCGCCATTTCTCATGAATTTCAAAAAATCTTTTAGACAAATATTATGTATTTTTAGAGAGAGTCTGGGCTTGCTGGCGATACTCCGCTCTTGACCGCTGTTCTCAGAGCTCTTCTGTCAGAGTACCCCATTACAGGGGGCATCTCTGGCATTTAGTGGAATATGCCTATGGGCATTGGCCTACCCCACCAGAGCTCTGGTCAACCTCCAACCCCCTACAAGGGAAATAAAACTGACTCTTTATACATGGGGGGCCTTTAATGTGCTTTGCAATTATGTATCTAAGAACCTCAATGACATTTGATCCTACAGTTACTATGAGTAGGAACAATGTAAACCAAGTTAAGACAACAATATCTTAAAATTAAATACCTTTACACAAATGTTATAGAATAAGGTATTTAGTAAACGTCTCAATTAACACAATGGTTAATTCTTTCCTGTAATATTTATATTGAGAAAGTTGTTTTATAAAAAAGAAGTATATTTTTTCAAGTTTTCTTACTTTTCGGTTCCCTGGCAGTTTAACTGAAATAAGACTCTGAGTATATCATATTCAAATAATCATATTCAAAACATATTCAAATTTTCGATCAGAAACAATGTGCTGTTTTTGAGAAAAAGTCGTTTGAGAAAATGTTTTAAAAATAACTCTCATTCGTGACAGATCAATTTAGGATTATGTATATTCGGTAAATCGTGTGTACGGATTATGCCTTAGTATGCCTTTACGACTTAATAGACGAATAGAGAGACAAACGGATGCTTAAAAAGCATTTTCTTCGAGAGCAGGGGACTCCAAAATGTCTATTTCAGTTAAATTCTCGACATTGACTTCCTCAGCATTACATATATTTCTCTGTTACAATCTAATGAGTCTCGGTATAAAGAACTCGGATGTACTGAACGTTCAGTTTAACTGAACAAAAGTCTGGTCCCAATCAATATACATTATAGATTGAGAGGATTCGGTTAAATGAACTCTCCACACTAGATACATAGGAAATTCTAATACTTCGCATCATGACTGCAAATTCCAATATTCTGGCAGGGGATTTCATGAGTACACACCATCATATGGTTTGGCTCATATATGGTAATTCTGCCGATCCCACCGACTTCATCTACACCAATTGCGAGATGTAAACAAGTTAAATTCCAAATTGGCTAGGGAATCGTAAATACTTCGGGGCTTCCAAAGTATACGAAAATGACGGCGATTACGAAGAGAGAGATGAAGAAAATATTCAAACAGTGTAAGAGTAATTCAAGTGTTTATTAACAACACTAAGCCATAGCGCGCCAGGAACATCTCTCCCAGTGGACCTTGCTGGTGAGAGTGTTAGCACAAGAAATTATGTTGGTAGCACGAGCTGGAACTTCTAACAAAAGAAAACGTAAATAGTGAACTAACTACAAACAAAACAAATGCTGGAAGTGTTGTCCCCTTCACTTGTTTCCCAGTGATCTGGGTACTATCAACTTAAATGCAATTTTTAATATAAAGCCCTGACTCGCTTCAGGGCGGAGAGTTTCTGATGCACTATATTTTGAATGGGAATAATGTAGAATTAAATGCTGAGAAAGTACGGAGAATGGACATTTAAAAATATTAACAAAATCTGTTCACAGAAAACAGTAAAAAAAGTATTATTTCAATGCGAAATGTAGATATTGACATTTTGAATTTGCGAGTCATACACTCCCCAAATTTACACCCGGGTAACAATTAGTCTCTTCTAGGACCCGTTTCATTACATATGCGGGTGGTAGGCCATGACCCCATCTCGGTACTTGTATTGTTCTAGGTACAGGGAGCCAGTTCCTAAATTACACACACTGAAAGATCGCATATAGATCATCGCATCACACAGTCAATGCAAAGAATGTTGGAAGGATTAAGTTATTGGTGTGATTCTCAAGGGGTTGAGAAAGTACTCCTACAACAAACAACTGAAAATATTCACCCTTTACGCCTGTTTTTGGAACTCACAGTCTCAGTGTCTAGAATTCATTTGCCCATATCCCCTGACCTGGGAGGTCGAATTGACTTGTACTATTACTAAATATGTTATGGTTATGTGTTAATATGTTAACAAAATAATATAAGTAAATCTGAACTTTCTGATGCGTACGTAGCCTAAATCGTGCTTTACAATATTGAATCAGTGTATTATATCGACATTTGACATCAGAAGTTAGCGCAGAATAATGTAAAGAAAGTAGCGTTAGCTTTAAAATCTATCAACATCACTTATAGTAATGAACCTCAAAATTAAATAACTTTATCGAAAGTGTTATAGAATGAAGTTTTTATCAAACTTCTCAATTAACTCTGTGATTCAATTTGCATTCCAGTAATATTTATATTCAGAGAATAGGATTTAATAAAAAAATTATTTATTTTATGTAAAATGGAAAATAATAATTTATTTTACATTTTCTACATTTGTCTATCCCATAATAGTGTATTAGACATGAAACGTTCAGAATATTATGAAACAGCAAAACATCTTTACATGTGGACAATTTTGTTCGAAAATATTGAGATTTTTTGTTTGTTGTTGAGAAAATGTTGTTTGAGACTTACTGAAAATGCACAATTTGATATCATTTACACACAAAAATTTGAGATTTCATGAAACTTTACATGAAATTATTAGTATTTGGAACAGAAATACAATAAATTATAAAATTCACCTTTTATGTAAATTTCCGACATGAAAGATATTTCAAAACAATCTAATATTATATATCTTGTGAAAAAATCATCAAAATATCGTTTAGGTCAGGTTATTCAGTTAACTTTGCTCTAAGGGTTCAGAACCGATAAATCAAAAATTTGTAACCGTTTTTTAGAAACTATTGTCCACATATTTATTTAATATTTCGTACTTCACTGAAAGTTATGCACAAAATACACAAATTTTCAAAAAAATAAAGTATTAAACATGATGTAAAAATTCACTTGAAAAATCTACCTTTAATAACGTTGTTGAAAGAGGAAAGCATATGCAACAAGCATTGCCATGTTGTGGTCACGTGGTTCGTGGCGCAAACTAGTGCAGCGTACGAACGAGCACAAATCAGTGCGCCGAGGTAGTCCACCAATTTTTTTCAACCATGCTGCTGATGTAGACACGTGAAGATTTAGAAGACAAAGAAAGCTGGAAATAGCGCCAAAACAAGTGACACATCTTTCTTGAAATATTTAGTGTTGACAAACAGATTCAATCACATTCAGGGTCCCTGGAAAATCATTCACTTATGGCCCCTGGAAATATTGTTCCATTTTCAGGGGGGTTAAAATAAGTCAAATTTGTTTAGAATACATCGGTGACATCACAAATTGCCAGCTAGATTTCTCTTACCATCAAAAGCAGCCATGTCGTTGCTTTCATGCACTTTCCAAACTGATGAGACGAATTAAAGTCGAAACAGAAATTGGAAAAGATAACATAAGCTTATAGCCTCATAAATACAGTTGAATAAATTTGCTTTTCCATAACGTTTGCGTATGTGAAGTGAGATAGTGAATGAGTGATAAAATTTTGCCATTAGCCTTACTTCAAAGTGAGAAAATAATAACCATTGATAGAATAGTTTGATGTAAATATTATACGTAAAATAACTTGACAACCATTTTATATTTTCAAAAGTGCATTTCTTACACTTTTAGAAGAACGACGTACTAGACAATTTTTCGTTAGAACTTATATTTACTACAAAGATTGAAATTAGTGGATTGGTCTGTCAAGAAATTCGAGACATTTTTATGTTGACCAATAGTATATTCATCAAGGACAATATTGGTCATGCAATATTACGAATATGATTCGCTCCTTGTTCCACACCTCATTTGGCCTCGTAATCATCAACTCCTGTGCGATCGCTGAAGAACTACTATTGTTACTTTCATTCGTGTGTCATAATAAATGCTACACGTTCTCCGCAAATTAGGTGGTTCTAGATAAATTCAGTATCACCAAGATGTATATTTTTGAAAATGTTTACAGCAAGTGCACATGACTGGACAAGTGAAAAGGAAAGGAGAAAATCGAACTCCAGGAAGACCTTCAAATCCGCTTTGTCCACAACGTGTGCTTCGTGCAAGATCAATATTTCCTTTCCGGAACGCAGTAGCGGCATTTGCGGCCTTCGCTGAGTAGGCACCCGACGAGCGCCGCCCATGTGCCAATGACGAGAGTAGGCGTACGTGTCCGAACAATTGGCACTTGCCATAAAAATTGCCTCTGACGCTCCTGGATAGTGTGAAGAGGTCGGGATATTTCTATAATATCTGTAAGGGTAGAAACAGTGTCCGACGCGGTGCGTATTAATTTGTGAGACTTTAAAATAGAAAACTTTAAGGTGAATGCTAAGTGAGTTGAGATGAGACTTGTGTTTATGGAGATACGAGAGAGGAAAATGCATGAGCTCTAGTAGATTAATTTTATCTGTATAGTTCTTGTAAATATCGTCTGTGTTATTTCTTCCCACACCTTGTTAATAAGACCTTTACTACGTAATAGCATGTTTGAACGTAGACCGCCAAATCTGTGTTCTAGAATAAAATCATTTATTCGCAGTTCCCCATTCATGAAACTGGTAAAATACTAATTGATGAATGTCGCAACACACGAATTTTCGTACGAAAACAAAACAAGAACTGTTCCAAAAATCAGCACATTGCTAGCTCTGTGTCTGCGCAAGCTCGAGGCTCTACACTGTTTGGTACTTACCACCTCCCGCTGCCCCTGTCTTAGTAGTCTGTAAGTCCGGACATTGCATGGTTTGTGGACACACTTCTTGCTGCATTCCATACACACATTGTAGTTCTACGAACATAAGCGGATCATTTATGCTTTCGCTAATGTCATATTCTAGCTAATTCGTGAATTAGCCGGTTAATATTTATATTATTCAACAAGGACGTGTAAGTAAAAAGCAGAAATAGACAGCTTCGTAACATTCATAGAACTTTAGCCGGATAAAGTGCATATTAGTTATGAAATAATTGTAAACGTTGTCGTTGTTACTAGTCGTAGTCGTTTTGTGGCTTCCATCCAGCAGACAACTGATGATGATGGCTAAGCCATCGAAAGCTGCTCTTATATTAAATACTTTTGTTGGCAATGACAACGTTTACAATTATTTCATGAAAAATGCTAACGATAACGCATATTAGTTAACTTGAGGTGGCTAGAGAAGGTTTGTATGTCACGGTGCAGAAGAATATGATGTTATTTAATAAACAGAACTGGTGGAGGGAAGTTTCTGAGGCTATTGAGAGGCAAGGTGTTAGTTTCTATTCCACTGTGCCAGTTGTAAACTTCTATTTGCACGATACCACCTACTTAACCTAACCTAACGCCTTGCTACTCATTTCCGAGTTGGGGTGATGCATCGCCGACTATCGGCGAGTGCGATTTAAACAAAACAGACTTCGGTGTGTGCGCGTGTGTGTGTGTGGGTGTAGTATGCAATGTCCAATGCATTGTCGCGCCAAAATACTTCTCACATACACGACGCGTTACACACAGACAATTATCTTACTAAGGCTGCGCCCTGAGGCTAATGCCAACAATAGCCGTATGCTGACCAAAATGATCAGTTTATCTAAATTCAAATAGCTTTATTCAAACTGTCAGGCTATTGTGCGAATTAACCGTTTAATTACATAATTAGGTAAATTTCAGGATTAACTGTAACGCGTGTTCCGTTCTGTGCGCCGTTCATATAATTTTTGTTTCTGAGAAAATTCTGCGATGTTTTTGTTTGTGTTATCTTTTATGTTTATGTTATTTGTTTATTTTGGACATGGCAAAAAATGGTTACCATTAAACTGCCTCGGCCTCATCATTTCTCTAATGGTGAAAGGTGATCTAAAAATCTTCACATTTAGTACGAAGAGGAAATAGTTAATATAAGTTTTAACCTCATCATGCAATGGGAAGGAAAGTGTTGTCATTTCTTTTCTTTGGCTTTCGGTAAATTCTGTGCTGCGCCAGGAATGCACTTTAACAAGTTTGAATATACTTTTCTGCAAAAACAACGTTGAATTCCTAATCACTCTTTTAAATGTGGTAAAGAAAGACCCCCTTTGAAAGTGTGGAGAGAAAATCCTCTACACAAACTTTTTATGAACAAACAAATCAAAATAAAAACGTTAAAAGAGAAAACGATCGTTTATTTCTTGCAATTGTTACATGTATTATATTGTATATTTATTTTTGTAATTATAGTAAATAAACACTTGTTTAGTTCCAAAGCAACATTCATTTAAACATTTAATAAAATGTAGCGGACGTTAAAAAAGTTTGGCGGACTTCTAATTTTTATCTATTTATCCATTTTGCCCAACGAGCTACAATATACTAGATAGAGGGGCTGAAGCGGCTCCTTCTTTGAAGCAAATTGAAGCCATGTTTTTGTGCAGTCAAAACAGTGCCCTCCGGGAAACAAAATATTACATTCTGCGATTTATGCAACTCTGCCCATGGCAGGCCTCAGGTGTTTACGGTTTCATCCAATCGGGAGCTTAAACGCCATAATAGTGACGTCACTATGGTGACCTTTAAGATTCTGGTTGGATAAAACTGTGAACAGCTGATACCTGCCAGGGGCAGAGTTGCGAAAATCGCAATATAGCATTATGGTTGGCGCTGATTATGGACGGTTACTCCGCCACTCGTTTGTTTTGACTTCATAAAACATGGCGGCCACAAGTTCGGTGAGCTCCACCAAGAGTACTGAAACTATAGGGTCTGCCACTCTATTTAGTATATTCTAGCTCGTTGATTTTGCCATTGCTCTTCAATTGTTCAGTTGAAAACTCTTTACTGCTATACTGCATTTTTGCGGAAGAAGTCAGAACATTTATTTTTATCATTATTAGGTGTGCAAATATAAAATGTATTACTAAAGGTAATTCCTTGGAAACACGTGTCGATACATTCGTTATTTTTTCCAGCACTCAAAAGCATTATTTGTTTAATTCAGCAATTTTATGATATCTATGTAATATTCAAATAGGATTACGATACTTACAATTAGGATACAACTTAAACTTTAAATTATTAGAAAGTACGTAAGTACGTAAGCACGTACGTGGACAAGGAAATATTTTCACTTATCTTATTGCATCTTTTGAACATACTGAAGTATGTTCACAAACGTGTAGGTGTCAAACCCTTTAAGATCTCGTTCAGGAATGCTAATATTACATTTTCGGTGATTTTTGAACATTTCTCCGTTTACGGAAAACACAAAACTAATTGTACGTATTTTCATAAGTACATTTCTATTTTGATGGCATTAAACGCGAACTTCGCTCTTCTCTTACCAGAAGCTCATGGTTATGAATGAAAATATCTTTAATTTCAAGTACTATATTTTATATGAAATTATGAGATTCAGACATTATTTGAAAATAATTTTGTCAGCACCACACAAGCGCCACGTTTCAAAAATGTTTTAAACATTCCACCACGTGAGAGTCAAGGAACACGCTAACATCGACAAAGAATGTTTCCAGCTTATGTCAACATATTATTTCTTGTATTTCCAAATTATATTTTGGTATTTAGGAAAGTGTATGTCTCACGTCCTATAAGAGACGTTAAGAACACGTCGAGTTAACTTCGCTGTCGCTACGCCTCGTAGTTCCCATTACATACTTATCCTCAAACTGCATTAGAGAATTAGGTACATAAATAACTACACAGAATGTCTCGGAATAAACATTACAAAGCTGTAGGGTATGTAGGAAGGTCGAAGATGGATTCTTCTTTGCCAACGAACGACTTTGATTGGAAATTTCATATAACGGAGTTACACGCGTGTCTTTTGTCCCTACTTGGTAGGTAACCCACAATACCCCAGTGTTTCGCGGCTCACGTTCTGTCAGAGATTTCATGTTCCTGTCGAGCCTGACGAGATGCCGACCAAAAATAGGAAATTCCTCATGTGTGTCTTCTTCATGAGAAATTTTTCACCACAAATTCATTTACAACAACAGGTCATCTTCGATCCACTTGTAAATCTTAAAGATTTGTAGCATTTATTCTGGGACACACCGTACATTTTTCATTATGGCGCTTTCAACCTTTCGCCTCTTTAGTCTCCCCCCTCATCCTTGTTTACCTTTTTTCAATTGATTCTCAAGACTTACCACCTTCACATACGGAAGGAGGCAGGTAGAATGAAATTGTAAACATTGTGGAGAGCAGTAGAAACACATAAGAAATCGAAATGAAAGAAAAAATGACAATTATATGCAAAATAATAAACTGCTTTTCTTAATAACAATAAGAAATACGCTAAAAAAGGCTGCATTATTTTAACAAATCATAATCATAGTTCGAGTGGGACTCGTTACGGACTGCGCAAGCAAATGACGAGATAATGTGCCGGTCAGATTACTTGAGCCGCCGCTTTCGCGCGAAACTTCTCGACCCATTTTTCTTCTAAAAGTGTTTTCATTGTGCTCTAAGAATACACATCTCCTCGCCGAATTTCCAATAAACCCGCATTTCGCAAGGCTGAAGACGTCTCAAAGGCGGATCCAGACAGTATTTCCAGGGAGGAGGCTATTTCAGTTGGGCCTACCCCGTAAATATTTCTGAAATCGTATTGTTTAAACTGTTACTTTGGTTTCTGTTTGATATATATTCACAAAGGCAATACACTTTTGGAATGTTATGTGATTGTTGTATTGAATTGTTTCGAATAAATTGAATAAAATTACCGTACCTATAGTATTTAGGGGAGGGCATGGCCGTTGCTCCGCCGCCGCCGCCTGCCCTGTCGTCAGCGCAAGTGCCGTTGCGGTGGGCGTGCTGGCGGGCGGCGACCCCTGGCGGGCACGTGACCGCGCCGCCATGGCAACGCGTCGTTTACCAGCGCGGGCGCTGCGAGGCAGCCGGCGGCGGCGCGCAGTGTCGGGCCGCATCGCCAGTTCCGCCTGCGACGAGCGCGCTGCTGCTGCTGCAGGTGAGGAGGGCGGTCGCCGCCATGGACGCCGACCTGGACGAGCTGCTGGAGGAGGTGGAGAGCAAGTTCCTGCGCCACGACGCCCCCGCCAGGCGGCCCGGGAAGGAGCGGGTGCACAAGGCGCCGTCCTTCGGGTGAGCGACGCACGTCCCTGCGCCAAGCACGCGATCCTGCGAGTAGAGAGATTACTAAAAGAAGGGACCGCTTTGACAGCTACTGCTGACACTAAAATTGTTAGTTACGTCCAGGCACTCGTTTTGTTCCGTTTGTTTACTTTTAGCTGATGTGTAAATGGCTTCATCATTACCCCTTGCAATGTCACAGCGTTCAAAAGTGGTCCCTTCTTAGAGTAACTCCTCTATGCTATAGATCTTAAGAGTCGGTTCGATGGCCGATGAGATGATTGGCCGTGAGTAGACAAAGTTGAGGTTATGTTACCAATGTCAAATATTGGAACAAATTACGAATACCTATTACGAAAGGCGACGAAATAAATTGTGCTGCGTTTTTAATCAACCCAACAGTGTAATACATCTCTACATTATAATACAGTAAATTCGATGTTTTTAATTTAAATTCAGATTTAAAAATTCAATCGGCTGCACCGACTTGTGCCCACTACATTAGAAATTGGTTAAAAGTAGTGAAGTGGGTATGCGTGTATGTTTTCCTCCAAGTGTATCGAACAATACGCCTGGATTGCAGGATATATTTCTAAATACGATACTTTTGACTCTTTAAATAAGATACGGAGTTTACAGAGAAATCGATTTTATCCTTAAGCAAACTTTCATCCTTTTATCCTTTTGATTTTATCCTCAGCAATTGCATTAGTATCGGTACGTCTCGATATTTTTTCTGTGTAATAAAGAATTGAAATAAAGAAAGAAAAAATAAATAAATATGTCATGGGCATGCTTCTGGCTCATGACATCATTTCAAATATGAACAGTGTGTGATGGTCTTCTCAGAGAGCAATTGTATATCATGCAATACAATGTAATTCAGAGTTGGTTATTTAGATGTTCGGGAATTAGTCGCAAGTATTTCTATTTTTGAGAATAACAGGACTATAATAATAAAAGAATACAATAGCTTTGAAATAAAATACGAACTAAACACTAAGACAGATTTGATGCTTTATAATCCCCAGGGAGTTTCTATGGACACTTTAAGTCTTACACGTGATGTATAACCTCACATCAGGGGCGGAATAGGGAGTGGGAGGATTGGCTGCAACCCAGAGTCCCGCCACTCAGGGGACTTCACCAAATTATTTCTTTAAATTACTTAGTTCTAAGTTAAAATGTTAATATTAGGAAATAAAACCTTGTCACGTTCATTATTTTATCAATTTCGTAACATACCAATATTTTAATTTTTTCTTCACGGAAATGATTTATTTGAGTCAAATTGATTATTAATAATGGGAATTACCACAAGCTTTTTTATGTTCAATAACATGTTTAATAAAGTTGCACTTAAATGTATATATATAGTTATTTTAATGATCACATACCAATGTTTTTCGATTGATCGACAACGAAACGGAATACACATTTAACAAAGAGAAAAAAGTACTAAATAAATTCAGTATTTCTGTAATTGCCTTATTCGTGTGGATCAAGAGTGTCATTAGATATTACTATACTCTCGTTAATGAAACTAGGTACGTTTTTTATTGGAACGATTGTTTGTATAATACTTTTCCAAGAAAAAATTCACAACAAATTCAGTTGAAACGTACCATTAAAAAGTTCACGGATATCGGAGGGATTGCTTATTGATATTTTATTCTCGTCTAAAATACAGAATAGTAGGCATTAACATGTTAAATAAAAATATTTTTGTTATAAAAGCGGAGCATTTTCTGTGCATATACGCATTAAAATTATATGCATTAATGACAAAACTACAAAATAATCTGCACACTTTTGAGTAACATTTCCATTTACTTTTTCATAAATTTTCTGTCATGACTTTGAAAGTGAAGGTAATTTTCCATAGCCTACTTTACGAGTCTGTTCAGCACTGTAATTCGTAATACGTGCTATCACGAAAGTGGGGTCTAGGTGGCATGTCGATCCAAATCTCGCTGGGCGCTGTAATAAATAGGTAGTTTAATCACTACTCCATATGAATGTATGTAGAGTGATACTAGGTGCCGTCAAAAAGCGGGTGCAGGAAAATACCTTTCTAGCTGTGATTGTAAAAATAGTTCATTTTCCAATAAGGATTGGCAGGGGTTGGGTCATCAACAAGGTAACCTACACGAGCTACACCAAGCTTTCCACTATTCATAAACGATAATATCTCGACTTGGGGGGAAATCTCGACACTATGTATGTCTTGTTGACATAAAGGGTTATGGCAGTAGCAGATGAGACGGAAAATCGAAATATGAGCATTTACGAATAGCCCCGCAGGTGGGGGAGGAGACGGTCGCAGGACCTGAGGCTCTTGGTGGAGTCCACCCTGACCCAGGTTTCTCGGCGGTACTCACGTCGTTAGCTTCAAGGTAGAGGAAGTGAGGAAGCGGTTCTCCACCGTCATTTGGGTAACATTGGGAGATGGGTTCGTCCCAAAGCCACATATATAAATACCGACGGGCAGCACATCACGTTGCCCAGGTTCCAATGGTTCTCATGTCGGCAGCTTCAAGGTAGAGGCTGTGGGGAGACAGATTGGGGGCCCCGAGCCACCCGGGCGGCCCCCAGTTGGACACTTGGCTTCCTCGTGGCTGTGCCTGATACTCACGGGCAAAGGGGGAGCGACTTGTTTCTCGCATTGTGAGTGGCGCTTGATTTGCAACCGGTGCTAGCCTAGAAGGCTGGTAGCTCTGAGCTGGCAGAATGACCCGACCCAGGCTTAATTTAGGAGGTTACGGTGAAAAGTAACTGCGTTCCGGTAGGATCCGGATTCCAGCGTGAAAGTGTTCTTGCAGGGTGGAAGGGGTGCGGATAAAGGACACAAATGCTAGATGCCCATCCGGGGAGCAATCCTCCTGATAGAACAAGATCTGGTGTGGAGTAGTTAGCTCATGCAGGGTAAACAATTTACGAACAACAGGAGGCTTATTAGAGTTGCTGTGGCTTGTATTGATACTGTCACATGTTCAAATGATAACAAGAACCTACCGACCTCTTCTTCGTTTGCGGATAGGAAAAAAGATCGCGTTAAACAATTGACGAAACCAGAATTATTTGTATTGTCTCCATTAATTGTGCACTGTGCAACATTGTTAGACTCTAAGACTATAGTACTCTGAGATTACAGTAATTTACGCCATAAGGTCGGAAAATGTTACATTACTAGAGAGATCTTTCCAGCCGAGGCGGCATTAAAAGCCGAGGCTACAGGGCCTTGGTACCGTTTTTAAACAATCGCAGTGTACGGAAGGACCAAAAGGACAAATGGGAACTAGTGGGGCAACGCGGGGAAGAAAGCCGAAGAGGACAACAGGACAAAATAATACGATAAGGACGAAATGGACAAAATTGGAAAAGGGATAAAATAGGGAAAGGCTAGACAAAGGCGGACAAACTAGACAATGAAGACAAAGTGGCAAGGTGGTGTAGTGCTCCTTTGTCCCCGCGCTGATCGCTAGAGTCTCTCAGCAACACGTCGTTATAGAGCAATTTACACGGAACGGCGTTACTATGATAATACGTATACGTGCTACTATCTCGACGAAGTCGAGACCAAGACAGACCCCCCACCCCCTTTGGTCGAAGAACCAACCTGTTTCTCCTCTCTGCCTTTGGATGACACTGTCTATATCAATAACACCGTGAAACTGAGCAACCGTGCGGGTGTTTTCAATGCCCATCCAGGGCTTTTGTATGTGAGGTCGAAGTCCGAAATTCCTGATGACATAAACGTGTCACAAAAATATCGTTTGTATGAAAGTTTCCATCACAGGCGAACTTGCTTTCCAGTGCGTGACCCTCGCGAGTGTTGGGGAAGTGTGCATCGTGTTTCGTATTTGTGCTCAAGGAGGCTGGACCTTCCAAGTGCTGTTTAATTTCGGACTAGGGCGGATTTTCCTCAATCCAGGGCAAACGTATCGCTTTTTCAGCCCAATCTCATCCCCCCACAAAGTGCCCTTAGTAGCGCCTCCCCGTTTAAGCCTAGAGAGGGCCATCTCGTCAGTTCGGGGCTGTGAGCTCTCCCCGCTGTTACTAACTCGAGTCGAGCGCCACTGCCAGGGCAAATCCCTTCTCAATTTACCATGAGCATGGAGCACTCCCACGACTAAGTCAAGAGTCCATCTGGCGGATACCCGAAGCCCGGGCCCCCAATCCATCTGCTCATTTTTCTCACCTTAAAACTAACTACGTGAGTGTCGCCAGAGATCAGAGTAATCGAACTGGGAATTTTGATTTCCCGCTAGGACTATTGTACGTGGATTTGCGACCGAGGCCACATCCCCAACCCTTCCCTGCGGTCAACGGATCAGATGATCATTTGGAGCTGCCCGAACTGTGAACCTGGGTGTCACAGAAATTTACATCACCTGCTCACTGCGTGCACCTTGGCACTAACGGCGTAAGTTGACGCCTAGGGACTCGTGGGGGTGGCAGGTGTATTTTTATTTTTATTTTTTATACACGACCTCCCTAGTCCTTGCCTAGCGATGAATAGCACGACCCGTTGCTATACTTAGGTCCGACTGAGAACGACTCATACCAATTTACAATGCTGACAACATCCTCCTTCTACCGTTAAAATAACATAATAATAGTATTTCTCGGGCTACGCTTTGGCACATTTGGCTCGCCCTTTTAAGCTGTAACCAGAGCCATCCTCTCCCCGCTGTAGAATATGAAGAAAACTTGAGACTTTTGTTTCGTCTTCGTTGAAGCAACGTGTCTCTGAACCCTTTCGTGCGTTGTGTGCTGGTATCGAGTAATAATTCCTTATTATTTTTGTCAAGTCTCGGCACATCGCAGTCAATCAGTGGCTTTTATTCGTTCGGCGATGGGCTCGGCGCCCTTAGATGTCGGCGTTCCTAGACGGCCACCTTACCAGGAACCCGCGCACTCTAGAATTCGCTTACCCTTCGTGACTTAACGGGGCGTAGTAAACGAATTCGGCCAGCGACGCCGGCGTCCTTGCGCGTCTGATGCGTGAAGGGGCGTTGTGGGCGCAGGGACGACGGGCTGCCGCCGCTGGACGAGATCCTGCGGGACATGGGCGACGCGGCGCCCCCGGCGGCGCTGGAGGCCGCGCCCGCCGCCGCCCCGGCCGCCGCGCGCGCCCCTGCGCCCTGCCCCGCCAAGTGCTTCCCGCTGTACGTGAGCGGCGCCGACGTCAGCTGCGGCCTCTCCACCGTCGCCAGCCCCCGGTACGCATACGCAGCCCACACGCGCGTCGCGCGCGGAAGCGGAGCGGAGCGAGAGGAGAATCTGAGAGAGATTATATGTGTTAGTGTGAACGAGAGAGAGAGACAGACAGACAGACAGAGAGGAGGGATATGTGTATATGAAAGAGAAACAAAAAGAAATGAAGGTTAAATGTATTAAAGAGTATGAGAGAAAAAGGAAGAGAGAGGAGAATGGAGAGAAAGAGCAGGGTGACTCAATCAATAGCTTTACACATTGAAAATAATTATGTAGCATGTAATATAAGTATATTAGTCAATTTCAGAATAGATACTTTATGCTCCACACAATTATATTTTCTTTTACAATAAACACAAACACGCATAAAGTAGTAAACAGAATGGACCAGATTTTCTCGTGCTAGATCCAATTCTAACTTCTTTGATTTAGGATAGCTTTTTTGGTTTTGCTCCATCTTTTTCTCAGCTGCCATCCATCGCAACCCAAAGTACTGTTTTGGCATTTTCTCAATTTGTCGCTCCCCTAATGTTATAACTGAAACATGGATTTAAGAATATAATAGAAGAGCATTCTGAAGCTTATTTTCATCAAATCCCTTTTGAGTTTTTGAAAAACTTCATAAAACCTAATTTAACGTACTTGTACTTAGAATTGCTACTAGTGGTGCTAAAACAGCACGTAGTTTATCCTCCGTATTTCCACGCAGAATTACAAAAAAGTTCTCAAATTTTCGAAAAATTGTTCATAACCTTATTTTAAAATCTATCTTTATGGACATTTCATTAAGGGAAAATATCTATCTTTAATATTTTTGTTAAAAAAGAGTCCGAAAAAATTATGACTTCAAAGAATTAGGGTTTTTAACGAACATGAGACTTGCACCATTCTTGTAAACGTCATTCACATTATTCAACAACAAGATTTAATCAAAAACGATAAAACCACTTTTTGAAAATTTGAAAAATGTCCGAGGGATTTTCTGTAAAGTACTCTCCAAAATTAAAGTATCGGTTTCAAATTCAAGGGGCCGCGACATCGGCCTGATATATTGGGGAATATCAATTTTGGTGAAAATCAGCAGAATACTTTAACCGCTAGCGTTGTTCACAGACGGACAGACAGACGATTGCCGTGATTTCATTTTTCGGTATCAAGGATCCGCAAAACATAGATTCCAGCTACACCACGTGATACAGGCTTTTTTTAATTTTGTTAAAATGTATACAAATTGCTAGTAATATAAAACTTAACAACATGGCCGATATTTCAAAAAATATAGTTGTATAATTTTTGAAAAAAACAAAAGAAAACAACACGCTAGCATTATCGTCATGTTGTTTAGTATATTTGCCACTATGCGTTCAAAAAAGTTAAAGAAAAATTTCCAGCCGTTTTCGATAAAAAGGCATTTGAAAGTTTCTGAAATTGTGGAATTTTGAGCTCATTTGTACAGAAAACGTTATTTTTCGAGAAACTTTTATAATAATTTGAAGTACACGTACTTATAAATGCAGTAATGTATTCAAATCGCCGGTAATGTAAATATTAATGTGAAACATAATCAAAAATTTGAATTGTGCAATTATTAAAAAAACAAAAGTATACAGCAAAATGGGGTTTATTTAATCTATTACAGTATGTTTAACACCAACTTTACCCAAAGTTTAAAGAAATGGAGCGGGTTTTGAGAAATACTTGCTTTTGATACTTTTCAATATTGCACATATTTCCCATAATATTGCGTGAAAACGACTATTTTTTCAAAAACGTACAGGACGTTATAGAAAGAACTAATTATGAAGAACAAATTTCATTTGAAGGAAAAATCTTTATGTTCAATTTTGTAGTTGTAAGAAGACGCCGAGAAATTTTCAAAACTTCCGCAATTTTCAATAATCCAGTTATCAGTGAAAATAAGACCTACGCCACCATTATAAGTGTATTTTACTCTATTCTAACAAGAAATGTACTGAAAAAATGTGGAGCCATTTTTGAGAAAATTTTGAAATAGTCCCAGAGACCTCATGTAATGTATCCCCAAAAATTAATGAATGTTATTCAAAACCGCAGAGCTTCGAGAGGGACGAGATCAAACCGGGAATATTCAGTTCTACACGTACTTTAGGTGCTAGTGTTGTTCACAGACGACAGACGGACGGATGGTCGGACATTTGACCTTTTTACAGAGCAGGTGGCGGCGCGACACGGCCTCCGATAGCACAGACCGTAAGCAAATTCACAAGAGGGATGAGGAGACCCTCGCCTTTTCACAGCCTCGGACAGCTGACGTCGGCAAGTGACTTTATGGTATTAGGTCGGTCGCTTACGGGCGGCAGCGTGCGCGGGCAGCGGTGCCAAAATGCCATATCGCGACAGTTTTGAAGAAAAAAACATTTCTACGGAATCAGAGGACGCCAAAACGAGCATTTCCGTTGAAGTAACGAAATCGATTTTCCGCAACATTACTTAGCCACTTTTTCTATATTACATATATTAGTCCGCATACTAACTGATACTAACGAACACATACTAACTGATAAACGGTCCTCTGCAAAAGAAGAAACTAAAATCAAAGCGCAAATTTGTATTATATAATACACTATAGGCATTAAAAGGATCTGAATAACATATACCATGTTACGTGATTACTGAAAAATCGTTGACTGTGCGCCTGGAGTGTCAACTGTTGTGAACTGTCTAGCAAAGAAAGTCAAAGGTCAATGGTTGTATATAAATGCGATATACAACAATGGCATCACATATGTGTTCTTCCACCAAAAACATTCAATGAATACAATTATATGTGGTACTTTACGTTTTTAATTTAAGAGGGAAAACGGTATTTCTTTGTCATAATTTCCAACAACATTCACATAGGGATATCGGAATTCTATTTATTTGCCCAGAAACTGTAAAGTCAGTCGTATATAATCTTAGTTTCTGTTACGTCAATTACACCTATTAGGTCGGTCGGTTCGGTTGATTTTGCGATAACTAAAACCAGAGATTTCCTGGGAAAGAGCAGTTCCAACCAAAAGTTTGCAAGCTAATTTTTGTTTCGATTCACGAAATTACAGATGTCAAGGGCCGGAATGTTGCTAATATTATTGAGACTCTTGAACCGAATGCACAATGCAATATATTTCTTTTACAAAAAGATATTTTAGAAAATTATAAAAACCTATTTATGTTTTAATATAGATTTTTAGTGTTAAATTGATCTTATCTTTTATGATATTTAATTGGTTGACATGTGTATATTTGGAAGTGGATAAACTTTAATATTTGTTCCTTTATATGCAATGAAGTTTATTACAAATTATTTTTTTAATTAAAATAAAAAATAAAATTGATAAAATATAAATATCCTTAAATTTGTGTGATATAGTTATCTGGACTGGTTTTGATCAATCTTTTATATCATTTTTCTTTGCTTTTAGGGAATTTTAAAAACATTTTAAGAGCATTTTATTGATTATTTCTGGTGATGTTTTACGTCATTAAAGTCCGCCCTCTCCCTAACATAAGTTCAACATATTCCCCTGATTAGTAGGCAACTTGCCATGCATTAGTGTTTGGCAGGAACGAAATTTCTTGGAGCCAGAAAGGGAGCTACGAAACAAGAGAATGATGGGTTGCTAATCAACCAGGGACAAATGCCATATGAGTAGCTTCGTAATGTAAAATTTCCCACATATTCATTAGAAAAAGTGATCTTCATCTCTCCATTCGTCCTAAAAGTTTGTAACATTTATTATGAGACACTTTAAAGTATACGATGTAGGGTAAGGTCTCCAAAGCTCAAGAAAACGTGCACTTCTCCTACTCACGTCACGTTTTGACGTTAAATAATAATAATAATAATAATAATAATAATAATAATAATAATAATAATAATAATAATAATAATAATAATAATAATAATAATAATAATAATAATAATAAACAGCTGCCACTTGTCTCAGCTGGTTGGCGGGAGGGTAAAACATTACGGAGAGCGTTTCGGTCATCGACGATGCTCAACTGTTTTACAACCATTCAAAACCATCGTCCATTGATCTGGACAAAACGTAGGCACTGACATTGTGGGAGAGTGGAAAGTTCAAGAATTTTCTTTTCTCAGATTGGTATATATCCTGGAATAATTGTAAACGTTGTCATTGCCAACAAAAGTTGCAATGACAAACTTTTGTTGACAATGACGTTTGCAATTATTTCATGAAAAATGCCAACGATAACGCACCACAACACCTATATATATCCTGGAAATTAATAAGTATTCAAATAAATAAATATTTTATTTGGAATCATTTCGTGATCACTAAATGTTGTGAAACAAATTACTGATACTGAGTATTGTAAATGAATAGGTATGGTGCGTGCTTTTAACTTACGTGAAAAATATCATCCTCACTCCCTGACACAAACACACACTCACACATATTTTTTGGAACTACACTTTTGAACTTCAAAGACACGGACAATTCATGTTCTAGAAGTACGAAGTTTACAAAAGCAAAGTTTTCTTTAATACGGTAATAGAGTCCAAAACTCAAGACATACTCAAGGACATTTAAACACGCGTATGAAAATACATAGGTGAAATCAGTGGCCTCGGAACGAAATTTTAAATGGGTATGGAAACAACACCAGTGAGTTCTTTAGTTTTATTGATGTCATACTTACAATTTCACATTTTTCATTATTACTTACATTGTTCTAATATTTCCACATACTGGGTTATAACTTGTTTGCGATAACGATCCCTCACGTTTAGTTGAAACAAAACCATTCATTTGGATCGCCTTACAGACTTAAGTTTCCTCTCCATGGCCAGAGTTTCTTGCCAGTTACCGGAATTCCGTGTTGTCAGTGTTGTGTAAACATTTTCTAGTTAACACTGACAGTGTAAAAGTAACTTAAGTACTGAGCTTAGTCTCGAAACTCCAAAGAAAATTAGTCTAAAATATAAAACCTGTCATGAGATACAGTTATTTATTAAACGTTCAATACGTTCAAATAGTTATGATTCAATACAAATGACAGCATACAATTCGCAATCATAAAAATGTAATAATATCAATCTTTAATTATAATTTTACATTCACGATACGAGAATGCTAAATTCGTTTTTTCTCATTTTTGAAAAGATTTTTGTGTGTCTGAAATACCTTTGATTTCGTGTGAACACGACGTTGAAAATATGTTTTACGTCCACCTGCAAAATATTCGACTCCCTTCCCTTTGAACGTCGATGCGTGAAATCTAATTTATTGTATAGGTGTCCAGACTTACCAACACCAAATTGTAACCAGGAGTTGTGGCCGCAAATATTGTCACCAATCTAATCAATGTTTGTTCATATCTTATGCGCTATCGTACCGTTTATCCGATTGCTATTAAACTTTGTCCGTTATTGCTCCCACATGTGCAAATAATATAAGCACAGTATAATGGTAATGTGCGTGGTTCTGTCAATTTTCTTGGTTTCAGCACAGACGCGCGTTGATGGTTTATGCGCGGTTTTTATTCAAGCGCCCCTGAACAGAAACTCTATGCAACCCGTCGCACCCTCGATTATTAAGCGCGTCTTCGCTGCATATTCTACCCCTGCGATTGTGACATATCAACCAGAATTCGTACTTAACGTTGACTCGGACACGTAAATCGAATTTCTTCAAGATACGTCATAGCAAATGTATGCCCGAACTTCTTGAGGTAGAACGTTTCAACAATAAGATATTTGACAAACATGTCACGCTACGATAAGAGACATTTTTTTGTATTAGCTCATGTATAAGACTTTCACGAAACTCGTGTGAATAAGTGTCGCAGGGGGCAAATAACCTTCGCACATCACGCCTACTGCGCTTGAAAATTTTAACGCATTCGGAAATTAGAAGCTTGATTGTGACCGTCTACACGTCGAAAATTTTTGTATTTTCTTTCGCTTTTAGCCGTATCACCTGATAGTCGTCGGGGTAGCGATAAGCCTGTGCTATCTGCAAGGTCGTGAAAGCTGTTCCTGACCGGGGATGATCGCCCCTACAAAAGCGCTGACAAGAGTCGCGTTAAGATCGGAGGCCGCTCGCAAACACACTACTGAATACAATTGCACGCGAATTCGGTACAGTGCAGAATGTGTACACTATTTCAAGAAAATAGTGTTTTCTTGTGTTCAGGCTGCGAAATACTCGTAAGATAAGTTGGGAGAGCAATTAGTAGAACCTGCAACGAAACATCGCCTCTTCTATCAGTAGCTTTTTATCAGACAAGAGTGTTATGGAAAAGAAACGACGCACAATTGACAAAGATTTTACTTCGAGAAAGAACCAACGAGTACTGAAGAGATTATTACGGTTACCTCTGTTCAGACGTAATCAAAAGTTTCTTTACGAATTTCGTCGTTTTTACTTCCGTTACGAAAGCATCCAGTGCCTCTGATGACAATGCGAGCTTGTGACGCGTCGTGTCCTCTCCGGAGGAAATCGCTTGGTTCCACGAAATTTTGACAATGGTATATTTTACGCTGGGCTGCCCAGGAGTTGATGAGATCTTTTGGTGACGCTCTGACCTAACAGGAATCAGTTGACAATCTACCTCAAAGAACATTGTGCGAAAGAAGTGAGTATTTGGTCACCCTGGAAGAAATTCGCGTGGCTTTTTTTTTTATTAAATAAGGCTATCTTCGACGTGGGAAGTTTGAAATGTATGATCCTTTCCTCTGAAAAGCCTTCAAAGGACATCAAAAGTGCTTTATTCGAAGCGAGGGGCCAAAGTTGAAACAATTTGGCGGTCAATGTGCTAACATCTTGGTTTATATTAATTCCTTCGTATAATATAAATCTTAATCAAAATGGTAGTGCTAAAGATAATGTAAATGTTAAATTGCACAAATTTTATATTTTCTTGTTTACCATCAGGTGGTTTACTTGATTCTGTATTTAATTTGGAAAGTCTAGACATTGCATTTGAAGTATTTTATGTAAATGACGTTTCCTCTCTTCGGAAACATCCAAAAGCCGCCAGTGCTATTCTCTATTAGTCGCTTTCACACGAAGCCACTCGACGCCACCGAGCCCCTTCATACACAGTCGCCGCCCAGCGTCTCCGGCCGTAGAAAAGGAAGGAGTTGCGAGCCATTCCGCTTGGCAGTTAACGAGTAAACAGATAAGCTCAGTGGCGCGTCCGAGGGGCAAAGTGTGAAGGTCGCTATTTAGAACTGTGTTCTGGTGACTAACGCAACTGCGCTTCTGGTGGCGAGATAGCGCCACTCGTGCAAATACCTTCACCAGCAGCAATGCTTCGGTGAGACGCGCCACTCAGAAGCGCTGCTGAGGACCTCCCCGCCCCTCCTCACGCGCTGGCGTGTGCTCGCAGGGCGTGCAGCCACCTGCACTGCACGGCGTGCGACTTCGGGGTGCAGGTGTTCGAGGGGCTGCGCTGGCGCGACGATACCGACTACCTCTTCCTGCGCACCCACATGCCGCACTTCTACCGGCTGCGCGAGCGCCTACGCGTGGCGGCCGGCTGGCGCGCCTACGCCTGCCAGTGCCGCCACTTCTCCACGCGCCAGCTGCAGCAGCTGCAGCGCGTGCCCGACCTGCCATGGGTGTGCCGCGGCCACGCCCCCTCCTAACAGCCGTCGCCCCCTCGAGGTGACAACAGACCACTGGGCGCGGAACGGCCTTCTCCTGCGTCCTCGCTCCGCCCTTCTCTAGTGGTGCAGTTTTACTTCCGACAAATGTTGAAAATAACGTCGACGTCTCTACGAACTAATTATTTTGAAGCATGGTTCGTTGTAAATATCTCCAAGATGACAAGCTTTCGCAGCAGCCGAGAATATATAAATAGTATTTTATATACTCATAACGAATTCAATTCACAATCAAACTATTTTTCAATCATTACTTCATGTTATTCCAAATGATATTTCTCCTTTATTTCTGGTAATATACATAAACATAAAAATAAATAACAAATCTGTTACTTAAGCAATTCTAAATGGAGCTAGCGCTAAAGAAATGTATTATCCCATTAGCGTACAGGTCTGCCCTGTTTTACACTTCTGTAGGTGTACTGTAAATGGACTAAATAAAATATTAAAAATCTTAAAATAATATCTAAATTTAAATCAGTATATTTATGCAAAAACGTAATTACTAATAGAAACACAGTGTAATAAAACGTAGCTAAATCTCACGAAGAATAGCCATAGACCCGACTGGTGGATGACCGGGCCGGCCCGGCAACCAGGAGCTTAGCATCGCCTACTCATTGCCTCCATCTGGAAGCTATCGACTTGAGTACAGACGTTAAACGTAGGGTCCGGGTGAACGTCTATAACACTTCACCAGAGACCGGGTCCACGTACACAGACACGCCCCCCCCCCTGCGAGGAATCGAGCATTCTAGTAGCACGACCGAGAAAGACGCGAAATGCCATGACATATTCCATCGTGAAGATAGGCCCTCACACATCAAGAAATAAAAACCCAAGCATGCCTTTTAACAAAACATTCTAACTCCACCAAAACAAGACATTATTCGCTGAACTCAGAACTGTGTCACTAGGCAGCGGCGGGACATTGCCACAGGCACTGATCTATGCCGGGCTCAACTGGCTTGCGTACGAATTAATTGGGGCCATGTGGCGCCCGAAGACTCCAGTAACTGCACGATTCAGCGTACCCCAATCCTTCGCTTAGACGAGTGACGTTACCCATAAGTAACAGCCCTATGGACGATGAAAGCAGAGCCACCGTTGCTTGCGGCGCGCTGCAAGTGGTAGCTTGTAGAAGAGAGAGAGATATACGTTCAAATTGAAGCAAAGGGTTTCGTTCTTGAATACTTGGCAGACTGGAATCATTCAACAATATGTAACTCGAAAAGTAGGGCAAGTAGTGTATTTTATGCTTGATCTCAAGCTTTGCCACTGATATTCAGAAAATTATTTTTTTAAATCATTGAACCAACGAAAACAACGAACGCCTTTCCACAAAACTCAATAAGTGTATTCATTCTTTTATCAGTAAAGTGTGAGTCATTTTATTAAAATGGGAAGAAAGTTTGCTCTGTGCAAACACTAGGCTAGGCCTATACGTGTGGTAAACGAATTACAGCTCATTCTACTAGTAAGGAAACGTGAAAGGTAGCTGTGTTAACGACAATTGACGTTTAACAATAAAAAAACTTTACTTGAAAAATGATTAATGACCTCAAAGTAACTTACGTATTATCTCTAATTCCCTTTATTCGACAGTTATTCCCCTGTAACACATCGACATTGGGCGTGCCAGGAATGTCTCTCTATACCGAGCCGAATCAGGAATTCTTCTTAAAAATTGCATTATGACCTTAGCAACTAGATCACTGGTAAAGATGTGTATGGGACGATACTTTCAGCGTCTGTTGTGATTGTGGTCAGTACGCAAATTTACGTTTTAAAACCTAAATATCTTGCTACCAACCAGTAGCATAACGGAATAAGTGCAGTCCCGCCCGCAAAACTTTTGCCTGGACCCCTTAATAGACGTGTAGGGCATACACAAATAGCCTTAGTTATATAATTAAAATATCCCCTACCTAGTGGTGCTAGACAATGGTACAGACTTTCCCGTTTTAGTTTTCTATTTCCTTTCGTCTCGGATAGCTATTCGAACTTGCCACATACACCAGCCTGCTGACATCTATTGCCCAAAATACATTTTTTTTAATTATCTTAATTTTTCGATCACCTAATATGCAAACGGAAATATTATTTTAAAAATTTTAAGAACATAAACATCTCGTCCTAAATGGCAAATGACTTAGAATATCTGAAACTGTTTTTAAGAAAATGGGACTTATGCGCTACAGTAAATTCGAAATTTGAAGCACTTTTTCACAGAAAATTTTTGTTGTCAAAAAACTTCATTAAAAGTTATTTGAAGCACTTAAACTTACAATAACAATAGTGTTTACAAATTTCTGGAAATGTGCATATTACGACGTGAGAGATATTTCCAAAATATTTCATTTGCGTAATTTATGAAAAAAAAAAAATACCCCGAAATAATCATTACCTCATATTAAAGAGTGCACTTAACATTATCTGTTTGAAACGTTTGAACAAAAAAATTGAAGCTTTTTTACAAAAAAATAGCGTTTGAGCGTTTCTGAAAATGCGGAATTTTGAGCTAGTTTTCACAGAAAACTGTTGAGGTTTCGAGACACTTTATGACTTTATTTAAAAAACATATTCTCATAAATATATTAAATCACATTTCTGCTAATATAAATATTGCAACAACAACAACAACAACAACAATAATAATAATAATATTAATAATATAAATAATATGTGCTGCTAATATAGCAACATAGCGTTTGTCGTCTTATACAGTGCATTCCCTTCCAAAAGTTTAAAGAAAAAATTTGAGCAGTTTTTCAGAAAATATTGGGTTTGTATTTCTTTTAAATTGCACGTATTCCTCGTAATATTGTGAGAAAACTACTAAAATTTTCAAAAACAATGTACATGTCATTAATGAATGAACTCATCATGGAGAACACATTTTATTTCAATAAAAAACCTCTACCCTCAATTTAGAGCTGAAGGAAGACGACGAAAAATTCTAAAATTCAGAGTTAACCATAAAAATCGGATCTGTGCCACCTTTACAATAATTTTACTCTACTTTTACAAGAAATTTAAAGAAAAAATTGGAGCCATTATTTCAGAAAATTTTGAAAATGTCTGAGAAGCTTCATGTAAAGTACCCTCAAAATTTGAAGAAAGATTTTCGACATTGCAGCGCCTCGAGCAGAGCCAGAGCGACCGGCAATATCCATTTTGAAAAAAATCCTACGTATGGTTTATTCGCTAGTAGTCTTCGCGGACAGGACAGGCAGACAATAGGACGTTTTGAAAAAAACATTTTTTCGGTATCAGAGGACCCCTAAACGTCTATTTCAGTTGACATTTTGAAATTGATTTTCGCAGAATTACATAACTTTTCCAATTCTACGCATAATACTCCGTATATATGTACGTATACGGGAAAGTAATTAGTGGTGCTACAAAAAGCACAGACTATCCCATATTTGTTTTCTATTTCCTTTGGACTCGGTTAACTATTCGGACTTGCCATATACTATTGTGAGCTGCCATTTATCGCCGGCCAAAGTACACTTTTTATATTTTTCTTGATTTTTCGGTTTCCTAATAGTAGAACGGAAATATATTTAAGTTTTTGAGAAAATCTTGTGCAATTTTAAGAAATTACAAATACATTTTGTTCGCAAATTTATTTTAAATATTTTTTAAATAATAATTTATTTTATTAATAAATTTATTTGCTCGAAAATTATTAAATTTTCCAAAAATGCACAGGACCTTGATGAAAGAACTAATTATGGACAACAAATTTCATTTGAAGGAAAAAATCTCTATCTTCAATTTTGTAGTTGTAGGAAGACTAAAAAAATTAAATTTTTGAAATTTTCGAATTAAGTGTAGTTATTATAAGTATATTTTATTCAATTCTATCAAGAAATGTAAAGAAATGTAAAAAACTAGCATAGTCTAGGCATTTGTGGTTCACAGACGGACGTTTTGGAAAGAACTACTTCTTGGCATCAAAAACGTTTGACTATGTCCGGGGGGCTTCGAGTAAAGTACCCCCAAATTTCAAAGACATTTTTTCAAAATCTCAAAGCTTAAACTAGATCCAGATCGACAGGGGTTTCTTCAATTTGGGAAAAAATCTATGCATAGTTTAGGCGCTAGTGGTTTTCACAGACGGACGTTATGAAAATTACTTTTTCGGTATCAGAGGACCCCAAAAGTGTATTTCCGTTGAAATCTCGATCTCTATTTTCCACAGCATTACATAATTTTCCCTATACTACGTATATTACTCCGTATATACGTACGTATACGGGAAAGTAAAAATAACACTAATTTCATGAGTATCGCTAAAGGCTGCAATGAAGTATATTACAATCATTCTTGACTCTTGTTCACTATAGAATGATTTATTTAGTCGTGCACGTAAATCAGCTTGCTGTTTTATCGAATCGGCAGCTTCAATGTCGCTAGTGACGTCACTATGAAGACGTTCGCGCTCCCGATTGGATGAAACAGTGAACAATTGATGTACGTCAAGTTAGTGGTTAAGTACTAGTTGCAGGTTACCAGGAAATATAATTTCGGCTAGTTTTTTTGCTAGTTTTAAACGCTTACTGGAACCTAGATGAACTTAAGATTTATGAGTTAGTGATAAGTGTCGATACCTATAAACAGTTTATTTTTGATATATCACTATCCTAATTGAATTGCTGAAAGAATTATATTTTTGTGACAAGTGTCGATTCCGTTGATTTGATATTTACGAGGATAGTGTATCGAACAGTTTTGAAATTGTGTTCAAAATCTTATTTATTCTGTATTTTCAAGACTAATTTTCAGTTAATATATTTTATCTATTTACGGTAAAGTATAGTCTACTGATTGCATTAATTAGTAGCAGCTTAAGTGGACAACAATCTACATAAACACATCGCCAAATTTCGTAAGTACTTGTTCTCAATCGATTTTGTAAATAACATATCTTCTCATTCTCTAATCGAATCATAATTTTTAACTTATTTTTAATATATATATATATATATATATATATATATATATATATATATATATATACATATACATATACATCTTACACTTTCAAAATATTAAGCTAAGTGCTTGTTGTTCTTCTCTGAGTTTTTTTCTATTTATTCCAATTTTATCACGTACATTAAGACGTATTGGTGACATGGCTACTAATCGTTCTACTCTTTTTACTTCCTACAGCCTTAAAGCCGACCTTCTGAAAGCCTTCACACACATAAACGGTAATTTAAATCAACATATCCGAAGATTGGAAGAGGTCGTTCTCTACACAATGGTTGCGTACAAGTCGGCAACACTGCGAATCTTCCCAACCGTACACCCGGCGTGACTGCACACAAGACAGTCACCACATCTAATTGCAACTCAAAACAAATTTAGTGTTTTAGATTATGAAACAGATTTTCATCGCCTTCCTGATCCTCACAACCCTTCTCAATCATCGACAAATACAGGGTGCGCCAGAGAAACTTACTTATTTGAAAAGTCAATAAAAACAAAAGTACTTCAATTATTGTTTTATTTTTTTTTTATTTGAGAATACTATATCCCAATTTTTTTTCATGCAGTCTTGAAAATGACATCGGACAAATGGCGACCCCCATTGCGCATACACTGATGAAGTCGATTTTTGAAATTCGTATCCACTCTTTGCAGCATATCAATCGGTATGTTGGCAATGGCATCGCGAATGTTGTTCTTGAGGTGTGCTATGGTCCGTGGTCGATCGACATAAACCACAGATTTCAAATAACCCCATAAAAAGAAATCGCATGGAGTCAAATCTGGAGAGCGTGCCGGCCATTGGAGATCGCCTCTGAGAGAGATGAGGCGGTCGGGGAAATGTTGTCGCAACAAATTCATTGAGTCTCGTGCTGGGTGTGCTGTGGCTCCATCTTGCTGAAACCACACGTTCCTAACGTTCATTTCTTCGAGTCTTGGAAGAAAAAATTCCTCGATCATGTTCCTGTAACGAGCCCCATTCACGGTAACTGCGCGTTCGTTTTCTTCAAAAAAATAAGGACCAATTATTCCCATTACCGATATCGCACACCAGACAGTAACTCGCTCACAGTTAAGTGGCTTCTGGTGAAGCTCACGTGGATTTACACCACACCAATAACGCATGTTTTGCTTGTTGACGCAGCCGGAAATGTGGAAGTGAGCCTAGTCACTGAAAAAAACGACCGCGTCTTCAGGCAGGTTGTCAACCAGCATTTCACATGCATTTTGACGGGCAACAAAATCGCGTTCAGTTAATTCTTGCACAACAGCCAATTTATAGGGATGATAGTGAAGGTCTTCATGGAGAATTCGTCGAACAGTGGTTTCAGAAATTCCCATAGCAGCTGCGTGTTGGCGAGCCGAACGCCGGGGAGAACGCACAACTGACTGCCTCACTCTTTCGACATTTTCCGGAGTTCTGATGGTCCGTTGAAGTCCATTTCTGGGTTTAGCGACACTTCCACACTCCCGAAATGAGTTAACCCACGACAGAATCGAATTACGGCCAGGAACGAGTCTGTGAGGAGGAATTTCAAAGCGAGCGCGGAAGGCACGTTGCGTAGCCACAATTGAACGACCGTTAGAAAAGAAGCTCTCGACTGCGAAGGCCCGCTGCTCTCTAGACCAGAGCATGATGGCAACTGACTGGAGGGTAAAACAAACTTGGGAACTTCCCCCTCCAGATGCGCTCCCTCTCGCCCCTCTACCCGCCCAACTCACCGCGCGGGAATTTTTTCAAATAAGTAAGTTTCTCTGGCGCACCCTGTACATGCACAAACCAGTGCAAACGCGTCAAACCCAAAACGCATGAAGCTGCGCATCCTAGCACACTTGAAAACAAAGACATTCCTACTGAACCTAAAAAACAAGTACTTATTTTAGCTGACAGCCATGGCCACCATCTTTCCTCCATTCTCAGTAGGAAGTTACCTTCCAACTACTCAGTCTCATCTATTTTTAAACCTAACGAGAGGTTTGCAGACGTGACTGCAGAGTTGGACGCCCACAGGAAGACACTGACCAATCAGGGCAGTCATAATCATAGGAGGGCAGAATGACATTAATTTGGGTGGTGACTTTACACCTGATCAACATGTAAACAAATTACAATGTGCCGCCCAAAATACTAACATTGTAGTCTCGACTCTACCCTTCTGGTACAACAGACCAACACTATGCAGCAAGATAAGCACGCAAGCCAACAAATAAAACAACTGAGAGAAACAAATGTAACACTTTTTGAAATTAATTTACTCTCAGAAAAACTTCACTCTGCATGGTATCCACATGAACCTTGCTGGAAAACATGCAACCGGCAACAAGCTTCAAATCCAGTCCTATGCAGTTTCCTGCCAAAAATCCATCCCTTTCACCTTCCTTACGTTATCCACTCCCCATCCTTATTTCAAACCCTCTTACCTCCTCTGATCCTACTGCCGTTTCTTCCATTCCCACTACCAATTCACCTACACCTGATGCCCCAATTTGATCACAACCTGTCACTACTGGGACACATTACAACCTTTGACCACGCACTCAAAGTAAAAATGGAGTAAATATATAGCAACTAGTGAGATGCAGTAGAAAAACAAACGTGTAGGTACTTGCAAAACATACACATACTGCACCGTAATGTTCAATCCCTTTCAAATAAAACTTGCGTTTATGAAGCAGCTTTATAGCATAGCTTTAGATTATTAGCATCAATCAAATGGATGTTCTCTGCTTTATAGAACATTGGTTATTTCATAATGAACTTAGTTTTTTTCCAAATTCCAAACTTTTACCTTGCAGGCTATCATTGTAGAGAAGAGGAATCGCATAAAGGTCCTGCATAAAGGGGTTCTTGCATTTACGTTAGAAATAATATCGATTCAATCTCCGTAATGGAATGAAAAGCAAATACACATTTAATTGTTGAAAATGTTTTTGAAATATCTGTAGAATGTGTTTCTACGCTAAAAATTATATTACTTTGCATCTACAGGCCTCCAACAAAGAGACAAATAGATTACATCATATTCTTAAAAAACTGGATATAACACTAAACAAAGTCACAAACGCTCTTTTGAAGCTTTGTTGCTTTGAATCGCTCTTTGTTGTATGCGGAGATTTTAACATTGATTTTCTCATTGAATCTTTCAAGAAAGAGCAGATCTCAACTTCATTCGTTTCTTTAGTTTAGATATTACAATTAATGTACCTACAAGGATCACACTAAATTCAAAGGCTATCAATCAAATAATAATTAACTAAACCACTATTCTATATGAAATTGAAACAAAAGATGTATGGTATAGTGATCACTATGTACAAATTCTTACCATTATAAGAAATGCGAACACTGACATATTAAATAATACAAGTATGAGTAGATTGTTTACTAAAAGTAAACTAAAATTATTCATCAATTATTGCAAGAGTCATGGGACACGGTTTACAATACTGTTGATACAAACGATACATTTTTTTTCAAGGCTTTCACTACATTTTAACATTTGCTCTCGTCTTCAAAAAAGAAAATTAAATAATTGAAAATAAATTCTTGGAAAACAAAGTGATTAAGACCATCATGTAAAAAAACGAATTCTTTTTTTCATTTCTAAGCATCATAGCGTATCTCATGATTTCCTCCTCTACTTTAAAAAATATAAGTCATTGTTAAAAAAGTCATAAAGCAGGCTAAAATCATGAAACATGATCAGGATATTTTCAACTCAAATAATAAAACAAAAGCAATGTGGAATATAGTAAAAAATTCCACCAAAATCAACTAGACATCTTGTAGTAGTGAGAATGTTGTTTTAAAAGATAAACGATAGAAATGTGAACGATCCGGCAACAGTGGCAAAAAAGAATTCTAAGAATAATAAGCAAATTCCACCCACTCTCTGATATTTATATACTCCATATACTCTCTGATTCCACCCACATGATCCTTGTAATCCTCTTTATTAATCTAGGTATCTTACCATTACGTTGTCTCTTCATATATGAATCAATGTTTTTTGTTAAAAATGACTTAAGGGCGGAAATATGTTTTAGAAAACGCTCATGTCCGTAACTACCATAGTAATCATATTCATCAAATAACAATATCAACAGCTCACTACAAATTTTCACACACATGTACACTATTTTACAACACTTTTCGAGATGACATTAAACGATTCAATTCGATAAATAAGTTTGAATCCCAAGTTCAATCTTTTCTGTAGCACAACTGTTTCTATACAATTAGAGACAATACCGAGCATTCAAAAGGAAAGTAATATTACTTTTAACAACGACATTTAATGTATTATTTACCATTTGGGTTGTATAATTGTAAAGAACCTGTAACAAGTATTGTACTTCAGCTCCTGGGTCAATGACCCCCAATGTCGATCAGGTTTTCGTCCAATTTCCCTGAACCTTGAGCAAATGATGACACTGTTCTGCATTGTTCTAGTGGTACGGTTGCGACATGTCCAGTTTTTCTGAAAAAACAGGCGACCATCTGTTAGGAAGTGCTTCGTGCGCGAAAAAAACTTTTGTTGGATTTTGCTCATCTTGAAACACCCATACACTCGACTGCTGTTTACTTTCGGGCTCATACGCGTAAATCATCGATCACCTGTCACGATGTCATAGACGAGTTTCGAAGCACCGCGATCGTATGTTTTGAGCATTTCTTTCGACCAATCGACACGAGCCTTTTTTTGAGCGATTTACAAATTGTGATTCAACCCGAACAAATTTTTTTGACAGTCAAATGTTCATGCAATATTGAATGTATGCTGATCCCACTAATGCCTAAGGCTGTCTCAATCTCACGATAGGTCACAAGACGATCTTGCAATATCAGTTCACGCACAGCATCAATGGTTTTCGGAACAACTGATTTTGGACGACTTTCGCGAAATTCGTCTTGGAGTGAACTACGACCGCGATTGAATTCACCATATATACCACCACGATAAACACTGGTCCTTGATGGAGCTTCATCGCTAAAAAGTGAATTAAGTTCATCCATGCACTGTTGCTGAGTTAATCCACGTCGAATGTTGCAAAAAATAATCGCACGAAAATGTTCATGATTTAATTCAATTTTTGGGCCAAGATGAATCTTTTAAGTTACTGTAAACACAAATAGCGCTCGTATGTCAAAACGTTCTGAGTACGTATAACCTCAAAACATCCAACTTTACGATAGAGCTGTCAGTTGCCAGATTGCAACACCAGGCTTGGCAAATCCCGAAACAGAGAGTATATTTTCCCGAAACATAAAAGGCAACCTTCGTATAGCTAACGCTTGCACAGTGTCCGCGTTGCATGGACGCGCTGGTGCTGATCCATGACGCCGATTGCAGGGAAAACCGAAAAAATTAAATGTCTAAAATTCAAAGGAAAAATTACTTTCTTTAATTTACTGGGGGACACACGTCTTGCACACCCGGAGGAAAACGCCACTCCTATGTATAATGAACCTACACGAAAAAGGACTTAATACACGACGTGAAGGATGTAACGGACCGTTTTATGTTAATTCATGTTGGTAAACATCTAAGCAACGAAAATTTCTCTGGGGGTCAATTTTCTTCCTGGCAACCAGTAACGTTCGTAAGCATGACCTCTCATAATGCAACGTTTTGTTAACCTCTCCTGGGTTAACGGTAGTAACAACTGAAAATTGTATTTTCAAAGAATTTTATTGTAACTTCATTGTTCATAAAATTATAACAATCTAATGTATTAAATAAATCTTAAAATAATAATTGACACCTACCAAACTATACATACTCAGAGCTGCAAAAAATATCCTTAAATTAAAAGTTATTTAAAAAAATGAATTTATTTCATACACTTAATTAATGGTTAATTTTAGGATCCTAATTATTTATTAAAACTTACATTGTATTTTTCTTCAGACAATCACAGAAATTCAAATTCATTCAAATAATAAGAAAATTTAATTGAAACTCAATTCTTTCTTATAAAATGTTCTTAACTCATTAAGATCCAGCATCTTTGTTTGAAGACATCCATTCAATTTATGTTCTGTTACAATTTATGTTTATTACCTGTTCAATTTATCTCATCATTTCTCCTTTTTTACCTTTGTTCAATCTGTGAATATTATATCCTCAATATACATCTATTTTCTGAACAGACCAAGTAAGGAAGTTAATACGGTTTTTAATGGGTTAAAATTGAATTTTCAAAAGAAGTTAGTAAGAAACAGCTTTCTCTTTGTGATTTTCTTTACAAACAGAACTCAGAAAATATTAAAGTCAATAGTGCCTAACTCCCTGGTTGAAGGGATAAATGGCAATGACTGACAGCAATGTTTCAAGACAAAAGGCAAATTTTAACAGTGGATTACTCCAAATATTTGTAAATGCTCAATGCCCAAAAAATGGCTCAGAGACGTAGTTGCAAAAACCATGCAAGAAAATACAAAAACTTAACGAAGTTATGTTCAGGAATGTGCCTCACAAATTCTCTCCCTCTTCAACAGCTCTTTTAACTTTTCCCACCAAGTGAAACGCAGGTAATCTCTGTGCACATAATGCCAGATACTCCATGAATACTAGTTTGTTTCAAATAGCTTTCTTGTAACACCCCTATAGGTTGCTTGATACTTCCAAGAGAACTGCCTGTTTAATGTTTAAGCACCTTCCTAGAATTCAGGATTTGATTTTATTCTTTCAAATATACAGAATCTTGATCTGAGATTAACCAAATGTAACTTTGTGATTGACCAAATGTAATGTTGAAATTAAAGTTGAATTACGATTTTTATCAATACTTTAACAGACCTTCATGAGAAACATTTTTCCTTTTAATTATCCCATAACAAATTAACATGTATCCATAACATCCATTACACGATGATGTCAATTAAAAAAAATCTTTAGAATCACCTCTAATATTTTTTGATATCACCAACTGCAAAACATCTTGCAAGAGAGACACGAGCCACATATAGCAACATATTTTATGAGCAGTATATTTCTACCATACAAATACCCAATGGGGGCATAAACACGACAAAGGATGCCTGTCACTTTAATTCACACTCTTCATAAAAGCATGATACTACCACCACTATCAGATCAATACTTGGCAAATATTTTATTCCAATAAAGAGCTAATGGTAAAAAGGGGTTTCGTCGTTGTGGAGGCCCATCAAATACATTGAAACATGAACTTTGTAGTCTACTGAGATAAGATTCCACAGTCACAGCAGGCAGAAACACTACTGCTGCATTTTTGGGAATTTGTTTATTCATAGATTTTGCCTGAAACAAATTAAATTTTAGTGTACCACAAAATGAAGCAATTCTAAAAATGAAAAACAATAAAAAGAAACTATGGAATAAAAGATATTAATGGCAATAAGCTAGTTTAGTCATGCATTTCAAGTAACCTGTCATTATGGAATAATTGAATAGTTTTGTTCATACCATTTGTGTTCTACAACGTAAAAGTTTTATTTTGAAGACAGAATTCAGGAACGCAGAAGTGATTACAACTTCGTGAGGAAATTAAAAAAGTATGCGCTCTAAAAAAATCAGTTCAACGTCCCAAAACATACATTGTTACTCATACATTGTCCTCAAAGAACTTGATATAAAATTATAATGAATACAGATGAAGATACTTCATTACACTTCTCTATCACTATGCAATTGATTTTCCCCCAGTTCAATACTGGGTACTTCATGCATTAAGAAAAAGTACATTTCACACAGAAGCATACCTTCCTAAGATGTTGAATGGCAGCCTTTGCAACATAAAAAACTGTTTCATTTAAACCATCACTACTTTGTCCACGGAAGATCTGTTCATGGGAGACATCATTCTGTAGAAGAATATCTTGTGGAAGCGTAAGTATCTTGTGTTGTGCATTGTGAACTGTCCCACGAATCAAATTTGTGATGCCTTGAGCTTTCCCTAAATGACTAGCAACATGATCTGCATGAAGATTTTCTATTCCTGCAAAGGATAAAGGCTGAGAAAAAATGTAAAGGTAAAAAAAGAGGGGGGGAGAGCCTATGCTTCAATATGAAAACAACTCAAGTTCTGACAAAATGCAAGAATGTTATAGTAATAACCACCATTATACCTGCTGATTCTAAAAGGAGATAGAAAATTGATGAAACAGAATGTTCTGCATAGTGTTCCATTGCAGCAAAGTTTAGAAATGTTCTTGATACAAGGTAGTTCTCTCGAATGGTTATTAAACGTTTCAAGTACCTCTTGGACAATTTATGGTTTTTAACTGCCTAGGTAAAAATACAGTAGAACAATCAATTTCTCTACGATACCAAAAACATTGAAGAACAAAAATTAGGATGGCTGGAAACAGGTACATACACGATGTAGTTGCACAGCAACAGGATGTTTTGGTACTTCGTCTCTATACAATTTCTCTATGGTTTCTTCCCAAAATTTAATTCTCATCTGGCCAATACGTGTCTCACTCACACTGTCTTGCACTCTTGCTACTTCTATATTAAATGCTCTAACTGCAAAAGCACAAGTCCGGATTTGTTTGGGAAGAAGTAATGTGCTTAAGAAATTTTCATAGTCATACTTTCTGTGAGAAGAAATACATTGATTATTTGTCTATTAATTTATCATCAATGGTTTTAATTGAAAATAACATGTCAACCACAAAGCAGAGTAAATACCTGACCAAATCGATGCAGTATTCTGCTGGAGAAGAATTAGCAGAGGTGCTGTAGCATACATGGCCACGTGATCTCACAAATCTCAACATTGAAATACTGGGAAACTGAATCAGTTTCATTGAAGACATTTAATTTTACTGTACGGGTTAATAATATGTATAGTGCACTCCAAATTAATCTACTTCACTTGATGTAGTTACCACTTTGCAGTTGTTTATAATCAAGCCCGTATACGTGTATGTACTGATGCAATATGTGGGGACAAAAATACGGATTTGCTCAATGTGAGACAAACACCATACGATTTGCCATGCTCACCTCAATTAACTTATTCTATAAGTGCGTGGGATCACATACAGGCATAAGTGTCAAAAAAACAACCGACTTACAAGTACGTCAATAACCTCTGCTTCAAAACATTACACTGAATACGATACAGAATCTTTGTTCACGACTGCTTTCTGTTCTTTAATACAAATAGTTTTGTCAAATAAAACGAATGTACGCAACATGAAACACTTATGCGCTGCATTATAATTATAGAACACTAAGGAGCAACCAATATTTTTCGCAAATGAATTAATATATTAATAAAATCCTATGTCCATTAAGTATGGTAGTTACTATGCAATTATACCAAACTCGTCAACATTTCCCTCCAACCTCTGTATTCACATGGTAGGAATTTTTGGTTAAGGACGACGACATTATGAGTTGGATGATGCGTGACCACGTTTCGCATATTTTCCCGTTAACAAATGAAAGCACGGAAGGCGCATCTGTACGGCGGGAATACAGATTGCTAGTGGCTGTCATTGTGAGTGGTAAGTGGATTCCCTGCGATATATAGATTTTATACATTGGTGTATGCTCGTGTATGGCGAACTTGTTAAGAACTCGTCTTGAATGACAACTTTGATTTTATTTGACAAATTTCAATGCGTCAAAACGAATTACACAATTAAGTGAACAAAACATGCCAAATTTTACTTCCTTTCCTCCCTACATTTCCACACGTTAATCAATCCCCTTTTTACTTTAACAAACATTTAAAATGCTAATAAAATGCTTTATTATTGTTAAAAATGCACCCCCACCCTCCTAAAGAAGCACTAATTTCTGCATTTTCCACTTTCTTCCCTTCAATCTATCACTTTCTCCTAAATAGAAAAAGAAAAATGGAATCTAATTAGCTTTGAACTAGCTTGCAAGGCAAAAGATCCTTGAACTTACAATACTTTAGGAAAATACAATAAAATTAAATCTCAGAATTATGACTAGCATGTATAAAGGAAAACAAAATGTGAAATATATCAAAAATTCAGTTAAATAATTTCATGAAGTTAAACTCATTGAAATTACTGTGAATTGCCTCTATCACATTACCTTCAAGATTAACTTTGACACATCAATATGTATTCAAGAAACAAATTTTGGTATTAGTAACATGCTGCACAATGAGCAAACCATTAAACCAACTTCACAATGGTGTTCATAATACATAAAGGAATACTCTTCATAAGCTAATTCAATAAGAAAATATCCCATCATTTTAACAGGTTTCTAGCTTTTTTATGTGGCAGATACAGTTAGGAAAAGGATGATTAAACATACAAATTATTTGATAAATTCATTTTCTCTATTGGAGATTATCAGGGAGCAGGAAAAATTTCATTTAAAACGCACCACCATCTCCAGATCATTAGCAGCTGATGTACTGATGCAATTAAAATAAAACTGACTCAGCCTGCTAATGGACAATATTGATTTACTGAAAACCAGTAACTAACCTGTTTTTGTTTTTTGCCCCCTAATAGGTGGATGTCCTGAAAGTCCTCAGTGAACACTTAAGACAAACCATTTTCATAATAAATCAAACCTAATTTGCACTTATGAATCACTCTCAAACATTCTTGAAATATCTTCCAATTACATAATGAGTTGTTTGCATAGGCAATTAAGATACTTTCTTCAATTACACCACAAGATTAAATTTCTATTGTTGTCATTATTGTAAGTAGCCAAAATTGAATAGTTTTATCTCATCTTCATTTACATAAAAAAAAACAACCTGACTCACTGTCATGTTAAATGAATTTGTGATTAAATTTCCTTCTAATAAACCTTTGGGTCTTGAGAAAGTTAAATGACAATTTTCATCAGAAGCTTATACAGAAGATGGCGTGCTTGACAATGTGGAACTTTCCAAGTATAATTTCCAAAACATTTTCTTCAACTCTCATTTACATTCAGCTATGTATTCAAACTGCAGCATACTATGAATACAACATACAAACATACAATCTAAAACATAAGTGCCAGTTAAACTATTTACAGAACTTGCAAACTGCACGAGAACTCCAATTGCACATATCTAGGCACAATAAAAGGGAATTCTGCACGCACTTCCTTGGATTAAATTATTAGAGAAAGGTAAAAAAATACTAAATTTAGGAAATAAGGGAACGTTGTAATTTACATAATTAATTTTCACAAAACCAAGTTAACCAAAGTAAATACTTTTCAATATGAGGATAAGAACTAAATTCACTTTAATACACGACCCAATATTTTAAAAAAATCATTAGTTATGAAACAAGGACAGTACAAATTGTTTTGAGAAATTAAAAAACAAACAAAAACAAATGAACCATAAATTACATTTTTCAAAATTAGTAAGAATTCAATACTCCTACACTGTACCTTACAAAGAAATCGTGTCCCTGAGTACTTCTTTACCCAACTTGGGGCCACTCATGATTTAGACCAAGACTGATGTCATACACGGAGACTGGACATCACATAAAGAAATAGATCTATTATGCCAACCACATATCATTTGCCAATATCAAATAAGAGGCTCAGTCTGTCAAAGAGGACTTCATTTAGATAACACTAAATATGTTTCTTCTACTCAGCATGTGCATAGATAAAAACTCAATACAACTGTTGAACTTTATGAGTATTGATTTACATAAAACAAAAACAAAAAAGAAACTTGTCCCCCTTTCATGCTGATACACAAGAAACCTCATCGAAGTTGCAGCTAGGATTGTGCTCTTAAAAAGCACACAACACACTGTTTTTAAAATAATCAGCAAACAAACAGAAATGTAACTATTATGGTCCAGATTTTTGTTCACTACATTTGCAAAAAACTCACAGATTTTCACATTTTCTTCTTCGGTCCACACAAAAATCTAGGCCATACTCTTAACAGGAAATCTGTACTTGTTAACTCTCCATAATGCAGACATACATATAAACCAAGAGATGTTTATAAATAGAACTAGAACTATTGGATACACACTCCATTCCAAATTTTGTCTTTGGCAATAATAAACTTTCATAAACAAATTAAATATGAGTGACTGGTAATGAAGTAGTAAAAAATTGCATTCACAAGGTGTCAACAATCATTTGTGAAAAACACAATGCCTATTCACAGATATTTGTTCCAAATGCAAACAATAGTTCTTGGGATAATAACACTCACTCATGCATTACGAATGTAGCTGTCTTAAGAAGAAAGAAAATCCATCACACATGTTAGAGAATAACATGAAAGTTGTAGCCATAATTTGCCTCATTCAAGATTATTCGAAACCCCTTTGTATAAAACAAAGAGTAATGCACAGAATGAAATGCACAAATTTTGTATCATTTGTATATGCATTACCAACACATGTGCTTCTGACAAAAAGCAAATCAAATTTTTAAATGTGCAGCATTGTTTTGCTAGTTAATAAAATAAGATCACAAAGTTTATAAAAAAGTACAGAAGAAACAAATGGTACATAAAAACTGAAAAGTAATGCTAGGAACTTTGGTTCATCTAATTACTATAAGCATTCCAAGTAAAAATTCCCAGATGTTACTGGAAGGCAAAACATAAGCATCGTATATTTCAAGGACTTAATCAAATACGGAAATTATACACCAGTATTAGTTTCAAACCCAATAAGCCAATTTACACACCTAAGCACACTCAACTGTTTTTACGAAATTAAATACTTAGGCACAATATACAAGATGTAATCCCTACTCATTACTCTGCACAACACACAATATTTACATTCACTGCTATTATCAGTGTAATAAAATAACAGAATCTATAATGCTTTTGTATGATTGTAACACTGTATCAGATGCTAAAGCCTTCGCATATACTCCTGAGTGATACATACAACCAAAACAAATTGAATTATTACAGAAGTAGTAAATTATGTAAGAGTAAATACCAATGTTTCCCAGCAACAATTTGGAAAGTTGCACAAGAAAAGAAAATAACCATATTCAAGCTGGAGTGGCATACGTACTTATTAGTAGATGGTTTTCTTGAACAAAAACGCACATGAATATATCACACTCACACATCCTCTGTAAGGATATACATATTCCTTATTTTGCACTCATAAGCTCCACTGTAACATACACTAAAGTCCACTGATAGCACTTTTTTCACAAAAAAAAAAAAATATATATATATATATATATATATCAATAGTTAATGTTAAGCTTTATGAACTAAAATGTCAATGATCACTGTCTCCTTTCATTTCTTACACATGCATCTGAGCATTCAATGAGCTGGGAAGGTAATTGGGAGCTTGGGAAAAAGTAATGGTTCACTAGCCACCTGTAAACTGAAACAGTCTCCATCATCTGCAACTTAACATCAACATTTTCAGGGTCAATATACTATATCACAGTCATAAATCCACCATTTCCCTCAAATTTGGTAGTGTGAATACAATAATGTACTTCAAGACATTCACACAAGAAGACACAGTATGAGGTTGCAGAACAATAAAAAAGGATAAAACACATGTCAAATTTAGTAATTTATTTAATAGGAATAATTTAAATATTTATAGGTAATAACTTTACTGCAACAGGTGTGTTTCAGTGAACCATCCCTCTGCCATTACAATAAATGGAAAGGGATGATAGGATGCTTGACTCCGATGATTCAAGGAGCACTTGGGAGTCCATATTATCCACGCAATGAAGCTGGAACTTGAGACTCCAGAAGCATGAACTTCTTCAGAAGCTAAACACTGAAACATACAACAAATACAAATTTTCAGCAAAAACTAATGATTGAAGTATTACAACAAATGTTACATCAACAATTTAAAAACTGAAAAACAGGAATTTTTGAGAAATTGAAATTTTAAAAAACTTAATAACTATATGAAAATAACTTAACGAGTGTTACAAACAAAAGAAATAGATTTAGCACCTGGAATACCAACATAGCATTCTCACTAAATTGTCTTCATTTCAACAGAACCTGTTACAACATATAGCAGCTCAGAATATGATCTTTGTTTATTAACTTGGATAGTGGAACTTTGAGAAGGCTTTTATTCCTCCACTATACATGCAACATGCAGGGGAATACAGGAATGCACATAAACAATGATGTACACAGTTTACAAATATATTAATCCCATCTGTAAAACAGCATGGACAAATGTGTAAGATGCCTTTTAATAACATCAACCTCTCTTCTACAACTATCAACAGCAAGATATAAACAAGAAAATAAAATGTCTTTTTTCCACAATCATTTTCAAAACCATGTTTCCCTATTTCCTCTTTTGCTATACAAACTGCTATGTTTTTGAAACCTGTTGGATATACTGTGATATAAAGTGGAACCACAAATGTCAAAATAATCAAGAGTTTAAGAGATGCTTTCCAAAACTCTCAAGTTCATCAAATTAGCATATTATTTATGCAGCAAGCCTACTAAAGCGTTTCACAACAAACACCCCCTTCCCTACTGCCAGGACACTAAACATTCCCTGGATAAGATAAATAAACACACATTTTGACTTTCTGAAGTTCCCGGGTACAATCAACATATTTTTTACTGGATTTTATTGCTCCATTTGTTTTTCTTTTTTCTAGGGAACCTTCACGAATGTAGACACAAATGACCACACTATATGAGTTCATACCTGTTGATTTATTATTATCTCTTAACATCTTAGAAGGTCAACATTGCATAAAACTAACATAAAATCATACCCTTTGCCAATGACTATTTTGGCATTGCAACCAAAAATTGACTTTCTTTTAACATTAGGTTCTATCTTAGTACTGCAGTTGCATTTATATTGAAATTATTGAATGTTGTTTTGTGGAACAAATCAATAGTATTCAATTCCATTTCTAGAACACTTAATCATAGGTTACATTATTGTTATGAACAACAATAACTTGTCTCTTTTTAATGAGAGCATAACTCCTAGAATAATTCTGGCAATGAAGATAGAGATAACAGAAATTACAAAACGTGAAAATCAAAACATCTCTCATAATTTTTTGCGACATCTCTCAAAATGAAGCATTTATAAATTATGGATTTGGTGTTGGATGATCATTGGCAGAGGGTCACAAGAAGAGAAGTAGGAAATAGAGATTCAGGCAAGCTTTTTGAATCATTGCAGATCACTGCTTTCTTTAATGTCATCGATTCAACAAACTTAATTGCCTCCACGAGCGCATATATTTCTGTGGTATAAGTGCTGCACGAAGAGTCCGCGTGGCACTGTGGCAGTAGAAGGCACACCCTAAATTACCATTTTGGGGGGAACCACAGTGCATATGAGTTATAGCCGGGATACATGGATTTCGTCTCCTGGAATTCTGCCAGAAATGTACTGGGGAGAGTTGAGGGTTTGAACAAATGTGATAATCTCAGGTCTATTTTAGGCCAGAGAAGCTTCCAGGGGGAAAAAGATTTTGGGGGGATTTCACAGGGATGGGGAGTTTTATATCGAGTTACTGGAAAAGCATGTAGAGACAGATACCAGGAGAATGGGGTAACTATGGTCTGAGTGCGTACGATATCCTGTGACTTGGATGAAGAAGTGCTTAGCGCGAAGGAGTATTTATAACTGATATTTTCGCACCTTATAAGCTGATTACAATACCTCGCCTTTGGCTCAGGGATGGTTCAACAGCTTCGGCCAAGAGGTATTCAATACTTGTGTGGTCGCCTGTGCTGATCCGTAAACCAGCGTTGTGTACAGTATTCAATGACCGGAGGGTTAATGGAGACGCAGACCCATAAACAATACACCCATAATCTAAGATAGGACGAATGATGGCCCTATATAGGTGCAAAAGACATACTCGGACTTTTATGCCTTCCCCATGATCTATCACTAAGGGCAAACAGTGACACTCAGAATTGATCCCTGGGGAACACCGTTTTCTAACTGGTGCCTTGAGAGTAACGTGTCACCAAGGCGGACGCGGAAAGATCTTGCCAAAAGAAAATCTACTAGAAACGAAGGGAGCTGTCCCCTAAGGCCCCATGAATGCAAGACGCAAAGAATGCCGTACCTCCAGGTGGTGTCATATGCTTTCTCTATTTCGAAAACAATGGCTATTAGGTGTTGTCAGAACGAAAGAAGTGGAAATCTGTGTAGCAAGGGAGACCAAGTGGTTCATGGTTGACCTGTGCTTCCTGAAACCACACTTAAAAGGTGTAAATAGATTTCTTTGTTCCAGGAGCCAGACAAGATGTTTATTTACCATTCACTCTAAAAGCTTGCACTCACAGTTTGTGGGCGAGATTGGATGGTAACTTGAAGGGATTGTTGTCCTTTCCTTCTTTAGGGATTGGAATTACAATCGCTTCACGCCAAATCCTTGATAAGGAATGTTCATCCTAAATCAGGTTGAAAATGCGGAGGAGAAAAGAACGAGCATTTCCCGGAAGGTGTTTAAGCATTTGATTATGTATCTGATATGGTCCTGAAGCAGAATCTTTTGCACAAGCGAGGGCACAAGAAAATTCATCCACGGAGAAAGGTGCATTGTAATCTTCCTGCACGCGACTCGAGAAATCTAGTATGCTGTTATCCATTCTTTTGGTGTTCAGAATCGCAGGAGAGTAGTGTTCGAAGCTGGAGATATGCTCGTAGTGCGAGGCCAATTCTTCAACGGTATCTTCCGGTGAGGTGAGAGAACTTCGAACTTCGACTTCTTGTAAAAGAAGCTCGGAGATAGACGGCGACCAATCTGTCCAACCTTAAGCCACACTACTTTGGGGGACGTACGGTAAGAAAGTGATGAAATATAAGCTCTTCAGAACGCGGTATTACTTTCCCGTTTGGTCAATCTAGTTCTGGATCGTGATCTTTTATAATTGATCAGACTATCCATGGTTGGAAACCTACTAAGCTTTGCCAATGTCCGTTTCCGTTCACGCTCAGAGGTAATACAGTCGGCATTCCACCATAGCACGGGAGGATCTGACGACTTCGGAATGGTCATTGAGGCTGCATGAAGAACGTCATCAGTAGAATGGGCATCCATAGTAATGATATCGTTTGGGTAGTTTTCCGATATCCGTATTTCTTTCTCGAATGTTTCCCACTGAGCTCGGTGGGTTAGCCAACAAGGACAGGAAACGTTTAGATCGGGAATATCGAAATTGACCAGAATGCAGATGCGGTCACTGTCGTGCAGGTCGCTAAGAACAGACCTCTCAAAGCTGGTAGAGAGTGATAGACTGCTGAGAGCCAGATCGACAGACGAGAAAGTGCTTTCGGCAGTATTCAGAATGTTTTGGTAGTCAATATTTTCAAGTATATTGCCTCTCGAGCAGGTCCTTGTGCCACCCCAGGCGGGATTTTGGGCATTAAAATCCCCCACACATCTTCAAGTTCTTGTTGTGACACTTGGCCAAGAGAAATGTATATATTGCACACCGTTAAAGAAAAGGACGACGCTTTGGTGGCGTAGTGGTATGTACAAGCACGTTAACTCTGAGGATCTGAGTTCGAGTCTCGGAGCGGGAAAATAAATGTGTGCTTGACAACACTTTCTCTGATTATGCCGATCCGGTGGCAGTAGTGCCATAGCGATCTCGTACCGAAAGATCGCGGGTTCGAGTCCCGCCTCGGGCATGGTTGTATTGTGTTCGTCCTTTCACCCCCTATCATCATATCAGGGAAGACAACGGGAAATGAATAATTGAATGAATGAATTATGATGAATAATTTATCCCAAGAAAACCCGTTATGGGTCACCTAACTTCCGTATATGGAAGATAGGGCCAAAGAAGAAAGAAAAGGACGGTAGGTGTATCCGAACGAAAGTCGGTTCGAATGTTTTGCTCCTCAGAACAGGGAGTCGCCGGATAAGTACCGCGACACCACCGTGAGCACGAAGTCCGTCATCTTGATCAAAGCGATAGATGTTAAACCCGCGAAGACAGAGGGGGATTATGGGGATGAGTTTCCTGAAGGCAGACTACAGATGGTTTAATGCGAGAAATTATCAATCTAAATTCTTCTGAATGTATACGAAAGCCGTTTAGATTCTACGAGAGCGCCACAGTAGGGAATTACTTCTTTGCCTTTTTTTCTCGCGGTGCTTCTCGTCAACAGCAGAGTCATCCTGACTGCTGCTGGGCTGGAGGATCGCTCAATGCGAGTTCCACAAGTAGTAAGAGGGCGGGACTTCGATAAAGAATTTTTGTTCAGAAGCAATATGAATCTATTTCCTTAAGGAGCTCAGTAGATGTGTTCTGTGGCTGGTGAAGTTTTTGGTTATGTTTTTTAAAACTTTGTTGGTATTATTACCTTTTCACATTGGATGTACGCCATATCGACAGGGAAGTCTACAGGCGACACCTGACAACTGTAGTGCGATACTAGAACAGGAGCACCTTGTGTTTGACAACTTGCTGTTACCCCTGAGGACTTAGTCTTTAAAGTATTGGAGAAGAATCGTGTCAGGTCTACTGTTTTTCCTGGTGCCGGCGTTTGGCCTCAGGGAAGGTAACCTTTTCGTTGACTTATCTTCTGAATCTCTCTTTCGCGCAGAGATCTGGATCTGATGCACCGCACTTCCCGCTTACTGGGCTTACCGACATACATCGTTGCTGGGTATGCCCAAATCTTTGACACTTAAAAACAGCGCAAAGGATTCGGTAAATACTGCCGCACATGGAGGTTGTTGAAACCACAACTGATCCTTTCCGGGAGATGGACGGTCAAAAGTAAGGATCAGAGTTGAAATAGGGACCTCTTTCCACATGCTCTTTCCTTTTAATCCTATAGACTTCAGTCACGCCTTGACTCTTGAAAAAGGTTAAAAGTTCCTCTTTTTGTCGGAAGCATAATGCGTGGTTCACTACGCCTTTCCACACGTTCAAAGTTGTATGCGTCGTCACTACCACCTGGAGACCGGCAATCTGCTTGGTGTTTAATGTCTCTATCTGCTCGTTGGTACGTGTTTCAAAGAGAATCGTTCCATTCTGTCACACAACCGGTTGGAGTTTCTCGTTACGTTTCCTCAATGGTCAATGACAATTTCTTCAATACTTAATTATTCATACAGCAAAAGTTAATCTTGTCAAATATGTGTCGGCTTTTCACAACCTTCTCTAAGGACGAGAACACAGAAAAGCGATACACAGAACTTCTCTCGTTGCATTTTCTGCAAATGCTCTCCCAATCATCTACGCAATATTCCGCAGAATCAACACTGGTATACAAAAGATATATAACCATCACTAAAGGCAAAAAAGTACGTGCTATTTTAGCACCACTAGTTCATTTTTTTTTGTTGAAGAATGGGAATGATTATAGTTAAAGGGCGTTTTAACATCTACGGTAATTTGCGGCCGTGGCAAATTATTGTAAGAACGTGCATGTACTGTGACGGTGTTGATCTAAAACATTCTTAAATATACAGGAAATATGCATAACGAACGGTTTATTTTCTCCAGCAGCGAAAGAAAGATTTGGCATAAAAAGAAGCCAAATGAACATTAAAATTTGGAGAGTAAAAGCCATGATAATCGGCATCATTGACATCTCTCACATTAGGTTGTAAATTCCACTTTGCCGCAGAAAGCCGAAAAGCTTGCGAAGGGTGGATTCAGCATAATCGAGAATCTCTCCTAGAGACGCGGCAAGGCATGACTTCGGCGGCTATCTCTGGACTTATCACAGTGGCCGAGAGCTTGTTCCACTGTAAGATGTTCTGCAGTAAGCGGCAATAGGGGATGGATCGCCGCGGTGAAAATACCGTGAGAAATATCAGTGACAATAGTAGGCGCGTAAGAATCATCTCCTCGCGCCTAGATCTACGAGAAGACAAAGCCCAAGGTTTAAAAGTCTCCTATCTCATAATCTTAAAATCCAATTTCTATGCGTTTGCCATGCCTTGAATATGGAACGTCTGCTTCGAATCGTCCGTAGGCATTGGAAGGTTCTCTGACTGTTTTTCTCGTTATTATTGTATCGTATTATTTTGTTTTGAGTTCTCATTGTTAAAAGGGTCGCAAGAAAAGAATAAGACGGATTCGAGAGCACTTTTGGAATAGCTGTACTTTCCGCATGCCGATTGAGCATATTTTAGAGACTTTAGATTGAGTGCCTAGCGCATATATCACTGCAGGGAGAGACAACAAGCAGAGCGTGGTACTATGACAGTGAAAGGCACATCAACTTTGCCGTTTTGCGAGGAACCATCATCGTAAACGAGGATGTGGCCGGTCAACGTGGGTTTGATCTGAAATTGTTTTAAATATGTACTAGGGGACACTTATTCCCTAGGGGACACATGTTCCCAGGGGGCACTCTCTTTTCAATTGGTGATTAGAGGCAGCTTGTCACCAGGCGGATGCGGAAAGACCTTAAAGAAAGACAATTGCTATGAACAGTGCGAGTTGTCACTAACGTACTCAGGAAGGCACGGTGCGAAGGATGCCGTACCTCCAGGTGGTGTCGATAGCTTTCTCGGGGTGAAAGAAAATGGCTACAAGGTGTTGTAGCACGTAAGAGAAGATCAGGGTAAGTAGAGTGACTACGTGATCCATTGTTCAAAGGTATCTTTCGACACCATTTTGGTGGGCGTAAGCAGGTTTCTTTGTTCCATGACCCAGATCAGACGAGAGTATTCCTTCATTCTAAAAGCTTGCAGATGCAGCTAGTGAGCGAGATCGGGCAGTAGCTTCATTGTTGTTGTCCTTTCTATCCTTGGAGATTGGGATAATGGATTCACGGCAGTTGCTAGGATTGGCACTGAAATCCTACTGAAGAAGCAGAGGAAATGTTCCTTTGCAAGAAGATGCTTTAGCATTTCATTGTAAATATGGTCAGACCCTGGGGTAGAATATTTAGCGTGAGCGAGGGCAGAGATAAATTCCTCCACAGAGAAAAGAGCGTTATGATCTTCGTCCAGAGTACTCGAGAAATCCAAATGAACAGCACTCTAATCTTCTCTTAGCTTTGAGAAATCTCGAGGTGTAGTGTAATGAACTGGAGATGTTCTCATAATGAAAAGCCAATTCAACTTATATTCTCGGTCTTATCTATTTACCAGCAACCCTGAGACTATCGGCCATTAATGACCAATATAGCACTGGCCTGGATTCTTTTATTACTGATGAAATTTGCGGTGGTAGGAAACCTATTGAGCCTGGCCAGTGCCTGCTTTCAATCACGCTCCGTGATAGCACAGTCGGCATTCCAAGGTACACGGGGTGAGGTGGCCGGCCTGCCGCCTTTGTGATTCAATGGAGACCGTGTAAAGAACTGCCATTATGCAAACGGCTGGTGAAATCATGTGTGGCCATCATGGCATCGATGTCGAGTGAAGATTTGTCAGATATTCGTATTTCTTTGCTGAATGAATCCAATAAGCGCGATGGATTAGCCAACGAGGTGGGGGGGGGGGCAACGTTTAAAACACGAATATTAAAGTGGACCAGAGTAGGAAAATCAAGCAAGTCATCAAGAAGTCCACTCTAAGATGGTAGACATGACTCCAGATATCCATGGACAAGAAAGTATTCAAAGCCATGGAGAAGCGAGTTTAATATCCAGAATTAAGAATTACGTTAAATTGGTCAATTTTCAAGAATACTACCTCTCGGGCAGGACCACGTGCCATCCCAGGCGGAATTGTGTGACATTAAAGGGAATTTGGAGGAAAAATACACAGATAATAAATGGTGCAAAATCCTACGGCGCAGCGACGCTCGCTACACGTGTCGAATAAGAAGGATTACTATTATGTTTCGGGATTTGCCAAGCCTGGTGTTGCAATCTGGCAACTGACAGCTCTATCGTAAAGTTGGATGTTTTGAGGTTATACGTACTCAGAACGTTTTGACATACGAGCGCTATTTGTGTTTACAGTAACTTAAAAGATTCATCTTGGCCCAAAAATTGAATTAAATCATGAACATTTTCGTGCGATTATTTTTTGCAACATTCGACGTGGATTAACTCAGCAACAGTGCATGGATGAACTTAATTCACTTTTTAGCGATGAAGCTCCATCAAGGACCAGTGTTTATCGTGGTGGTATATATGGTGAATTCAATCGCGGTCGTAGTTCACTCCAAGACGAATTTCGCGAAAGTCGTCCAAAATCAGTTGTTCCGAAAACCATTGATGCTGTGCGTGAACTGATATTGCAAGATCGTCTTGTGACCTATCGTGAGATTGAGACAGCCTTAGGCATTAGTGGGATCAGCATACATTCAATATTGCATGAACATTTGACTGTCAAAAAAATTTGTTCGGGTTGAATCACAATTTGTAAATCGCTCAAAACAAAGGCTCGTGTCGATTGGTCGAAAGAAATGCTCAAAACATACGATCGCGGTGCTTCGAAACTCGCCTATGACATCGTGACAGGTGATTAATCGTGGATTTACGCGTATGAGCCCGAAAGTAAACAGCAGTCGACTGTATGGGTGTTTCAAGATGAGCAAAATCCAACAAAAGTTTTTTTCGCGCACGAAGCACTTCCAAACAGATGGTCGCCCGTTTTTTCGAAAAAAACTGGACATGTCGCAACCGTACCACTAGAACAACGCAGAACAGTCAATTCTGAATGGTACACAACGATTTGTTTGCCAGCTGTCATCCAAGAAATCAGGAAAACCAACCGCCGAAGACGGTTCACTCTTCACCACGACATGCGAGCTCTCACAGATCGGCTCAAACAACTGCATTTTGAGCACCCAAAAGATTAATTTCATGAGTCATCCGCCGTATAGTCCAGACTTGGCACCGAATGACTTCTTTTTATTCCCGTACGTAAAAAACAAACTGAGAGGTCAACGTTTTTCGACACCTGAAGAAGCGGTTGCTGCATTCAGAATGCATGTTTTGGAGATACCTCAATCAGAGTGACAAAAGTGCTTCGACAATTCGATCAAACGCATGCAAAAGTGTATAGATCTTCATGGGGAATATTTTTAAAAACAATAAAGTGATTTTCGATGGTTAATATTTGTTTTTGTTCTCTAATCCTGAAATATAAAAGGCAACCCTCGTATCATGACATGGCTCCGGCCTACGCGATTTAACATATAGCATCATTGAGTCTGTCCACCGTACTTCATTTGAAATTACATTTTAGCCGTAATAACGTAAACAGCTAGTCCCGCTACCGCCACTTCAAGTTCATTCACCGATCACCCATTCTCTAAGTCGTCTCGCATTAAACAACTATGAACACAAGTCGTACTGATAAATGATTCCAACAAAAAAACGCAATTTTTACCAATCAAACCTCGATTTAAAAACCAAAAACACGGAGGTTCCATATCAGTTCCCTGACTTTCTCTTTCTACATTTTCCCGAATTCTCTGAAAATTCCTGACCATTTTCAAAGGTAATCAAAATCCCTGACTTTCCAGACGCGCGCAAAGCTCGCTCTAGCAGATGCGGCAGCAAAACAGCAAATAGACATTTCTATTGAATTTAATTTATCAGATTCATCTCAGTTTGTCCCACTTTGTATATTACCACACGTATGTAGAACTTTTTAGAGATTACAATGGTATTTTCAAAGGTGATTTAAAAAAAACTATTTTTTTTAACTTCATGAATTTAATACATACATCAAATGAAAGAGCTTTTGTTCTTTAAAGTCGCAAAATATTAAATTTATGTTACAACTACAACAGGAATTAAAAATGATTAAATTTAGCGACGCATTCTATCGAAAATTTTGAAAATTAATATTTGGGATAAATGAAAAAACACGCGTTTCATATTTTTGCTTATAACCTTCACAGACAATTTTTTTTTTTTTTTTAATCTGGGACATCAAGGTCAAACTTTCTTTAAATTTGTGCGATTTGATGTGGAATGACCCATGTACGGTATGGCTGACATTATACGTGCCACGAGCGCCACTCATGAGGGACGCTATTTAGAGTACACCTACCTGCTAAAACAAACCACCCTAATTTGAAGTATTCTGAGAGGGGCGCAAATTCTATACTTGCCACAGGCGCCTTGCCACAGGCGCCTATTATCCGGTCAGCCTGAGAAAAGCCCTGATATAAACAAATGCACGTGTGTTAAGATGATTCTCATTGGTCTGCACTGTGAGGTCTGCAGTGTAATTCAGCGTACAGCAACTCCGAAAAGAGCTCACTCACAAATGACAATTACAAACGCCAGAGAAGAAAAGGAAGGGAAAGAAAACTGAGATTGAAGCATACGATGACTTTGTAGTCAGTGCTGTTCGAAAGTGCATTCCTTGCATTAAAATGGCAAAAGTGCAGAAACGAAACACAAACGCATGCAAAATTATAGAATGTGATCAATAACTTCAGAATTTTAGGCCAACCAATTTATACAAATAATTGACATCCGGTTATTGACAACCACTTCCTGAAGCAGACTGATCGTAAGTACTGGAATGAGCATGACATTTGTATGACCGTTCTAATTCCATTTCAAACGGCGGGGTATGCTACTCGCGTCATCGAAAGTAGTGCGCTAGGAAGTATAAAAATCGGAAGAGTAGTGCGAAGCAAAGATTTCTTCAGTTTGTTTACATCAGTTTTTTTTTTCTTAGGGTATAATAGATACGCCTGCATATGCAAAGTATACGTTTCACTTTCGCAATTCGTGTAGTGTGACCTGTGAATGTACGTACCAGGAACTGAACAGGCATGATGTATAACGCCTTCACCTATGTTAGTTTTCATCTATTTGCCTGCCGACATTGGTACAAATAATTCATTCATAATCAAATTTAATTTGCAATTTTTGTGTTCATGGTTCACTAAATAAATAGTACTAACATGTTAATCATCATAACCGTGTCTTCAGTCACAATCCGTTTCCTCCCCTAACCCCCCCCCCCCCCCCCCCAGGAGCTCACGGCCCGGCGTGGAGAAAAATTCCTTCGAACACAGAAAGGGACCAGCAGTACGATCTGATGAAGGCCACAATACGCTGGTCGAAACGTTAGCCACCATGTCAGTGACGCGGCTCGTCCCGGATAGCCTAGAAAACACGAACTCCGGCCGCGGAAGCCTACGCAACCAGAAAGGGACCAATTCAGTCCGCTATCGCTTCCCTTCCAAGGCTATTCGCGCCTCTCTCTCTCTTTATACAACAAATCTAGTGCTTAAAACCCAATAGCACCACCATCAAAAAATAAAAACGAAGGAAAAATCTAATGATGCCAAACCACAAACTTTCTCGTAATGGATTCAACGCTTCCAAATATTATATTGATTTGAATATTAACGCTTCCAAATATTATATTGATTTGAATATTATACTGAACAATTTATTTGTTGTGTCACGTTTTACAATATGGCAAGAGACTTGTACAATTGTTTACGATTTCAAAAATGGGGAAATGACATACAGACACTTCCAGTTTATTTAGAATCTTAATAGAATGAGAGAAATGTTTAGTTTGTACAATTAATCATGTAATAGATTCAACAAAACGGTATAGTATATTTTGGAAGAACACAGTGCTTAATCACGTTCACGAAACTGGTGTTTAATTAACCACACTAATGTACGTACAGTAATTTTCACTAAACAGTACGTACCCGTGACGAATGGCATCTTGTGGAGCTAACTAAACGAACCGTTGCGTTGAATAATTTTTCACTAAACAGTACGTACCCGTGACGAATGGCATCTTGTGGAGCTAACTAAACGAACCGTTGCGTTGAATAATACGTTGAGTAATATTTACTAAGCACATTGCAGTGAAAATAACTTAACGAAATGTGAGAGGGAATACTTTATTTCTATTGCTTCAGGCAGTTAGCAACTGGGGTTCCGGAGCGGACACCCATCCTAAAGTCCTGTGGACTCGAACGTCCTTAACCTCGATTACCTGACAGAACCTAGCCAAGCAGAACAGATACGAAAGCAGGCTACCGCCATTTGGCTACTGACGGTAATCCTAGCATTGATTTGGAATATAACACAAATTACTTAAAATCAATAAAATACTAATCATGCAATTTATCTAGCGTAAGCTCTATATAGAGCGTTGAATTCACACACTTCACATGGATTCTAACCTTTCGAATTGGTCAGATGGCTGAAAACGCGTGCTTACTAAAACGTGTTTAGTAGTGTCGACATGAAACTTAGATCTCGCCGAATGCTTTTATCTACGAAACAAGAATAAAATCTCTGACAATTCTCTTACGATTTTGAATGGTCTGATTTACTAAACGAAAGTAAATCATGTGTAGTGAATCTAGTTACAGGAATAATTGTATTTACTACATGATCGCTTACTAAACATGCTTAGTACATTCTACTACATTTCTCTCAGTGTAGAGTGTATATGTGAGAAGAATTGATTCAAATGATTTTCAATGAAGTTTTTGAAATTCTCAATAGTTTTCTGCAGCAGCAGAGTTGTGACAAAATAATTATCTACGAGCCAGGCTCGCACCAGCGACCCTTCCCTCCGAAATGCTGAGTCAGAACTTGACATTTAACCACTTTAGCCATCCGGGATCTACAGAGAATAGGTACTTCTATTATAGTTATATGCATCGAAAGACAACTGATTTGACGAAACATACGTTTTACAAATTCCATGTGAAAAAGATGTGAAAAATTGTTTAAAAGTTAAAAATTCGAAAAATCCCATACAGACACTTCCGGTTCATCTATCTTCATTAATACTATTTGCAATTACAATTACTTCAAATGAGTTTCAATATTTTTTCTGGAATATTTCCTGCTGCAAGAGAATTGTCATAAATAATAGTTCCTGACCAAGACTAGAACCAGCGAACCTGCCCTCCAAAGAGCTCAGGCCTTACTCCCCCTCCCCAATTAGCTACCTCTGCTATCCAGTTATGACGTGCAATGAATACTTCTATAATAGTAATAATGTGAGGTGGTTTCAGTTCTAGGAATATAGAGCCGATAATTTTTTTAAAAAAATGTGAAAAATGGTTGTTTTGCATGCGAAGAAAGAAAACGGATGAGAAGACAATGATGCTGGTCAAGACTAGAAAGAATAGAAAACTAACTACGGCGAGAAAGTCTGTGCAATTCTATAGCACCATTAGTTTTTTATTTACTTATTTAAATAACTAATTTTGTACAACAAACTTTGTCTGATGCAAAAATCTAACTTGAAATTTGTAGTTTTGAAATGTTTTTGCAATTATCAAAATAAAACAAGTAGTAATTACTGAAAATGGGACTAGTACCAAATTTCTTACCATCCCTTATTAAGAAAAAATTTCAAGCGGTTTTTAAAGATTTCTTTGCTCTTGTTGTAGTAGAAGTAAGTTTCAAGCCTACATAAAAGAAGAGAGGAGAGAAAAGAGAGAGAGAGAGGAGAGGAGAGAAGAGAGAGAGAGGAGAGGAGAGAAAAGAGAGAGAGAGGAGAGGAGAGAAGAGAGAGAGAGGAGAGGAGAGAAGAGAGAGAGAGGAGAGGAGAGAAGAGAGAGAGAGAGGAGAGGAGAGAAGAGAGGAGAGGAGAGAAGAGAGAGAGGAGAGGAGAGAGAGAGGAGAGGAGAGAAGAGAGAGAGGAGAGGAGAGAAGAGAGAGAGGAGAGGAGAGAGAGAGGAGAGGAGAGAGAGAGGAGAGGAGAGAAGAGAGAGAGGAGAGGAGAGAAGAGAGAGAGGAGAGGAGAGAGAGAGGAGAGGAGAGAGAGAGGAGAGGAGAGAAGAGAGAGAGGAGAGGAGAGAGAGAGGAGAGGAGAGAAGAGAGAGAGGAGAGGAGAGATGAGAGAGAGGAGAGGAGAGAAGAGAGAGAGGAGAGGAGAGATGAGAGAGAGGAGAGGAGAGAAGAGAGAGAGGAGAGGAGAGAAGAGAGAGAGGAGAGGAGAGGAGAGAAGAGAGAGAGGAGAGGAGAGAAGA